>JAJJWW010001862.1:0-407236 GCA_023531295.1 Papaver armeniacum | reverse complement strand
TATTTATTAAAAAATCCGGAGAGCGGGGCCTTGGGGGTCTTGGGAGGTCCGCCGATCCGAAACTTATTTTTTGGTCGTTTTTAACTCTTGATTTCCAAAACGGTTTTCAACTTAATATTCCTAATTAATTACACTAATTTTTCGTAAATTTAATGATGCCGTTTTATGGTCGTTAGAGGATTTTCAAAGTATGCACTTATTGCGAAATTTATTTTCATTAAAACCGTATTGATGTTTTTTGACTTATAAAAGAAAAGTTTCCGAGAAGATGAAGACACGTTTTTCATCTATTTCGAGTTCGAGCAAGTGTTAGATAGAGTATTTGTTGGTTCGATTTCTCATAGTGCGTAGAAATCGAATAAGAGAGTTATCATGGGAGTTCTGTGCAGGTTTACCAAGAATCCTAGTTTGAAACACTGGATGTCTGTTGAGAGGGTTATGCGGTATCTCGAAAAGAACCACAAACCTAGATTACACTATCAAAGGTATCCCGCGGTCCTTGAAGGATTTAGCGATGCAAATTGGAATATTCTTTCGGATGATTCCAAGTCCACCAAATGGATATGTTTTTACTATTGCTGGGGGCGTATCTTGAGATCAAAGAAACAGATAATTATAGCCCAATCTACGATGGAGGCTGAATTGATAGCAGTAGAAGCAGCTAGTGAAGAGGCAGGATGGCTGAAATGTCTGTTGTCAGACATTCCAGTATGGGAAAAACCAATACCAGCCACTTTGATCTACTGCGATAGTACCGCGGCTATCGGAGTAGTAGATAATTGTTATAATAACAATAAGAATCGACATATACGTCGAAAGCACGACACAGTTAGAGAATTTCTCACAACTGGTGTTGTAAGAATAGATCATGTAAGATCTCGAAGGAAATATAGCCGACACTTTGACGAAAGGGTTAGCTAGAGAAAAGGTATGGAAATTTTCTAGAAGTATGGGACTTAGGCTTTGTGAGAAGTTGAGTCATTTGTAATGGATACCCAACCTAGACAGTTCAAAGGGACTAGACGAAGTTACAAATGATATGATAGAGTCATGCACTCCCATAGCATGATATCCTGAAGTGGGAAACAAAGTTGAGTATTTAACTCTTAATGATTCTATAGCTCTTAAGTTAGAGTGGGATACACAGAGTATTCTTGATAGACTCACCTATACGAATGTGAAGGTATGGTCGCCTTCTATGAGAAATTGGGCATTTCTCTAGATCATTTGTTAAAAAAGGGATAAGCACATGGCCTTAATGTGCGAACTTAAGGACTTTACTCTAGAAATAGTTGTGTGTGTTAAATAATCTAATATTAGTTAGAGTTCAAGACGCAAGTCACTCTAGTCACCCGGTACTTAGAAAATTTAACACTATGCAGAGGTTCAAGTCGAAAAGGCACCTTTGCAGATGCACAACTATACAACACTTGCTCAATGTTTTTAAAATATAAGTGGGGGATTGTTGGGAGATATATATATTTAAAAACATAGTTTTGTAATATTATATCAAACTTAGAGAAATAGTGTGGTGGTATAATTTTGGGCTCCCACACTATAGACTTGGGTTCAAGTCTCACCCCATGCATTTGAATAGGTATATTTATATATCTATAATATTTATTAAAAAAATCCGGAAGAGCGGGGCCTTGGGGGTCTTGGGAGGTCTGCTGATCCAGAAACTTATTTTTTGCTGTTTTTAACTCTTGATTTCCAAAAACGGTTTTCAACTTAATATTCCTAATTAATTACATTAATTTTTGGTAAATTTAATGTTGCCGTTTTATGGCTGTTAGGGAGGATTTTCAGTGCGCACTTATTGCGAAATTTATTTTCATTAAAACCGTATTGATGTTTTTTGACTTATAAAAGAAAAGTTTCTGGAGAAGATGAAAACACAGTTTTTCATCTATTTCGAGTTCTGAGCAAGTGTTAGATAGAGTATTTATTGGTTCGATTTCTCATAGTGCGTAGAAATCGAATAAGAGAGTTATCAAGTGGGGAGTTCTCAGGTGTTTACCAGTAATCCTAGTTTGAAACACTGGGATGCTGTTGAGAGGGTTATGCGGTATCTGAAAAGAACCACAAACCTAGGATTACACTATCAAAGGTATCCCGCGGTCCTTGAAGGATTTAGCGATGCAAATTGGAATATTCTTTCAGATGATTCCAAGTCCACCAGCGGATATGTTTTTACTATTGCTGGGGGGCGCTGTATCTTGGAGATCAAAGAAACAGACAATTATAGCCCAATCTACGATGGAGGCTGAATTGATAGCAGTAGAAGCAGCTAGTGAAGAGGTAGGATGGCTGAAATGTCTGTTGTCAGGCATTCCAAGTATGGGAAAACCAATACCAGCCCACTTTGATCTCTGCATGATAGTACCGCGGCTATCTGAGTAGTAGATAATTGTTATAATAACAATAAGAATCGACATATACGTCGAAAGCACGACACAGTTAGAGAATTTCTCACAACTGGGTGTTGTAAGAATAGATCATGTAAGATTCGAAGGAAATATAGCCGACACTTTGACGAAAGGGTTAGCTAGAGAAAAGGTATGGAAATTTTCTAGAAGTATGGGACTTAGGCCTGTGAGAAGTTGAGTCATTTGTAATGGATACCCAACCTAGACAGGTTCAAAGGGACTAGACGAAGTTACAAATGATATGATAGAGTCATGCACTCCCATAGCATGATATCCTCGAAGTGGGAAACAGGTTGAGTATTTAACTCTTAATGATTCTATAGCTCTTAAGTTAGAGTGGGATACACAGGAGTATTCTTGATAGACTCACCTATACGAATGTGAAGGTATGGTCGCCTTCTATGAGAAATTGGGCATTTCTCTAGATCATTTGTTAAAAAAGGGATAAGCACATGGCCTTAATGTGCGAACTTAAGGACTTTACTCTAGAAATAGTTGTGTGTGTTAAATAATCTAATATTAGTTAGAGTTCAAGACGCAAGTCACTCTAGTCACCCGGTACTTAGAAAATTTAACACTATGCAGAGGTTCAAGTCGAAAGGCACCTTTGCAGATGCACAACTATACAACACTTGCTCAATGTTTTTAAAATATAAGTGGGGATTGTTGGGAGATATATATATTTAAAAACATAGTTTTGTAATATTATATCAAACTTAGAGAAATAGTGTGGTGGTATAATTTTGGGCTCCCACACTATAGACTTGGGTTCAAGTCTCACCCCATGCATTTGAATAGGTATATTTATATATCTATAATATTTATTAAAAAATCCCGGGAGAGCGGGGCCTTGGGGGTCTTGGGAGGTCTCGCTGATCCGAAACTTATTTTTTGTCGTTTTTAACTCTTGATTTCCAAAAACGGTTTTCAACTTAATATTCCTAATTAATTACATTAATTTTTGGTAAATTTAATGTTGCCGTTTTATGGCTGTTAGGGAGGATTTTCAGTGCGCACTTATTGCGAAATTTATTTTCATTAAAACCGTATTGATGTTTTTTGACTTATAAAAGAAAAGTTTTTGGAGAAGATGAAGACACAGTTTTTGCATCTATTTCGAGTTCTGAGCAAGTGTTAGATAGAGTATTTGTTGGTTCGATTTCTCATAGTGCAGAGAAATCGAATAAGAGAGTTATCAGTGGGAGTTCTCAGGTGTGTTTACCAGTAATCCTAGTTTGAAACACTGGGATGTCAAGTTGAGAGGGTTATGCGGTATCTCGAAAAGAACCACAAACCTAGGATTACACTATCAAAGGTATCCCGCGGTCCTTGAAGGATTTAGCGATGCAAATTGGAATATTCTTTCGAGATGATTCCAAGTCCACCAAATGGATATGTTTTTACTATTGTTTGGCGCCGTATCTTGGAGATCAAAGAAACAGAGAATTATAGCCCAATCTACGATGGAGGCTGAATTGATAGCGATGAGGCGAGTAGTGAAGAGGCGGGATGGCTGAAATGTCTCGTTGTCAAACATTCCAAAGATGGGAAAACCAATACCATCCACTTTGATCTATCGCGATAGTACCGCGGCTATCGGAGTAGTAGATAATTGTTATAATAACAATAAGAATCGACATATACGTCAAAAGCACGACACGCTTAGAGAATTTCTCACAACCGGTGTTGTAAGAATAGATCATGTAAGATTCGAAGGAAATATAGCCGACACTTTGACGAAAGGGTTAGCTAGAGAAAAGGTATGGAAATTTTCTAGAAGTATGGGACTTAGGCCTGTGAGAAGTTGATTCATTTGTAATGGATACCCAACCTAGATAGGTTCAAAGGGACTAGACGAAGTTACAAATGATATGATAGAGTCATGCACTCCCATAGCATGATATCCCGAAGTGGGAAACAGGTTGAGTATTTAACTCTTAATGATTCTATAGCTCTTAAGTTAGAGTGGGATACACAGAGTATTCTTGATAGACTCACCTATACGAATGTGAAGGTATGGTCGCCTTCTATGAGAAATTGGGCATTTCTCTAGATCATTTGTTAAAAAAAAAAGGGATAAGCACATGGCCTTAATGTGCGAACTTAAGGACTTTACTCTAGAAATAGTTGTGTGTGTTAAATAATCTAATATTAGTTAGAGTTCAAGACGCAAGTCACTCTAGTCACCCGGTACTTAGAAAATTTAACACTATGCAGAGATTCAAGTCGAAAGGCACCTTTGCAGATGCACAACTATACAACACTTGCTCAATGTTTTTAAAATATAAGTGGGGGATTGTTGGGAGATATATATATTTAAAAACATAGTTTTGTAATATTATATCAAACTTAGAGAAATTGTGTGGTGGTATAATTTTGGGCTCCCACACTATAGACTTGGGTTCAAGTCTCACCCCATGCATTTGAATAGGTATATTTATATATCTATAATATTTATTAAAAAAAATCCGGGAGAGCGGGGCCTTGGGGGTCTTGGGAGGTCTCGCGATCCAAACTTATTTTTTGTCGTTTTTAACTTTGATTTCCAAAACGGTTTTCAACTTAATATTCCTAATTAATTACATTAATTTTTGGTAAATTTAATGTTGCCGTTTATGGCTGTTAGGGAGGATTTTCATGCGCACTTATTGCGAAATTTATTTTCATTAAAACCGTATTGATGTTTTTTGACTTATAAAACAAAAGTTTCGGAGAAGATGAAGACACAGCTTTTTTCATCTATTTCGAGTTACGAGCAAGTGTTAGATAGAGTATTTGTTGGTTCGATTTCTCATAGTGTAGAGAAATCGAATAAGAGAGTTATCGAGTGGGAGTTCTCAGGGTTTACCAAGAATCCTAGTTTGAAACACTCGGATGCCGTTGAGAGGGTTATGCGGTATCTCGAAAGAACCACAAACCTAGGATTACACTATCAAAGGTATCCCGCGGTCCTTGAAGGATTTAGCGATGCAAATTGGAATATTCTTTCGATGATTCCAAGTCCACCAAATGATATGTTTTTACTATTGTTTGGGCGCCAGTATCTTGGAGATCAAAGAAATAGAGAATTATAGCCCAATCTACGATGGAGGCTGAATTGATAGCAGTAGAAGCAGGTAGTGAAGAGGCAGGATGGCTGAAATGTCTGTTGTCAAACATTCCAGTATGGGAAAAACCAATACCATCCACTTTGATCTACTGCGATAGTACCGCGGCTATCGGAGTAGTAGATAATTGTTATAATAACAATAAGAATCGACATATACGTCGAAAGCACGACACAGTTAGACAATTTCTCACAACTGGTGTTGTAAGAATAGATCATGTAAGATCTGAAGGAAATATAGCCGACACTTTGACGAAAGGGTTAGCTAGAGAAAAGGTATGGAAATTTTCTAGAAGTATGGGACTTAGTCCTGTGAGAAGTTGATTCATTTGTAATGGATACCCAACCTAGATAGGTTCAAAGGGACTAGACGAAGTTACAAATGATATGATAGAGTCATGCACTCCCATAGCATGATATCCTGAAGTGGGAAACAGGTTGAGTATTTAACTCTTAATGATTCTATAGCTCTTAAGTTAGAGTGGGATACACAGGAGTATTCTTGATAGACTCACCTATACGAATGTGAAGGTATGGCCGCCTTCTATGAGAAATTGGGCATTTCTCTAGATCATTTGTTAAGAAAAGGGATAAGCACATGGCCTTAATGTGCGAACTTAAGGACTTTACTCTAGAAATAGTTGTGTGTGTTAAATAATCTAATATTAGTTAGAGTTCAAGACGCAAGTCACTCTAGTCACCTGGTACTTAGAAAATTTAACACTATGCAGAGGTTCAAGTCGAAAGGCACCTTTGCAGATGCACAACTATACAACACTTGCTCAATGTTTTTAAAATATAAGTGGGGGATTGTTGGGAGATATATATATTTAAAAACATAGTTTTGTAATATTATATCAAACTTAGAGAAATAGTGTGGTGGTATAATTTTGGGCTCCCACACTATAGACTTGGGTTCAAGTCTCACCCCATGCATTTGAATAGGTATATTTATATATCTATAATATTTATTAAAAAATCCGGGAGAGCGGGGCCTTGGGGGTCTTGGGAGGTCTGCTGATCCAGAAACTTATTTTTTGCTGTTTTTAACTCTTGATTTCCAAAAACGGTTTTCAACTTAATATTCCTAATTAATTACATTAATTTTTGGTAAATTTAATGTTGCCGTTTTATGGCTGTTAGGGAGGATTTTCAGTGCGCACTTATTGCGAAATTTATTTTCATTAAAACCGTATTGATGTTTTTTGACTTATAAAAGAAAAGTTTCTGGAGAAGATGAAGACACAGTTTTTTCATCTATTTCGAGTTCTGAGCAAGTGTTAGATAGAGTATTTGTTGGTTCGATTTCTCATAGTGTAGAGAAATCGAATAAGAGAGTTATCAGTGGGAGTTCTGTGCAGGTTTACCAGTAATCCTAGTTTGAAACACTGGGATGCTGTTGAGAGGGTTATGCGGTATCTGAAAAGAACCACAAACCTAGGATTACACTATCAAAGGTATCCCGCGGTCCTTGAAGGATTTAGCGATGCAAATTGGAATATTCTTTCAGATGATTCCAAGTCCACCAAGGATATGTTTTTACTATTGTTGGGGCGCTTATCTTGAGATCAAAGAAACAGACAATTATAGCCCAATCTACGATGGAGGCTGAATTGATAGCAGAGAAGCAGCTAGTGAAGAGGAAGGATGGCTGAAATGTCCGTTGTCGACATTCCAAAGATGGGAAAAACAATACCAGCCACTTTGATCTACCGCGATAGTACCGCGACTATCGGAGTAGTAGATAATTGTTATAATATAAGAATCGACATATACGTCGAAAGCACGACACAGTTAGAGAATTTCTCACAACTGGTGTTGTAAGAATAGATCATGTAAGATCTGAAGGAAATATAGCTGACACTTTGACGAAAGGGTTAGCTAGAGAAAAGGTATGGAAATTTTCAGAAGTATGGGACTTAGGCCCTGTGAGAAGTTGATTCATTTGTAATGGATACCCAACCTAGATAGGTTCAAAGGGACTAGACGAAGTTACAAATGATATGATAGAGTCATGCACTCCCATAGCATGATATCCCGAAGTGGGAAAACAGGTTGAGTATTTAACTCTTAATGATTCTATAGCTCTTAAGTTAGAGTGGGATACACAGAGTATTCTTGATAGACTCACCTATACGAATGTGAAGGTATGGTCACTTTCTATGAGAAATTGGGCATTTCTCTAGATCATTTGTTAAAAAAGGGATAAGCACATGGCCTTAATGTGCGAACTTAAGGACTTTACTCTAGAAATAGTTGTGTGTGTTAAATAATCTAATATTAGTTAGAGTTCAAGACGCAAGTCACTCTAGTCACCTGGTACTTAGAAAATTTAACACTATGCAGAGGTTCAAGTCGAAAGGCACCTTTGCAGATGCACAACTATACAACACTTGCTCAATGTTTTTAAAATATAAGTGGGGGATTGTTGGGAGATATATATATTTAAAAACATAGTTTTGTAATATTATATCAAACTTAGAGAAATAGTGTGGTGGTATAATTTTGGGCTCCCACACTATAGACTTGGGTTCAAGTCTCACCCCATGCATTTGAATAGGTATATTTATATATCTATAATATTTATTAAAAAATCCGGGAGAGCGGGGCCTTGGGGGTCTTGGGAGGTCTGCTGATCCAGAAACTTATTTTTTGCTGTTTTTAACTCTTGATTTCCAAAACGGTTTTCAACTTAATATTCCTAATTAATTACATTAATTTTTGGTAAATTTAATGTTGCCGTTTTATGGCTGTTAGGGAGGATTTTCAGTGCGCACTTATTGCGAAATTTATTTTCATTAAAACCGTATTGATGTTTTTTGACTTATAAAAGAAAAGTTTCTGGAGAAGATGAAGATACAGTTTTTTCATCTATTTCGAGTTCTGAGCAAGTGTTAGATAGAGTATTTGTTGGTTCGATTTCTCATAGTGCAGAGAAATCGAATAAGAGAGTTATCAGTGGGAGTTCTGTGCAGGTTTACCAGTAATCCTAGTTTGAAACACTGGGATGCTATTGAGAGGGTTATGCGGTATCTGAAAAGAACCACAAACCTAGGATTACACTATCAAAGGTATCCCGCGGTCCTTGAAGGATTTAGCGATGCAAATTGGAATATTCTTTCGTATGATTCCAAGTCCACCAAATGGATATGTTTTTACTATTGCTGGGGCGCCGTATCTTGGAGATCAAAGAAACAGACAATTATAGCCCAATCTACGATGGAGGCTGAATTGATAGCAAAGAAGGCGCTAGTGAAGAGGCAGATGGCTGAAATGTCTCTTGTCGCTCCATTCCAAAAGATGGGAAAAACCAATACCACCACTTTGATCTCATCGCGATAGTACCGCGACTATCGGAGTAGTAGATAATTGTTATAATAACAATAAGAATCGACATATACGTCGAAAGCACGACACGTTTAGAGAATTTCTCACAACTGTGTTTGTAAGAATAGATCATGTAAGATCTGAAGGAAATATAGTCGACACTTTGACGAAAGGGTTAGGCCGGAGAAAAGGTATGGAAATTTTCTAGAAGTATGGGACTTGGCCCTGTGAGAAGTTGAGTCATTTGTAATGGATACCCAACCTAGACAGTTCAAAGGGACTAGACAAGTTATAAATGATATGATAGAGTCATGCACTCCCATAGCATGATATCCCGAAGTGGGAAACAGGTTGAGTATTTAACTCTTAATGATTCTATAGCTCTTAAGTTAGAGTGGGATACACAGAGTATTCTTGATAGACTCACCTATACGAATGTGAAGGTATGGCCGCCTTCTATGAGAAATTGGGCATTTCTCTAGATCATTTGTTAAAAAAAGGGATAAGCACATGGCCTTAATGTGCGAACTTAAGGAATTTACTCTAGAAATAGTTGTGTGTGTTAAATAATCTAATATTAGTTAGAGTTCAAGACGCAAGTCACTCTAGTCACCTCGGTACTTAGAAAATTTAACACTATGCGAGGTTCAAGTCGAAAGGCACCTTTGCGATGCACAACTATACAACACTTGCTCAATGTTTTTAAAATATAAGTGGGGGATTGTTGGGAGATATATATATATTTAAAAACATAGTTTTGTAATATTATATCAAACTTAGAGAAATAGTGTGGTGGTATAATTTTGGGCTCCCACACTATAGACTTGGGTTCAAGTCTCACCCCATGCATTTGAATAGGTATATTTATATATCTATAATATTTATTAAAAAAATCCGGAGAGCGGGGCCTTGGGGTCTTGGGAGGTCTCGCCGATCCGTAAACTTATTTTTTGTCGTTTTTAACTCTTGATTTCCAAAAACGGTTTTCAACTTAATATTCCTAATTAATTACATTAATTTTTGGTAAATTTAATGTTGCCGTTTTATGGTCATTAGGGAGGATTTTCAGTGCGCACTTATTGCGAAATTTATTTTCATTAAAACCGTATTGATGTTTTTTGACTTATAAAAGAAAAGTTTCTGGAGAAGATGAAGACACGGTTTTTTCATCTATTTCGAGTTCTGAGCAAGTGTTAGATAGTGTATTTGTTGGTTCGATTTATCATAGTGCAGAGAAATCGAATAAGAGAGTTATCAGTGGGAGTTCTGTGCAGGTTTACCAGTAATCCTAGTTTGAAACACTTGATGTCGTTGAGAGGGTTATGCGGTATCTGAAAAGAACCACAAACCTAGGATTACACTATCAAAGGTATCCCATGGTCCTTGAAGGATTTAGCGATGCAAATTGGAATATTCTTTCGATGATTCCAAGTCCACCAAATGGATATGTTTTTACTATTGTTTGGGGCGCCGTATCTTGAGATCAAAGAAACAGACAATTATAGCCCAATCTACGATGGAGGCCGAATTGATAGCAAGAGAAGCAGCTAGTGAAGAGGCAGGATGGCTGAAATGTCTTGTCGTACATTCCAAAGTATGGGAAAAACCAATACCAACCACTTTGATCTACCGCGATAGTACCGGGGGACTATCGGAGTAGTAGATAATTGTTATAATAACAATAAGAATCGACATATACGTCGAAAGCACGACATACGATTAGAGAATTTCTCACAACCGGTGTTGTAAGAATAGATCATGTAAGATCTCGAAGGAAATATAGTCGACACTTTGACGAAAGGGTTAGCTAGAGAAAAGGTATGGAAATTTTCTAGAAGTATGGGACTTAGGCCTGTGAGAAGTTGATTCATTTGTAATGGATACCCAACCTAGATAGGTTCAAAGGGACTAGACGAAGTTACAAATGATATGATAGAGTCATGCACTCCCATAGCATGATATCCTCAAGTGGGAAACAAAGTTGAGTATTTAACTCTTAATGATTCTATAGCTCTTAAGTTAGAGTGGGATACACAGAGTATTCTTGATAGACTCACCTATACGAATGTGAAGGTATGGTCGCTTTCTGAGAAATTGGGCATTTCTCTAGATCATTTGTTAAAAAAGGGATAAGCACATGGCCTTAATGTGCGAACTTAAGGACTTTACTCTAGAAATAGTTGTGTGTGTTAAATAATCTAATATTAGTTAGAGTTCAAGACGCAAGTCACTCTAGTCACCTGGTACTTAGAAAATTTAACACTATGCGAGGTTCAAGTCGAAAGGCACCTTTGCAGATGCACAACTATACAACACTTGCTCAATGTTTTTAAAATATAAGTTGGGGATTGTTGGGAGATATATATATTTAAAAACATAGTTTTGTAATATTATATCAAACTTAGAGAAATAGTGTGGTGGTATAATTTTGGGCTCCCACACTATAGACTTGGGTTCAAGTCTCACCCCATGCATTTGAATAGGTATATTTATATATCTATAATATTTATTAAAAAAATCCGGGAGAGCGGGGCCTTGGGGGTCTTGGGAGGTCTGCCGATCCAGAAACTTATTTTTTGCTGTTTTTAACTCTTGATTTCCAAAAACGGTTTTCAACTAAATATTCCTAATTAATTACATTAATTTTTGGTAAATTTAATGTTGCCGTTTTATGGCTGTTAGGGAGGATTTTCAGTGCGCACTTATTGCGAAATTTATTTTCATTAAAACCGTATTGATGTTTTTTGACTTATAAAAGAAAAGTTTCTGGAGAAGATGATATATAGTTTTTTCATCTATTTCGAGTTCTGAGCAAGTGTTAGATAGAGTATTTGTTGGTTCGATTTCTCATAGTGCAGAGAAATCGAATAAGAGAGTTATCAGTGGGAGTTCTGTGCAGGTTTACCAGTAATCCTAGTTTGAAACACTGGGATGCTGTTGAGAGGGTTATGCGGTATCTGAAAAGAACCACAAACCTAGGATTACACTATCAAAGGTATCCCGCGGTCCTTGAAGGATTTAGCGATGCAAATTGGAATATTCTTTCGTATGATTCCAAGTCCACCAGCGGATATGTTTTTACTATTGTTTGGGGCGCTCGTATCTTGAGATCAAAGAAACAGACAATTATAGCCCAATCTACGATGGAGGCTGAATTGATAGCAAGAGAAGCAGCTAGTGAAGAGGCGGGATGGCTGAAATGTTTGTTGTCGAGACATTCCAGTATGGGAAAAACCAATACCAGCCACTTTGATCTACTGCGATAGTACCGCGTCTATCGGAGTAGTAGATAATTGTTATAATAACAATAAGAATCGACATATACGTCGAAAGCATGACACAGATTAGAGAATTTCTCACAACCGGTGTTGTAAGAATAGATCATGTAAGATCTCGAAGGAAATATAGCCGACACTTTGACGAAAGGGTTAGCTAGAGAAAAGGTATGGAAATTTTCTAGAAGTATGGGACTTAGGCCTGTGAGAAGTTGAGTCATTTGTAATGGATACCCAACCTAGATAGGTTCAAAGGGACTAGACGAAGTTACAAATGATATGATAGAGTCATGCACTCCCATAGCATGATATCCTGAAGTGGGAAACAGGTTGAGTATTTAACTCTTAATGATTCTATAGCTCTTAAGTTAGAGTGGGATACACAGGAGTATTCTTGATAGACTCACCTATACGAATGTGAAGGTATGGCCGCCTTCTATGAGAAATTGGGCATTTCTCTAGATCATTTGTTAAAAAGGGATAAGCACATGGCCTTAATGTGCGAACTTAAGGACTTTACTCTAGAAATAGTTGTGTGTGTTAAATAATCTAATATTAGTTAGAGTTCAAGACGCAAGTCACTCTAGTCACCTGGTACTTAGAAAATTTAACACTATGCAAAGAGGTTCAAGTCGAAAGGAACCTTTGCAGATGCACAACTATACAACACTCGCTCAATGTTTTTAAAATATAAGTGGGGGATTGTTGGGAGATATATATATTTAAAAACATAGTTTTGTAATATTATATCAAACTTAGAGAAATAGTGTGGTGGTATAATTTTGGGCTCCCACACTATAGACTTGGGTTCAAGTCTCACCCCATGCATTTGAATAGGTATATTTATATATCTATAATATTTATTAAAAAATCCTAGAGAGCGGGGCCTTGGGGGTCTTGGGAGGTCTCATTGATCCGTAAACTTATTTTTTGTCGTTTTTAACTTGATTTCCAAAACGGTTTTCAACTTAATATTCCTAATTAATTACATTAATTTTTGGTAAATTTAATGTTGCCGTTTTATGGCTGTTAGGGAGGATTTTCAAAGGTGCGCACTTATTGCGAAATTTATTTTCATTAAAACCGTATTGATGTTTTTTGACTTATAAAAGAAAAGTTTCGGAGAAGATGAAGACACGTTTTTTCATCTATTTCGAGTTCCGAGCAAGTGTCGATAGAGTATTTGTTGGTTCGATTTCTCATAGTGCGAGAAATCGAATAAGAGAGTTATCATCTATTTTATCCCATAGGTGTTCGACAATTTTTTGACCGCTAGCACAATCAAGAGGCAGAGTCGCAAATACCTTAAAGATAGCGACCTAGTCCGCGACTCACTGCTTGAGATCCGACCTCATTATTTCTTCATTGTTTCCAACAATTTTAAGGTATAGAAGAAGAACCTTCTAATTTACAAGAGGCGTTTAGTTCTCAGAGAGTCTAGTTTCTCGAAAAGAAGTCGTAGATAATGAATGGGATTCTCACATGTCTAACGGAACTTGAGTTATGTAGATTTACCTCCCGGTTTGTAAGCCAATAGGTTGTAAATGGGTCTTGAAAAGGAAACTCAAACCCGATGGAACAATAGATAAGCATAAGGCTAGACTCGGTTTCCAAAGGTTATAGGCAAATGAGAGAACGTAGACTTTTTTGATACTTATTCTCCCGTTACTAGATTAACATCTATACGTGTTTTGATTGCTGTTGCTGCTACTCATAATCTTGTTATTCATCAAATGGATGTTAAAACTGCTTTTTTGAATGGTGAACTAGAAGAAGAAATTTACATGGAACAACCTGAAGGTTTTGTAATTCCTGGACAAGAACATAAAGTATGTAAGCTAGAAAAATATCTTTATGGTTTGAAACAAGCTCCTAAACAATGGCATGAGAAATTTGATAATTTAATGATTTCAAGTAACTTCAGAATAAATGAGGGTGACAAATGCATCTATTATAAATCTGAGAATGATGTATATGTGATTGTTTGCTTGTATGTGGATGATTTGCTAATATTTGGTTCCAGTTTATCTGTTGTCAATGAAACTAAAAGCATGCTTAGTTCGAATTTTGACATGAAAGATTTGGGTGAAGCTAGTGTAATCTTGGGAATCAAAATAACTAGAACTAATAGTGGTATTTGTTTGGATCAATCTCACTACATTGAAAAATCCTAAAGAAGTATGAATATTTTGATTATAAACCTGTTTGTACTCCTTTTGATCCTACTGTGAAATTGTTAAGGAACACTGGAGAAAGTGTTAGACAATCCAATATGCTAGTATAATAGGCAGTCTGCGTTATGCAAATTTCTGATTATACTAGACCGTACATTGCGTATGCAAATGGGAGTTCTGTGCAGGTTTACCAGTAATCCTAGTTTGAAACACTGGGATGCTGTTGAGAGGGTTATGCGGTATCTGAAAAGAACCACAAACCTAGGATTACACTATCAAAGGTATCCCGCGGTCCTTGAAGGATTTAGCGATGCAAATTGGAATATTCTTTCGATGATTCCAAGTCCACCAATGGATATGTTTTTACTATTGTCGGGGCGCTGTATCTTGAGATCAAAGAAACAGACAATTATAGCCCAATCTATGATGGAGGCTGAATTGATAGCAAGAGAAGCAGCTAGTGAAGAGGCAGATGGTCGAAATGTCTCGTTGTCGACATTCCAAATTTGGGAAAACCAATATCAGCCACTTTGATCTACTGCGATAGTACCGCGGCTATCGGAGTAGTAGATAATTGTTATAATAACAATAAGAATCGACATATATGTCGAAAGCACGACACAGTTAGAGAATTTCTCACAACTGGTGTTGTAAGAATAGATCATGTAAGATCTAAAGGAAATATAGCTGACACTTTGACGAAAGGGTTAGCTAGAGAAAAGGTATGGAAATTTTCTAGAAGTATGGGACTTAGTCTCAGTGAGAAGTTGAGTCATTTGTAATGGATACCCAACCTAGATAGGTTCAAAGGGACTAGACGAAGTTACAAATGATATGATAGAGTCATGCACTCCCATAGCATGATATCCTCGAAGTGGGAAACAAAGTTGAGTATTTAACTCTTAATGATTCTATAGCTCTTAAGTTAGAGTGGGATACACAGGAGTATTCTTGATAGACTCACCTATACGAATGTGAAGGTATGGCCGCCTTCTATGAGAAATTGGGCATTTCTCTAGATCATTTGTTAAAAAAGGATAAGCACATGGCCTTAATGTGCGAACTTAAGGACTTTACTCTAGAAATAGTTGTGTGTGTTAAATAATCTAATATTAGTTAGAGTTCAAGACGCAAGTCACTCTATTCACCCGGTACTTAGAAAATTTAACACTATGCAGAGGTTCAAGTCGAAAGGCACCTTTGCAGATGCACAACTATACAACACTTGCTCAATGTTTTTAAAATATAAGTGGGGGATTGTTGGGAGATATATATATTTAAAAACATAGTTTTGTAATATTATATCAAACTTAGAGAAATAGTGTGGTGGTATAATTTTGGGCTCCCACACTATAGACTTGGGTTCAAGTCTCACCCCATGCATTTGAATAGGTATATTTATATATCTATAATATTTTGCTGATCCAGAAACTTATTTTTTGCTGTTTTTAACTCTTGATTTCCAAAAACGGTTTTCAACTAAATATTCCTAATTAATTACATTAATTTTTGGTAAATTTAATGTTGCCGTTTTATGGCTGATTAGGAGGATTTTCAATTGCACTTATTGCGAAATTTATTTTCATTAAAACCGTATTGATGTTTTTTGACTTATAAAAGAAAAGTTTCGGAGAAGATGAAGACAAAGTTTTTTCATCTATTTCGAGTTCGAGCAAGTGTTAGATAGAGTATTTGTTGGTTCGATTTCTCATAGTGCGTAGAAATCGAATAAGAGAGTTATCAGCTGTTTTATCCCATAGGTGTTCGACAATTTTTTGACTGCTAGCACAATCAAGAGGCAGAGTCGCGAAATACCTTAAAGATAGCGACCTAGTCCGCGACTCAGCTGTTTGAGATCCGATCTCATTATTTCTTCATTGTTTCCAACAATTTTAAGGTATAGAAGAAGAACCTTCTAATTTACAAGAGGCGTTTAGTTCTGCAGAGTCTAGTTTCTGGCAAGAAGCTGTAGATAATGAATGGGATTCTCACATGTCTAACGGAACTTGGAGTTATGTAGATTTACCTCCTGGTTGTAAGCCAATAGGTTGTAAATGGGTCTTGAAAAGGAAACTCAAACCTGATGGAACAATAGATAAGCATAAGGCTAGACTAGTTGCCAAAGGTTATAGGCAGCGAGAGAACGTAGACTTTTTTGATACTTATTCTCCTGTTACTAGATTAACATCTATACGTGTTTTGATTGCTATTGCTGCTACTCATAATCTTGTTATTCATCAAATGGATGTTAAAACTGCTTTTTTGAATGGTGAACTAGAAGAAGAAATTTACATGGAACAACCCAAGGTTTTGTAATTCCCGGACAAGAACATAAAGTATGTAAGCTAGAAAAATATCTTTATGGTTTGAAACAAGCTCCTAAACAATGGCATGAGAAATTTGATAATTTAATGATTTCAAGTAACTTGAGAATAAATGAGGGTGACAAATGCATCTATTATAAATCCGAGAATGATGTATATGTGATTGTTTGCTTGTATGTGGATGATTTGCTAATATTTGGTTCCAGCTTTATCTGTTGTCAATGAAACTAAAAGCATGCTTAGTTCGAATTTTGACATGAAAGATTTGGGTGAAGCTAGTGTAATCTTGGGAATCAAAATAACTAGAACTAATAGTGGTATTTGTTTGGATCAATCTCACTACATTGAAAAAATCCTAAAGAAGTATGAATATTTTGATTATAAACCTGTTTGTACTCCTTTGATCCTACTCGTGAAATTGTTAAGGAACACTGGAGAAAGTGTTAGACAATCAATATGCTAGTATAATAGGCGATCTGCGTTATGCAAATGATTGTACTAGACCGACATTGCGTATGCAAGGAGTTCTCAGTGCAAAGTTTACCAAGAATCCTAGTTTGAAACACTGGGATGCTGTTGAGAGGGTTATGCGGTATCCGAAAAGAACCACAAACCTAGGATTACACTATCAAAGGTATCCCGCGGTCCTTGAAGGATTTAGCGATGCAAATTGGAATATTCTTTCGTATGATTCCAAGTCCACCAAATGGATATGTTTTTACTATTGGCCGGGGGCGCTGTATCTTGGAGATCAAAGAAACAGACAATTATAGCCCAATCTATGATGGAGGCTGAATTGATAGCAGTAGAGAAGCATCTAGTGAAGAGGCAGATGGCTGAAATGTCTGTCGACATTCCGATGGGAAAACCAATACCAGCCACTTTGATCTACTGCGATAGTACCGCTGCTATCGGAGTAGTAGATAATTGTTATAATAACAATAAGAATCGACATATACGTCGAAAGCACGACACACGCTTAGAGAATTTCTCACAACTGGTGTTGTAAGAATAGATCATGTAAGATCTAAAGGAAATATAGCTGACACTTTGACGAAAGGGTTAGCTAGAGAAAAGGTATGGAAATTTTCTAGAAGTATGGGACTTAGGCTTGTGAGAAGTTGAGTCATTTGTAATGGATACCCAACCTAGATAGGTTCAAAGGGACTAGACGAAGTTACAAATGATATAATAGAGTCATGCACTCCCATAGCATGATATCCCGAAGTGGGAAACAAAGTTGAGTATTTAACTCTTAATGATTCTATAGCTCTTAAGTTAGAGTGGGATACACAAGAGTATTCTTGATAGACTCACCTATACGAATGTGAAGGTATGGCCGCCTTCTATGAGAAATTGGGCATTTCTCTAGATCATTTGTTAAAAAAGGGATAAGCACATGGCCTTAATGTGCGAACTTAAGGACTTTACTCTAGAAATAGTTGTATGTGTTAAATAATCTAATATTAGTTAGAGTTCAAGACGCAAGTCACTCTAGTCACCTGGTACTTAGAAAATTTAACACTATGCGAGGTTCAAGTCGAAAGGCACCTTTTCGGATGCACAACTATACAACACTTGCTCAATGTTTTTAAAATATAAGTGGGGGATTGTTGGGAGATATATATATTTAAAAACATAGTTTTGTAATATTATATCAAACTTAGAGAAATAGTGTGGTGGTATAATTATGGGCTCCCACACTATAAGACTTGGGTTCAAGTCTCACCCCATGCATTTGAATAGGTATATTTATATATCTATAATATTTATTAAAAAATCCGGAGAGCGGGGCCTTGGGGGTCTTGGGAGGTCTCGCTGATCCAAAACTTATTTTTTGTCGTTTTTAACTCTTGATTTCCAAAAACGGTTTTCAACTTAATATTCCTAATTAATTACATTAATTTTTGGTAAATTTAATGTTGCCGTTTTATGGTCGTTAGGGAGGATTTTCAGTGCGCACTTATTGCGAAATTTATTTTCATTAAAACCGTATTGATGTTTTTTGACTTATAAAAGAAAAGTTTCTGGAGAAGATGAAGATACAGTTTTTTCATCTATTTCGAGTTCTGAGCAAGTGTTAGATAGAGTATTTGTTGGTTCGATTTCTCATAGTGCAGAGAAATCGAATAAGAGAGTTATCAGCTGTTTTATCCCATAGGTGTTCGACAATTTTTTGACTGCTAGCACAATCAAGAGGCAGAGTCGCGAAATACCTTAAAGATAGCGACCTAGTCCGCGACTCAGCTGTTTGAGATCCGATCTCATTATTTCTTCATTGTTTCCAACAATTTTAAGGTATAGAAGAAGAACCTTCTAATTTACAAGAGGCGTTTAGTTCTGCAGAGTCTAGTTTCTGGCAAGAAGCTGTAGATAATGAATGGGATTCTCACATGTCTAACGGAACTTGGAGTTATGTAGATTTACCTCCTGGTTGTAAGCCAATAGGTTGTAAATGGGTCTTGAAAAGGAAACTCAAACTCGATGGAACAATAGATAAGCATAAGGCTAGACTGGTTGCCAAAGGTTATAGGCAAACGAGAGAACGTAGACTTTTTTGATACTTATTCTCCTCGTTACTAGATTAACATCTATACGTGTTTTGATTGTCTGTTGTTGCTACTCATAATCTTGTTATTCATCAAATGGATGTTAAAAAACCGCTTTTTTGAATGGTGAACTAGAAGAAGAAATTTACATGGAACAACCCGAAGGTTTTGTAATTCCCGGACAAGAACATAAAGTATGTAAGCTAGAAAAATCTCTTTATGGTTTGAAACAAGCTCCTAAACAATGGCATGAGAAATTTGATAATTTAATGATTGCAAGTAACTTCAGAATAAATGAGGGTGACAAATGCATCTATTATAAATCTCGAGAATGATGTATATGTGATTGTTTGCTTGTATGTGGATGATTTGCTAATATTTGGTTCCAGCTTATCTCGTTGTCAATGAAACTAAAAGCATGCTTAGTTCGAATTTTGACATGAAAGATTTGGGTGAAGCTAGTGTAATCTTGGGAATCAAAATAACTAGAACTAATAGTGGTATTTGTTTGGATCAATCTCACTACATTGAAAAAATCCTAAAGAAGTATGAATATTTTGATTATAAACCTGTTTGTACTCCTTTTGATCCTACTTGTGAAATTGTTAAGGAACACTGGAGAAAGTGTTAGACAATCAATATGATAGTATAATAGGCAGCTGCGTTATGCACTGATTGTACTAGACCGGACATTGCGTATGCAAAGTGGGAGTTCTCAGCGTGTTTACCAAGTATCCTAGTTTGAAACACCGGGATGTTTGTTGAGAGGGTTATGCGGATCTCGAAAAGAACCACAAACCTAGGATTACACTATCAAAGGTATCCCGCGGTCCTTGAAGGATTTAGCGATGCAAATTGGAATATTCTTTCGTATGATTCCAAGTCCACCAAATGGATATGTTTTTACTATTGTCAAGGGCACCGTATCTTGAGATCAAAGAAACAGACAATTATAGCCCAATCTACGATGGAGGCTGAATTGATAGCAAGAGAATCAGCTAGTGAAGAGGCAGGATGGCTGAAATGTCTATTGTCGACATTCCAAAAGATGGGAAAACCAATACCAGCCACTTTGATCTACTCGCGATAGTACCGCGGCTATCGGAGTAGTAGATAATTGTTATAATAACAATAAGAATCGACATATACGTCGAAAGCACGACACGTTAGAGAATTTCTCACAACTCGGTGTTGTAAGAATAGATCATGTAAGATCAAAAGGAAATATAGCCGACACTTTGACGAAAGGGTTAGCTAGAGAAAAGGTATGGAAATTTTCTAGAAGTATGGGACTTAGGCCTCGTGAGAAGTTGAGTCATTTGTAATGGATACCCAACCTAGATAGGTTCAAAGGGACTAGACGAAGTTACAAATGATATGATAGAGTCATGCACTCCCATAGCATGATATCCCGAAATGGGAAACAAAGTTGAGTATTTAACTCTTAATGATTCTATAGCTCTTAAGTTAGAGTGGGATACACAGGAGTATTCTTGATAGACTCACCTATACGAATGTGAAGGTATGGTCGCCTTCTATGAGAAATTGGGCATTTCTCTAGATCATTTGTTTAAAATAGGGATAAGCACATGGCCTTAATGTGCGAACTTAAGGAATTTACTCTAGAAATAGTTGTGTGTGTTAAATAATCTAATATTAGTTAGAGTTCAAGACGCAAGTCACTCTAGTCACCTGGTACTTAGAAAATTTAACACTATGCGAGGTTCAAGTCGAAAGGCACCTTTGCGGATGCACAACTATACAACACTTGCTCAATGTTTTTAAAATATAAGTGGGGATTGTTGGGAGATATATATATTTAAAAACATAGTTTTGTAATATTATATCAAACTTAGAGAAATAGTGTGGTGGTATAATTTTGGGCTCCCACACTATAGACTTGGGTTCAAGTCTCACCCCATGCATTTGAATAGGTATATTTATATATCTATAATATTTATTAAAAAATCCGGAGAGCGGGGCCTTGGGGGTCTTGGGAGGTCCGCTGATCCAAAACTTATTTTTGCTGTTTTTAACTCTTGATTTCCAAAACGGTTTTCAACTTAATATTCCTAATTAATTACATTAATTTTTGGTAAATTTAATGTTGCCGTTTTATGGCTGTTAGGGAGGATTTTCAGTGCGCACTTATTGCGAAATTTATTTTCATTAAAACCGTATTGATGTTTTTTGACTTATAAAAGAAAAGTTTCTGGAGAAGATGAAAATACAGTTTTTTTCATCTATTTCGAGTTCTGAGCAAGTGTTAGATAGAGTATTTGTTGGTTCGATTTCTCATAGTGCAGAGAAATCGAATAAGAGAGTTATCAGCTATTTTATCCCATAGGTGTTCGACAATTTTTTGACTCGCTAGCACAATCAAGAGGCGTAGTCGCGAAATACCTTAAAGATAGCGACCTAGTCCGCGACTCACTGCTTGAGATCCGATCTCATTATTTCTTCATTGTTTCCAACAATTTTAAGGTATAGAAGAAGAACCTTCTAATTTACAAGAGGCGTTTAGTTCTGCAGAGTCTAGTTTCTGGCAAGAAGCTGTAGATAATGAATGGGATTCTCACATGTCTAACGGAACTTGGAGTTATGTAGATTTACCTCCTGGTTGTAAGCCAATAGGTTGTAAATGGGTCTTGAAAAGGAAACTAAAACCTGATGGAACAATAGATAAGCATAAGGCTAGACCGGTTGCCAAAGGTTATAGGCATGAGAGAACGTAGACTTTTTTGATACTTATTCTCCTGTTACTAGATTAACATCTATACGTGTTTTGATTGCTGTTGCTGCTACTCATAATCTTGTTATTCATCAAATGGATGTTAAAACTGCTTTTTTGAATGGTGAACTAGAAGAAGAAATTTACATGGAACAACCTGAAGGTTTTGTAATTCCCGGACAAGAACATAAAGTATGTAAGCTAGAAAAATCTCTTTATGGTTTGAAACAAGCTCCTAAACAATGGCATGAGAAATTTGATAATTTAATGATTTCAAGTAACTTGAGAATAAATGAGGGTGACAAATGCATCTATTATAAATCCAGAATGATGTATATGTGATTGTTTGCTTGTATGTGGATGATTTGCTAATATTTGGTTCCAGTTTATCTCGTTGTCAATGAAACTAAAAGCATGCTTAGTTCGAATTTTGACATGAAAGATTTGGGTGAAGCTAGTGTAATCTTGGGAATCAAAATAACTAGAACTAATAGTAGTATTTGTTTGGATCAATCTCACTACATTGAAAAAATCCTAAAGAAGTATGAATATTTTGATTATAAACATGTTTGTACTCCTTTTGATCCTACTTTGTGAAATTGTTAAGGAACACTGGAGAAAGTGTTAGACAATCTGAATATGCTAGTATAATAGGCATCTGCGTTATGCAAATTGATTGTACTAGACCAGACATTGCGTATGCAAAGGGAGTTCTCAGCGGGTTTACCAAGAATCCTAGTTTGAAACACTGGATGTTGTTGAGAGGGTTATGCGGTATCTCGAAAAGAACCACAAACCTAGGATTACACTATCAAAGGTATCCCGCGGTCCTTGAAGGGTTTAGCGATGCAAATTGGAATATTCTTTCGTATGATTCCAAGTCCACCAATGGATATGTTTTTACTATTCTTTGGGGCGCCGTATCTTGGAGATCAAAGAAACAGACAATTATAGCCCAATCTACGATGGAGGCTGAATTGATAGCAAGAGAAGCGACTAGTGAAGAGGCAGATGGCTGAAATGTCCGTTGTCGACATTCCAAAGATGGGAAAAACCAATACCACCACTTTGATCTATCATATAGTACCGCAAGCTATCGGAGTAGTAGATAATTGTTATAATAACAATAAGAATCGACATATACGTCGAAAGCACGACACAATTAGAGAATTTCTCACAACCGGTGTTGTAAGAATAGATCATGTAAGATCTCAAGGAAATATAGGCGACACTTTGACGAAAGGGTTAGCTAGAGAAAAGGTATGGAAATTTTCTAGAAGTATGGGACTTAGGCTCTGTGAGAAGTTGAGTCATTTGTAATGGATACCCAACCTAGATAGGTTCAAAGGGACTAGACGAAGTTACAAATGATATGATAGAGTCATGCACTCCCATAGCATGATATCCTGAAGTGGGAAACAAAGGTTGGGTATTTAACTCTTAATGATTCTATAGCTCTTAAGTTAGAGTGGGATACACAGGAGTATTCTTGATAGACTCACCTATACGAATGTGAAGGTATGGCCGCCTTCTATGAGAAATTGGGCATTTCTCTAGATCATTTGTTAAAAAAAGGGATAAGCACATGGCCTTAATGTGCGAACTTAAGGACTTTACTCTAGAAATAGTTGTGTGTGTTAAATAATCTAATATTAGTTAGAGTTCAAGACGCAAGTCACTCTAGTCACCTGGTACTTAGAAAATTTAACACTATGCAAAGGTTCAAGTCGAAAGGCACCTTTGCAGATGCACAACTATACAACACTTGCTCAATGTTTTTAAAATATAAGTGGGGATTGTTGGGAGATATATATATTTAAAAAACATAGTTTTGTAATATTATATCAAACTTAGAGAAATAGTGTGGTGGTATAATTTTGGGCTCCCACACTATAGACTTGGGTTCAAGTCTCACCCCATGCATTTGAATAGGTATATTTATATATCTATAATATTTATTAAAAAAATCCGGAGAGCGGGGCCTGGGGGGTCTTGGGAGGTCTGCTGATCCGAAACTTATTTTTTGTCGTTTTTAACTCTTGATTTCCAAAAACGGTTTTCAACTTAATATTCCTAATTAATTACATTAATTTTTGGTAAATTTAATGTTGCCGTTTATGGCTGTTAGGGAGGATTTTCGGTGCGCACTTATTGCGAAATTTATTTTCATTAAAACCGTATTGATGTTTTTTGACTTATAAAAGAAAAGTTTGGAGAAGATGAAGACACGCTTTTTCATCTATTTCGAGTTCCGAGCAAGTGTTAGATAGAGTATTTGTTGGTTCGATTTCTCATAGTGCGGAGAAATCGAATAAGAGAGTTATCACTTTGTTTATCCCATAGGTGTTCGACAATTTTTTGACTGCTAGCACAATCAAGAGGCGAGTCGCGAAATACCTTAAAGATAGCGACCTAGTCCGCGACTCACTGTTTGAGATCCGATCTCATTATTTCTTCATTGTTTCCAACAATTTTAAGGTATAGAAGAAGAACCTTCTAATTTACAAGAGGCGTTTAGTTCTGCGAGTCTAGTTTCTCAACAAGAAGTCAGATAATGAATGGGATTCTCACATGTCTAACGGAACTTGGAGTTATGTAGATTTACCTCCTGGTTGTAAGCCAATAGGTTGTAAATGGGTCATGAAAAGGAAACTAAAACCTGATGGAACAATAGATAAGCATAAGGCTAGACTGGTTGCCAAAGGTTATAGGCAGCGAGAGAACGTAGACTTTTTTGATACTTAATCTCCTGTTACTAGATTAACATCTATACGTGTTTTGATTCTTTGTTCTGCTACTCATAATCTTGTTATTCATCAAATGGATGTTAAAACTACTTTTTTGAATGGTGAACTAGAAGAAGAAATTTACATGGAACAACTTTGAAGGTTTTGTAATTCCCGGACAAGAACATAAAGTATGTAAGCTAGAAAAATCTCTTTATGGTTTGAAACAAGCTCCTAAACAATGGCATGAGAAATTTGATAATTTAATGATTGCAAGTAACTTCAGAATAAATGAGGGTGACAAATGCATCTATTATAAATATGAGAATGATGTATATGTGATTATTTGCTTGTATGTGGATGATTTGCTAATATTTGGTTCCAGTTTATCTGTTGTCAATGAAACTAAAAGCATGCTTAGTTCGAATTTTGACATGAAAGATTTGGGTGAAGCTAGTGTAATCTTGGGAATCAAAATAACTAGAACTAATAGTGGTATTTGTTTTGATCAATCTCACTACATTGAAAAAATCCTAAAGAAGTATGAATATTTTGATTATAAACCTGTTTGTACTCCTTTTGATCCTACTTTTGAAATTGTTAAGGAACACTGGAGAAAGTGTTAGACAATCAATATGCTAGTATAATAGGCAACTGCGTTATGCATCCGATTGTACTAGACCGGACATTGCGTATGCGGTGGGAGTTCTGTGCGAGTTTACCGGTAATCCTAGTTTGAAACACTGGGATGTTTGTTGAGAGGTTATGCGGTATCTCGAAAAGAACCACAAACCTAGGATTACACTATCAAAGGTATCCCCGCGGTCCTTGAAGGGTTTAGCGATGCAAATTGGAATATTCTTTCGGATGATTCCAAGTCCACCAACGGATATGTTTTTACTATTGCTTTGGGGCGCCGTATCTTGGAGATCAAAGAAACAGACAATTATAGCCCAATCTACGATGGAGGCCGAATTGATAGCGATGATAGAAGCGACTAGTGAAGAGGCGGATGGCCGAAATGTCTGTTGTCGGACATTCCAAAGTATTGGAAAAACCAATACCGACCACTTTGATCTACTGCGATATAGTACCGCGGCTATCGGAGTAGTAGATAATTGTTATAATAACAATAAGAATCGACATATACGTCGAAAGCACGACACGTTAGAGAATTTCTCACAACCGGTGTTGTAAGAATAGATCATGTAAGATCTCGAAGGAAATATAGTGACACTTTGACGAAAGGGTTAGCTAGAGAAAAGGTATGGAAATTTTCTAGAAGTATGGGACTTAGGCACACAAGTGAGAAGTTGAGTCATTTGTAATGGATACCCAACCTAGATAGGTTCAAAGGGACTAGACGAAGTTACAAATGATATGATAGAGTCATGCACTCCCATAGCATGATATCCTGAAGTGGGAAACAGGTTGAGTATTTAACTCTTAATGATTCTATAGCTCTTAAGTTAGAGTGGGATACACAGGAGTATTCTTGATAGACTCACCTATACGAATGTGAAGGTATGGCCGCCTTCTATGAGAAATTGGGCATTTCTCTAGATCATTTGTTAAAAAAGGGATAAGCACATGGCCTTAATGTGCGAACTTAAGGACTTTACTCTAGAAATAGTTGTGTGTGTTAAATAATCTAATATTAGTTAGAGTTCAAGACGCAAGTCACTCTAGTCACCCAGTACTTAGAAAATTTAACACTATGTAGAGGTTCAAGTCGAAAGGCACCTTTGCGGATGCACAACTATACAACACTTGCTCAATGTTTTTAAAATATAAGTGGGGGATTGTTGGGAGATATATATATTTAAAAAACATAGTTTTGTAATATTATATCAAACTTAGAGAAATAGTGTGGTGGTATAATTTTGGGCTCCCACACTATAGACTTGGGTTCAAGTCTCACCCCATGCATTTGAATAGGTATATTTATATATCTATAATATTTATTAAAAAAATCCGGAGAGCGGGGCCTTGGGGTCTTGGGAGGTCTCATTGATCCGAAACTTATTTTTTGCTTTTTAACTCTTGATTTCCAAAAACGGTTTTCAACTTAATATTCCTAATTAATTACATTAATTTTTGGTAAATTTAATGTTGCCGTTTTATGGCTGTTAGGGAGGATTTTCAGTGCGCACTTATTGCGAAATTTATTTTCATTAAAACCGTATTGATGTTTTTTGACTTATAAAAGAAAAGTTTACGGAGAAGATGAAGACACGAGCTTTTTCATCTATTTCGAGTTCGAGCAAGTGTTAGATAGAGTATTTGTTGGTTCGATTTCTCATAGTGCGAGAGAAATCGAATAAGAGAGTTATCAAATTGTTTATCCCATAGGTGTTCGACAATTTTTTGATCGCTAGCACAATCAAGAGGCGAGTCGCGAAATACCTTAAAGATAGCGACCTAGTCCGCGACTCACTGCTTGAGATCCGATCTCATTATTTCTTCATTGTTTCCAACAATTTTAAGGTATAGAAGAAGAACCTTCTAATTTACAAGAGGCGTTTAGTTCTGCGAGTCTAGTTTACGGCAAGAAGTCATAGATAATGAATGGGATTCTCACATGTCTAACGGAACTTGAGTTATGTAGATTTACCTCCCCGTTGTAAGCCAATAGGTTGTAAATGGGTCTTGAAAAAGGAAACTCAAACCTCGATGGAACAATAGATAAGCATAAGGCTAGATCAAGTTGCCAAAGGTTATAGGCGGCGAGAGAACGTAGACTTTTTGATACTTATTCTCTGTTACTAGATTAACATCTATACGTGTTTTGATTGTCATTTGTTTGCTACTCATAATCTTGTTATTCATCAAATGGATGTTAAAAACTTGCTTTTTGAATGGTGAACTAGAAGAAGAAATTTACATGGAACAACCTCAAGGTTTTGTAATTCCCTGGACAAGAACATAAAGTATGTAAGCTAGAAAAATCTCTTTATGGTTTGAAACAAGCTCCTAAACAATGGCATGAGAAATTTGATAATTTAATGATTGCAAGTAACTTCGAATAAATGAGGGTGACAAATGCATCTATTATAAATCCGAGAATGATGTATATGTGATTGTTTGCTTGTATGTGGATGATTTGCTAATATTTGGTTCCAGTTTATCCGTTGTCAATGAAACTAAAAGCATGCTTAGTTCGAATTTTGACATGAAAGATTTGGGTGAAGCTAGTGTAATCTTGGGAATCAAAATAACTAGAACTAATAGTGGTATTTGTTTGGATCAATCTCACTACATTGAAAAAATCCTAAAGAAGTATGAATATTTTGATTATAAACCTGTTTGTACTCCTTTTGATCCTACTTTGTGAAATTGTTAAGGAACACTGGAGAAAGTGTTAGACAATCGAATATGCTAGTATAATAGGCAAATCTGCGTTATGCAATGATTGTACTAGACCCGGACATTGCGTATGCGAAGTGGAGTTAAATGCGGGTTTACCAAGAATCCTAGTTTGAAACATTGGGATGTCATGTTGAGAGGGTTATGCGGTATCTCAAAAGAACCACAAACCTAGGATTACACTATCAAAGGTATCCCGCGGTCCTTGAAGGATTTAGCGATGCAAATTGGAATATTCTTTCAGATGATTCCAAGTCCACCAGCGGATATGTTTTTACTATTGCTGGGGGGCGCTGTATCTTGGAGATCAAAGAAACAGACAATTATAGCCCAATCTACGATGGAGGCTGAATTGATAGCAAGAGGGAATCAGCTAGTGAAGAGGCGGGATGGCTGAAATGTCTCGTTGTCGACATTCCGGTATGGGAAAAACCAATACCAGCCACTTTGATCTACTTTGCGATAGTACCGCTATATCGGAGTAGTAGATAATTGTTATAATAACAATAAGAATCGACATATACGTCGAAAGCACGACACGTTAGAGAATTTCTCACAACTCGGTGTTGTAAGAATAGATCATGTAAGATCTCAAGGAAATATAGTGACACTTTGACGAAAGGGTTAGCTAGAGAAAAGGTATGGAAATTTTCTAGAAGTATGGGACTTAGGCCTGTGAGAAGTTGAGTCATTTGTAATGGATACCCAACCTAGATAGGTTCAAAGGGACTTGACGAAGTTACAAATGATATGATAGAGTCATGCACTCCCATAGCATGATATCCTGAAATGGGAAACAAAGTTGAGTATTTAACTCTTAATGATTCTATAGCTCTTAAGTTAGAGTGGGATACACAGGAGTATTCTTGATAGACTCACCTATACGAATGTGAAGGTATGGTTGCCTTCTATGAGAAATTGGGCATTTCTCTAGATCATTTGTTAAAAAAGGGATAAGCACATGGCCTTAATGTGCGAACTTAAGGACTTTACTCTAGAAATAGTTGTGTGTGTTAAATAATCTAATATTAGTTAGAGTTCAAGACGCAAGTCACTCTAGTCACCCGGTACTTAGAAAATTTAACACTATGCGAGGTTCAAGTCGAAAGGCACCTTTGCGGATGCACAACTATACAACACTTGCTCAATGTTTTTAAAATATAAGTGGGGGATTGTTGGGAGATATATATATTTAAAAACATAGTTTTGTAATATTATATCAAACTTAGAGAAATAGTGTGGTGGTATAATTTTGGGCTCCCACACTATAGACTTGGGTTCAAGTCTCACCCCATGCATTTGAATAGGTATATTTATATATCTATAATATTTATTAAAAAAAATCCGGGAGAGCGGGGCCTTGGGGGTCTTGGGAGGTCTGCTGATCCAGAAACTTATTTTTTGCTGTTTTTAACTCTTGATTTCCAAAAACGGTTTTCAACTTAATATTCCTAATTAATTACATTAATTTTTGGTAAATTTAATGTTGCCGTTTTATGGCTGTTAGGGAGGATTTTCAAAGGCGCACTTATTGCGAAATTTATTTTCATTAAAACCGTATTGATGTTTTTTGACTTATAAAAGAAAAGTTTCTGGAGAAGATGAAGACACAGTTTTTTCATCTATTTCGAGTTCTGAGCAAGTGTTAGATAGAGTATTTGTTGGTTCGATTTCTCATAGTGCAGAGAAATCGAATAAGAGAGTTATCAGCTGTTTTATCCCATAGGTGTTCGATAATTTTTTGGCTGCTAGCACAATCAAGAGGCAGAGTCGCGAAATACCTTAAAGATAGCGACCTAGTCCGCGACTCAGCTGTTTGAGATCCGATCTCATTATTTCTTCATTGTTTCCAACAAAAAACGAATGATATACCTATCCCAATGTTTTTTGTTTTAGTTTTGGTAGGGGTGTGCCAGGCCATTGCAGTAGTGCAATGCAAAGGCGACAACGAGAACCCCAAAGTAGCAAGCTACTGCAATGGGAACTCCCCATGTTAAAAAATTAATTTAATATCATGTCCACCGTAGTTAAGACATATCAGATATTAAACTGATAAGAACAGATACTACACTTGATCTTAGCCAATAGGCCGAGAAAGGTATGCTTATTTTGAATTTTAACATTCGCTTTTATACTGTCTCGTTTCCATTCCTTTGCTTTAACTAATCTATGTGGGACTAAATCTTATAGACGAGTTGAGTTTACTAGGGAACTGACATGAGTTCATGGGCGTGGTATCAGACTTTAAGTTGCGTTGCGTAACTTAGAATTTTCCGTTTGTTTCATCTCAAGAGAAAAACGCGTAGTTACATGTAAGCTGCGTTATAGGTAGGGTGTGAGAAAAGAGTATTCTGTGACTCATAAACATGCAAGTTTCTATTACGTAGTGTGTATATTTGGATTTACAAATTTCAACAACTAGTAACCAACTAGCCCAAACCCCAAACCCAAAGATTGGGATGCCCATATATCGATAACAACAGCTTTAGGGGTTGTTACATCCGGTAAGAAATCCTTTCTTTTCTCTTCTCTCATTATTGTGCTCGATCAAATTTGATGTATTACATGCAAACTACAGTTATTTCTGTACTTTGGTTAACGTATTCAAAGTGTTGCTGCATTATTGTACTGTGCTTTCTAGAATTTATACATAATAAACTATTAGTATTTGGGCATGTTAGCCTCCTTGATGCACCCGCTTGCCAATTATTTGGAATAGATGAAATGCAACTGTCTTGAGTGTTTATTATGCCCTCACCAAAAGATGAATGATTTGATTCAACCTGGCAATGTTACTGCCAAGAAGTACACCGGAAAAGTTGGACTGGCTTTGTTATTGCCGTACACTTCAGCCTATCAGAAGATAATTGTTTGTACCCAAAATAAATTCCAGGCACTAAACACGATGATTTGATGATGATTATCGAAAATTAGGGCTAGAAACTATAAAAGATTAACGTGGTTCGGCAAGTTGTGCCTACATCCACAGTGGAATCCCATAGGGGAGAAATTGTATTGATATGTGGTTTACAATTGTATGGTTAGCTAACCTAGAATTCCATGTATTTATAGTGTTATGTAACCCTAATTCTGATGTATACTTGATATGCAAGCAACTTGGGTAACAAGACTTCTGGAAACTTCTGGAATCTTCTTTACGGGCTTGATTAGATTTTAGGAATCCCATTAGTGAAAAGTTTGACGCGGTGTTCCTCTTTCCCAGCCAATTCTGGAAGGTCACTTTATTTAATTTTGTAGGTGGAGAAAATTTTTTGACCTGGAAATCAATACGTCACTGATATTATTCTCCAGGTATTCCGTTTATTGAGACAATTCTTAGAAAATACCCAAAGGAAACTCGATAATTGTGGTTATGCAACAGAAAGTGAAATATCTGAAGATCTAGAGTTGAGCAAGTTAGCTCTTGCTAGATTAGTCAAGGAAGTGGTATCTATTCAAATTAAAGATTACATAATTGATCTTAAACGTAACAGGGCGTATAAATTGGATGGGCGTGATTTATATGATGTCTTTCATTCTTCTAAAGATATCCCTAAAGCATTCAAAGACTGGACGATTTGGAAGCAGTTGGATCAACTAACAAATAAAACCATGTCCAAAATTATTAGAATCGCCGAACTTGAAGAAAAAGCATATGAGACTTATCAACAAAACATGGGAGTTCGGGTGCCAGATGAGTACATGGGATTCTTCAACACTTCTTTTGATTTGGCAACAAAGATGAAGGGATATGAGATTTTGCATAGGGAATTAGGAAGCTTATCAAAAAGAAGAATATCCACGGGGAGAACTCAACGGTTTTTTATCAAGAGTAAGTCGAACTACGGAACTTCTTTTAGAGGCATATATAATACACCCACCACTGTAATGAGGCAATCACCTCTTGAATAATGTCATCTGAGCAAGAGTCTTCTGATTGTATGATTTAATTTTTAGCTTAAACTTCTCAATTTTGAGTTTTCACAATTACTAGATCAATAATATTTCGGGTTTTCAAGTTGTGTTTGAATCCACTAAAAGTTTCTTTTCTTGTCTGGTCACTTTGCCATAATGGTGCTCCGATGTTATTAGACTATCTAGATAAAGCTGGTAAAGTGAATTCTAGTCAGTGTGCAATGTGTGCAGCTGAGCAGGAGACAAACAACCATTTGATTTTACATTGTTCTAAGACAAGAAAGATTTGGCATTATTTCTTGGACAGCTTTGGTGCAACTTGGGTTTTTTTTTTAGAATCCCAAACATTTGGGAGTGGAAAAATAAAAAGGGCAGAAATTTAGTTATGAAGATATAGGGTATTTTACATTTCGCAATCTGGTGGAATGTTTTGAAAAAGGAATAACAAACTTTTAGAAGGTGGAGAAGAACAATAGATCAGTTAATCATCTGTGTGTAATGCACTTTGTTTAATTGGTCCCTGCATACCAAACTTATTGAAGGCTACTCTTTGAGTACCTTAATTTGTATCTGGAACGTTGTTGTAGGAAGCAGCTAACATTGATTTCTTATAAGCTTTCGTTTTTTTGGGTGATAACTATTTCAATAGAGTTTGCCTTTGTCTAAAGAAAAAACACAAAATTGGTTAAAAAGACCAAAATCAAAATTTCCTAGGTGAAAAGGACAGTCAGATTTAGATACTGTTTAAATGGACAAAAATTTAAAAATAGGCAGGATGTAACCAGTTTCATCCTGTCCATTTTCAAATATTTTTTCTTATTTTTATTTTACACAAGATGCATCCAGTTTCATCCTTGCTATTTTTTTGGATTATAAATCCAGTTTCATCCTTGCTATTTTTTTTTGTCCATTTCACCCATAAAATTTTTTACTCGTCCATTTGAACCGTGTTTTAATTTTTTTTTGGACAAATGACCCTTTTTCCGAAGAAAAAAGTTGTGTTTGAATTATTGTTGTTTTTCAAAATTTAATATATCCTTCATACTTAATCGTCGAGAAATTATGGAGATGCAGAACTCGGGTGATATTAGTTGATGAAATTAACCTTTTTCCTTGAAAAAAAAAAAAAGCTACGGAGTAGTGAATCTTGTCATTGTTCAACAGTTTGTTTCTTACTTCCACTGATATTACAAGTTTTACCACATATTGGATCATCACCTCGTTGTGCTGACTTGGCCCTATACTGTTCTTGCTAGTGTTCTTGGGATTTACTAAAATGAGGCTTAGCTGGGAAACTAAAGAGAGCATTTTCATGCTATTATAGAGTTGAAATGTCTTAGTGCAAATTATCACCACTGACGACGGTAAAAAGCCACTCAAATCGACAAAACCAAACCCTATATTTCAAAATTCAACAGATCCTAGATGTCCCCCTTTCAATTAACCAGTCAAAAATCCACAGATCTTCAACGAACAAGGTTTCATGGTTTCATTAATCATTCGATTTGATGATTATGGAGGACTATGATGATGATTGCAGGGAGTGGAGATGAGACGATTATCTTCAGAACAATCATCAATAAGATAAAGAACGTTTACTAGATCTCTTGTCTCAGTTTTGATGTCATTTTCAACCAATTTTACAATTAATGTTTAGACTTGAAAATTAATCAAACCGTGGATCTTGAAAATGATTTGAATAAGTATAACATGAAAAACGAGACCGATATGATATGAATACGGAAATGGGAGAAACAATCGCATGCGGTTCTGCCAGAAGGAATAAGATTTTTAATTCTCTCTAAGCAGTGATACGTGGAATTAGGATAATAATCCATATCAACAGGATCTTAGATTGCCCAACCATGTGGGACTAATAATCTCAACACGGCCCCTCACGTGTAGCATCGTTGGGTCTAACACGTGGACAACTAAATCAGGTGACGCGGAGTAAAGGCGCGGTCAAAGACTCGTCGCAAATAGCCTGCTCTGATACCATGTTAGAATACGGGCTTCCAACTCAAAACCAACTGGCAATGAGTGGAGAGGCCCTAAGGGATTATAAGCCATAGGATCTTAGATTTCCCAACCATGTGGGACTAATAATCTCAACAAAATGCCAACCTTGCAACTTTGCGGTATTTTCTTTGCTTATCTATAGATTTTTGGATGTTGTAGTTGTGATGCTGTAAATAGCAGCTTTGCAAGATGTTAGATTGTGTTTTTTATCCTACCCGCTGTAACTGTCTTCCATTCTGAAAACAGATTTTTCAGTTTTGTAGAAAAAATACTTTAGATGACTCGGCCAAATAGGGGTGTGCCAGGCGTTTGCAGTAGTGCAACACAAAGGCGACACGCGAGAAACCCAGCAGCAAGCTACTGTTGTGGAAACTCCCCCAGCAGCAAGCTACTGTTGTGGAAACTCCCCCATGAAAAAGTGCCGTCCATTGGACAAGCATATCAGATATTAAACTGACAAGAACAGATACTACACTTGATCTTAGCCAATAGGCCGAGAAAGGTATGCTTAATCTGAATTTTAACATTCGCTTTTATACTGTCTCGTTTCCATTCCTTTGCTTTAACTTATCTATGTGGGACTAAATCTTATAGACGAGTTGAGTTTACTAGGGAACTGACATGAGTTCATGGGCGTGGTATCAGACTTTAAGTTGCGTTGCGTAACTTAGAATTTTCCGTTTGTTAACGCGTAGTTACATGTAAGCTGCGTTATAGGTAGGGTGTGAGAAAAGAGTATTCTGTGACTTATAAACATGCAAGTTGCTATTACGTAGTGTGTATATTTGGATTTACAAATTTCAACAGCTAGCCCAAACCCCAAACCCAAAGTTTGGGATGCTCATATATCGATAACAACAGCTTTAGGGGTTGTTACATCCGGTAAGAAATCCTTTCTTTTCTCTTCTCTCATTATTGTGCTCGATCAAATTTGATGTATTACATGCAAACTACAGTTATTTCTGTACTGTGCTTTCTAGAATTTATACATAATAAACTATTAGTATTTGGGCATGGAAGCCTCCTTGATGCACCCGCTTGCCAATTATTTGGAATAGATGGAATGCAACTGTCTTGAGTGTTTATTATGCCCTCACCAAAAGATGAATGATTTGATTCAACCTGGCAATGTCTTTTTTTGAGTGGATGATTGCCGTTGCCAAGAAGTACACCGGCTTTGTTACTGACGTACACTTCAGTACCCTATCAGAAGATAATGATACACTCATATTACTATAGGTATCTTGTCCACCGAATGCCAACCTTGCAAGAATGGAGTATTTATATACTTATGTGCAAAGTTCAAATGTTGTAGTTGCGGCCTGCGGGGCTGTAAATAATAGCTGTACCATATCTTAGATTCTTTTGTTAATCCTATCTTCTGTAGCCGCCTTCCATCCTAAAACAAAAGTTTCAGTCCTTTGGAAAAAATGATTTTTATTCTGGCTGGTACATTATTTTATGCAGACAAGATTAGGTGAGCAGATTGTGAATCCTACATTTATTTCTTAATTCTTAGCTAGTTTTACCACATGAGTCTTGTCGTTGTGCGCGCTTACCCCTTCCATTGTTGAATGTACCTCTCTACTAGGCCACAAGAAAAACAACCCATGACTTCCTAAACTCGAAGCAGTATTCCCCATAATCAAATTGTGGATGGTACGACAACAAGTGTGTCTACTTAAGAATATTTGAGTGTTGATGTTATTGAGAACGAAAATGATATATGGCACCCAGATTTGGTGCACCTAGTGCACCCATCATTAGGTGGCATTAGCGTTGGAAGCCAAGTCATCGTCCTTTCCTTACCCGTCCTTTTTGTTTCGCTCTCAGTTAAAAACCTAAATTAGTTAGCAATGATGGTGTTCGATCAAACAAACGTGTAGCGTTTATACTTCAACTCATGCTGAAACTGTTTTTACACTCCTTGCACATACAATTCTGTAACATAAGCCTCCAACGTTAGTCGCATATAATGAAGTTCGAACATCAAAATGATAAATTCAATCTTCAGCCGCCACAAGTATATATTGCAGTACCTTAGATGTTGTTTTGGGTACATGAACACTCTAACCCTCATTTCCTGTAAAGATATTGAATTTAGCATGGATTTAAGTGGTAAATTGGAAGTGAATTTAGCACCACCAACACCATTAGTATAACCTTAGGCTTGTAAATGTAAGCCATATCCTCTTACCAGCATACCATTGTGCTTCATCTTTAGTGTTCATGGGTCTTGGTACGATTTTGACCTATAATCACACCCGAAAATGGGTCATATAGCCACGGACGAAAAAGTATGGGAGTAATGGACTGCTAAACTATGGGTCTGGGTGAAAAGGACACCAAAAATATTAGTCATGTATACCCTTTCCTTTAGACTTTATTCTTTATTCTATCCTTTTTCTTTCTCCTATTTATTTTCTCTCTCTAATTTAAAATTAATTTTGAAAAATGTCTTAACTTCCAAAATATAAGTCGGATTTCGACAAAATTTATATTTTTGGAAAGGGCTCGAAAATCTCTACAAAACAAGATCCATTGTTGATAGGAAATTCGAAAAAAAAAAAATTCAATTTTGAACCACGCCGAAGATACATTATGCACCCAGGTGCAACCTAGTCAAAATTTATTTCATACAAAAATATGCATTATGCACCCAGGTGCAACTTGGCCAAAATTTATTTAATATAAAATACGCATAATGCACCCAGGTGCAACTTGGCCAAAATTTATCTTATATAAAATACGCATTATGCATCCAGGTGCAACTTGGTCAAACCCTATTTTCTTCAAAAATATGCTTTATGCACTCCGATGCATCGTGTGTATTCCGTGGATAAATCTAGGTTTTATCCTAATAATCACCTACAATGTATTATAATCAACAAAAATCACAAGTTCATGGTGTCGAGAGATAAATACACCACCATTATCATCACATTAGCTATCAAAAATATCAACCAAAAACAAAAATGTTACAGAAAAAAATAATAACAACAAAAAATTCAAAAAAATGTACGTTATGCACACGGGGTGCATCTAGGCCAAACCAATTTTTCTGTCAGAAAATACATATATGCACTCAGGTGCATCTATTGATTTTTTAGCCTGAATTTAAAACAGTTCACGGCTACACCTTCTCAACCCTTGTCACTCCAACCCTTGAAAAAGAAGAAACCCAACCTGGTAATGTCTTAATAGCAACTTCCATTTTCACGCATTTGGTAAAGAACAGAAATGTGAATCTTCCATGTTTGGCCACATTCACACACAGTCACATCTACCACCACTGCCTTCAAATGGAAGAACCAATTCACACATATAACCATTGCCACCACCAATCACCCATCTCGACATCTCTGAAATTGACACCATGGAAACAACCAAAAGAACCATTCTCGTCTCATGGCTTGCATACATATCATTCACCACCGATTTAACCCATGACAGTCCCCTCGAAAAGCATACACAGCTACTACCACTGGTTTCTCAATTCTCTGGCACCACCAGTTCATCAAATGGGCTATTCCCATTTCCATCGGTATGAGAAGAAGACCACCGGCTTCATCTGTTCTGACCTCAATTACCAATCAATCAACAAACATACAGGCCATCTCACCCATGATCCTTACTGTGACAATTTCTCAAACATGTCTTGCCCATTTAATCTTAGCACATGACCATTCACAACAACTGCAACCATAAACATCATCTGTTTCAAGTCCCCGTGTACACATCTGTGACCAAAACTACCGAGAAAGAAAAACCCATTTGATTAATCCATCATCTTGCCTTTATTCTCTTCGAAATTCGAATTAGAATCACCCCATTGAATGTTGCCTGTACAGTTCCTCCTCAATCAAAATGCTCCATACCAACCAGCCGTACCCTATAAATCCAATTCAATCACAAGCAAAAGACGCCCCAAATTCCATCTTCCTTTCCCAGCCAGACCACTTGTCGAACCCTTCCCAAAACTCTTTTGTCAAACTCCATAAGAACAATAGCTTCCATGAGAAATGAAATTTCTTACTAATAGACCCAAAGATAAACAACAAACGATGGAAGCTTGAAGAAGATGAACCTCAAATCCCCTTTTCTCATAATTAAAAAGGAGGAGGGACATATATGTAACCCGGGATCAAATGTTATCAGTTTTTCTGGGCAGGGATGCCCATCAAGGATATTAAAACCATGAAACTTGGATTTGGTCTTTTTGAGCGACATCCATGTTTTACAAGTCTTTTACGCCCAGGAATTCAAATCCAAGGGCTAATCGACCAAAAAACTGATAATCACACACCAAAAATCGGAAAAACAAGGCGAAAACAAACATCTGAAAATTACTTAATGGCGGAATCAGGGATGAAGAAAAATTTATGGAGCGGAAAAGCCTTTGGTGATTTAGTTGGTTTTCTATAATAATGAATATCGGGTCCCTCTCAATTCCACCTAATGGTGGGTGCATTGGGTGCACTAAATCTGAGTACCATATATCATTTTCGGATTGCGAACCTTAAATTGCGACTATAGTTAGTACGCTTTCCGATTTCCAAGTAATCCTCGGTGCTGTTTTGATGACATTAATTAATGATGGCTTTGTGCATCAAAAGTTGTAGAACCATATAGTGAGGATGATTTGATTGATAACGGTGTAAGTCAATCAATGGAGACCTGCCTGACAATTTGGAAGAAGAGAGGAAAATGGAGATGGGCAAATTGAACACTCAGAATTAAAGCCTGAGTCCACAATAGAGGAAGGGCCTGTGAATTTCAGTCAGCCAGTGTCAACGTGTAATCGGGATGGACCCAAATTCAGGCCCGATGGCAATCACCCCAACTTTTCTTAACACTGAGAATAATCCCACATCGGATATTACAAGTTCAAAGATATCGCATATATTGAATTGCTGTTACAACTTAATCAATCAACTAGCTTGGTGTGAGTGGTTGGAAGGCTAAATCTGGTCACCCAAAAAAAGATGGTAAGCCAAAAAGGCTAAGGCACTGTCTTGCCCCGTTGCCCTGGTGGGTAAGGCCTAGCCCTAGCGCTGCCCTGATGGGTGAGTCCTAGCCCTAGCGCCACAAACCCAGGGACAGTAAGCTTAGCCGGATACCACATCTCGGGGTGACTACGCCTAAGACACCAGACCTTGCCGGTTGGTTTTTAATTTTAATGTTCAGTTTCCGGAATGAAAAATTAAACATGGATAAGATGATCATTTAGTCAAGCCAAACCTTTTGGCTGACCCATTGAGCTGGTGATGATCATTTAGTTTGTGTAACCTAAAGGATTTGTTTTTCTCTGACACATTGAGCTGGTTATAATCATTTAGTTTCTGTAACCTAAACATGGATACGATGTATCAACTCCATTAATTGTTTCTTTGAACATTAGAATGATCACAACGATCCGAACAAGGAAATCATCCTTTGTTCATCTGTTATCATGTGAATCACCTGGTCATCTCTCACTTCAATTCCCATCCTGGATTGAAGATGTAGATCCCCTTTTTTTTCCCACTTCTAATCTCACCTCATCTTAGTTTGTGGTGGTGTATTTACATACCACATCTTTACCTTTCCTCTACAATCAGTGAAATCCTATGTAATATTCATCAATCAAAAACGATATATGCAAAATTGCAAACACTTATTCTCAAACTAAGCAAAACCTCCATCTCACTTTCATACCCATCTCATTCAATTTCAGTTCTAATCAACAAAGGTGTTGGTTACTGATACACCCATCTCATTCAATTTCAGTTCTAATCAACAGAAAAGTTTGTTTCTGAAACACCCACCTCATACCGTTCCAGTTCTAAATCAACAAAAATGTTGGTTTCTGATACATCCATCCCATGAATCTCAGTTCTTAACCAACAAAGTTTTGGTTATTGGTGATGATTAGGCTTCCCATCATCAGTTATTAATCGTCAAAGGTGCCGATTTCTGATGGTACTTAGTCACAAAATGGTTTGTTTGCACTGGTGGCGGCGCTACTGTGGTGAGCAGTAAGGTTTGAAAAGAATGGTGTCTGATTAGGGTTTCATCTGGGATAACTAGGGCAACTCCCCTATGTCATTTAATGGGTTTTAAGGCTTTGAAGAGGTTGTGTCTTATGGGCTTTCTATTCTTACAGTTCGTAAGAGATTAGATTTTCTTGGGCTATCTCATTTTATATGGAACGTTCTTTATATGTTACTCTTCCAATCGGAAGTTGTATCTCCATGTTATCTTTATAGTTTCTAGTTTGATTGTAATAATTCTTATTTCTTCAATATACTCCCTCTTTCACGATCAAAAAAAAAAAAAGAATGATCACAACGTATAACTTGATTAATTTTGCATTAGCGTGTATATAGTAATAGTATTAGTTTTTGCATGCATTATAGTTGGCAACCGTTGGCAAGTAAAGCAGGGAAACTGCTTCATATGCCCTTAATTACTTGATTTTGCCCTTATTAAGTTCATTATCGTCATCAAGCAAAAGTAATGTTCTACCAACTGATCATGTTGTTTCGTTTAATACACACTCAAACCTTGTAATTTTCGACGGTAACAATTCCCAGTAGAGTGTCGAACAAAAAATTATAAACTTTTTTCTGAGATATCACAAGACACTTTCAGGTTATACAATTATAAACTTTCGGGTATTGTGTCTTAACAGGATTCCTAAACTTCAGGATACTGAGAATGAGAAGCTGCAAGAATAGCAGCTCCAATTCCAGAGCCATCATTTGCATGCTCAATAGCAACGGTGTGTGCAACTCCATCTCAAACAATCCTCCGTCCACGGCTGCAACAGTTCTCTGCTTCTCTCCCTCCTTTACCGTGTTGAAGGAGATGGAGAAGAAGAAATTAAGTTTGGATTGCGTGGTTTTTAGGATCTGTTGGCGAGATACCAAATGAAGCTCTATTTGGTACAACAGTTATCACTTCTGGGACGATTAGGTTGACGAGTTTGGTTTCCGGTTCCGCGCTGGTCTGGTTTAGCAGGCGAGTAAACCTCCGTACAACAGTTAAAAGACGCGCACAGAAAGCATTCATGTCGATCTCCTCAACAGTGCTCAGGCTTATTAAAGGAAAAACTCGTGAGTATAATGTTCAGCTAAATCAGGGGGCTACACCTGGAAAAAACGAATGATATACAAATCCCAATGTTTTTTATTTTAGTTTTGGTAGGGGTGTGCCAGGCCATTGCAATAGTGCAATGCAAAGGCGACAAACGAGAACCCCGGTAGCAAGCTACTGCAATGGGAACTCCCCCATGTTAAAAAATTAATTTAATATCATGTCCACCGTAGTTAAGACATATCAGATATTAAACTGATAAGAACAGATACTACACTTGATCTTAGCCAATAGGCCGAGAAAGGTATGCTTATTTTGAATTTTAACATTCGCTTTTATACTGTCTCGTTTCCATTCCTTTGCTTTAACTAATCTATGTGGGACTAAATCTTATAGACGAGTTGAGTTTACTAGGGAACTGACATGAGTTCATGGGCGTGGTATCAGACTTTAAGTTGCGTTGCGTAACTTAGAATTTTCCGTTTGTTAACGCGTAGTTACATACAAGCTGCGTTATAGGTAGGGTGTGAGAAAAGAGTATTCTGTGACTCATAAACATGCAAGTTGCTATTACGTAGTGTGTATATTTGGATTTACAAATTTCAACAGCTAGCCCAAACTCCAAACCCAAAGATTGGGATGCCCATATATCGATAACAACAGCTTTAGGGGTTGTTACATCCGGTAAGAAATCCTTTCTTTGCTCTTCTCTCATTATTGTGCTCGATCAAATTTGATGTATTACATGCAAACTACAGTTATTTCTGTACTTTGGTTAACGTATTCAAAGTGTTGCTGCATTATTGTACTGTGCTTTCTAGAATTTATTTATACATAATAAACTATTAGTATTTGGGCATGGAAGCCTCCTTGCTGCACCCGCTTGCCAATTATTTGGAATAGATGAAATGCAACTGTCTTGAGTGTTTATTATGCCCTCACCAAAAGATGAATGATTTGATTCAACCTGGAAATAACTTTTTTTGTGTGGATGATTGCCGTTGCCAAGAAGTACACCGGCTTTGTTACTGACGTACACTTCAGTACCCTATCAGAAGATTATGAAACTAATATATTTTCCCATACATTCACGTTTGGGAATCTATTTTTTCCAAAAATAGATAGCATATTCCCCAAATTATTGGAATATCTCATATGACATGGAATTCTGCTTAAGTGTCGTAGTTTGTGCCATTTTTATTCGCTGTCAGTTCACACGCATGGTTATGGCGGAACCTTGATTGAAGGTGCATGTCAATCAGCTTATGGTTCTTTTATTAATTACCATAGCAAGCTGTGACCATGAAATAATATCCTCATACAAAATATACTTCAAAGTATATTCAAATAATCCAATATAATCTTTCTCTTAAATATATAGTATTTTTTTTTGTGCGAAAATATGTCAACATAATTGTTATGTTCCGGCATCCGCAATTATATCCTTTTGGATTTACTAATCTTGTTATTTCCGGTCTAAACATTTTTTTTTTAGATCGTTGTTTTAATTTCTTGTCGATTTTCACGGCAAGATCCTTATTTAAATATCATGAAATGATATTTGTCTTACCAAATATGGTAACTATGTGTGGAAATATTTTCCTTATCTCTGAAAATGAATCGAGTATATTTTCTTTCTGGATATATTTCATTCCATAATTTTAGCCATTTGAATTGATCATTCAATCTATGATTTATTTATCATTTCCGGAAATACTTCCCGCATGAAATCTAATCTCTTGTTAAGGTTAGATTCTCCTTTTCCAAAAATAATGCTATTCCGTTTTTCTCGGGTATCTTGGTTAGAAGATATTAGCAAAGTGTCTATAATAAAGACTCGTTAAGGTCTACTTTTCCAAGTACATGAGTAGACATAACTATTCAAAGGGCAAGATTCATGAATTCGAAAGGGTGAAGACTGTGAAGAGTGAAGTTTAGTCATTATCCAAGCAATATCATTGCCGATTCATGAAGTGTGAGGGTGAAGACTGTAAAGTGTGAAGTTCAGTCATTATCATAGCAAGTTCAATACCGTGCTGCTCTAGTCAAGTTCGTTGCCGTGCTGATCCAATCTTTATTACAAAGATAAGTGTTAATGTTGTCGTTGATTGTTGGTGTATCATCACATGATGAATTCATCCAAGGTTATAGTTTTTCGTTAATTATTCAAGTTGTACACTACGTTTCTCTACGTGTTCAACTTGCGGGGGAGTATTAGAATGTAACACGTATACAAGAATTCCAAGTGACCAGAAGACCACCGGGTGCCCGTGCGGTATACGTGCAGAGAAGATATTAAAGATTGCAAGATAAAAATATCCCTGTAATCTTTGTAATTTTCTAAATATCTCCTTATTCAGAGATATTTAGATTTTGTATTATATTCTTAATTAAGTGTAAAATATCTGTCACTCTATAAATAAGAGTGTAGATATAATTGTAAGATTATCTCGGCATGTGCTGATGATCAATAAAACTTCACCCTTCGGGGTTTCTCAGTGGATGTAGGCGTCAGTGCCGAACCACTTTAATTCTCTTGTCTTATTTATTTATGTTTGATTCATCTTGTTTAATCGATGATCCATCTCGATGATACCCATAATTTATTAGTAGTCCTTATACAACTAAATTTATTTTCTAGAATACGAAAACGTAAATCTGAAGGATGACTAAGACGCTAATGCCAAAGATCAAAGTTTGAATAGCGAGAAGCCGAAAAGCATGACGGGTCGAGTGAAGAATGTAGAGACCATTTCGCAAGTGATCACTACGACCAATCGTTAAATTCCTTAACGGATCCTGAAATGTACATGAGGTTTCGTCAAAAGTCACTTTACATTTGAGAGATTTAACCAAGAGACTGATTGATAAAAGATTTAATTTAAAACTTGGAATATGATATACGTTATCAAGTATTAAATTCGGTGAAAAAATTACTGTCCCAGTATGTAGTATGGGAGATTGACTACCATCAGGTAGTTGGACAAAAAAGTTTATAAGAGCTTTCACATATTTAGTAAAACAAAGTAATGAATAACGCATATGGTTAGATGCACCACTATCAACGTCCAAGAAAAATTAGAGGTGTGAGAAACATTACCAGTAAAGTTAGCGTTCACTTCATGGCTTGAAAGACCAGATGAAGGTTCAAGAAGTGACAACAATCGATTATATTGTTCAAGAGTGATGCTTGGTGCGATAACTTGAGATCCATGGTGTGGTTCACCATCTTGGGCAGCAACAAAAGCAGCTTGATTATCCCTTTGTCGTGAGTCACGTGATGGATATCCATATAGCTTATAACAATAACAAGTAGATCTAGTGTGTCCAACTTTGTTACAGTGATCGCAGAATGGGCGACCTTTCTTAGTTGGAGGATGGCGAATATTGTGTTGAGTAGTAGGGCTACGGTCTTGTTTCCCAACATGGAGAGCTGCTGATTTGATTGCAGGAGCAGAAGAAAAGTTGAGTTCCTGCTGATTCTCTTCCTGATGGACTAGAGAATATATCTTTCCAATAGCAGGGAAAGGGTCCATCAATAAGATCTGACTACGAACAGATGAAAAACGATCATGCAAACCCTGTAAAAATTCCATGACTCGATCTTGATGAAGTTTACTTACCATAGACTTTCCATTACCACAGATACATGGTTCAATAGGAGTGAGCGAACTAAGTTCGTCCCACGGAGCTTTCAACTGAGTATAATATTCGAGACAGTTAAAGCATCTTGTCATAGAAACATGATGGCCTTTTTTAGTTGAAATATTTTGGGCGCATTTGTGTGAGAAAATCGATCTCGCAAATCTTTCCAAATACAGTAGCTTGAGCATCATCATTATAAAGGATACTAGCCTTGATTTCTGGTGTCACCGAGTTCAGAATCCAACTTCCAACCAAGTCGTTAAATCTTTCCCAAGCATGCAATTCGTTTGAGGCAGTTGGTTTGGTAAGAGATCCATCAACGAACCCAAATTTTCCTTTCGCCCGTAAGGCCATCGTCATACTTCACCCGGCTTTGAATAATTATCACCAGATAGTAATGGTATGATAAAATCATTGAAGGACTATCCGATGCATGAATAACATAGGGACCATACTTGAGATCAACAACAATAGTACATGGCGGGGTTTGAGGAATTTCATCATTGGAGGTATTTAGGGCTGCACATACTCCGGTATGGCCCGGTTCTCTTATGGAACCGGTCCCTGTACTTGGTGTTGGCCGGTACCTCCTTTTGAGGACCGGTACCTGTACCTGTACCTCCGGTACCGGTCCGGTACAAGACTGGTACCGGGTTTTTACCGAAAAACATTACAAAATATAATACAACATTTCCATAAGTTCAATGTTCAACAATCCAAAATAAGTTCAAGTTGCATACATACTTTAGTTCAACATATCCATAACTTCAAAACAACAATCCAAAATAAGTTCAATTTGCTAAAAAGTAAAACAACATTTCCACAACCATAAGTTTTTCTACGACAAGTCGACAAGAAATGAAATGCGATCATTACAAACGAAAATGGATGGTTGCACAGCCTGCACTGCAATCCTAGGCCACAAATCTGCACTTTCCTCTCCAATAAGGCCATTGATTGGATAGCACAACCTCAACCTGTGTGTATTACAACCAGTTGAGAACAAATAGCAAGCAAATACATAAGAAGTTCATAACTACAGTTGAATTTGTGTAGATTGAATATTTTCAGTCCATTCATTTCCATACATTACATAGTAGAAATGAGAATTTGATATAGAAATGGATCCAAATTATGTTTCAACAAGATAAAGAAAGTTACCAACCTTCCATTTCCAAGGAGCCAAGGAATAAACTTCAAGCTTTTAGGAGATTCTCAATTATGACTGCAACAGGCCAAAAAATAAATAAATAAGAAGTAAGTACCAATACAAGAAAATTAAGTACTATTAAAGAAAACAAAAAAGAAGAAAAACCTAAATAAGTACCTGCCGCATCTTCACCATCATCATCAGGTACATAATCACATACAAGATCAAGAGCAATGGGTATTTGTAAATAGCTTTGTGTACATGGCAATGCCTCAACTGTCGTTGTATACATAGAATCTCTCCATGGAGTAAGCACGCGCTTCCCGGTGCTAAAAGCTGAGTCAGAGGCAACTGAAGACACAGGCATGGCTAATATATCTCTTGCCATGTATGACAGTACCTTATACATGTTTGCATTAGCCTGCCACCAAGCCAATATGTCAAAGTTATCATCTTGATCTACTTCACGCATTTTGCCATCTATCACATCTGTCAAGTACCTATCTAACTCCGTTGTTCTTGCTTCTTCAACACAACTTGGGTTGTCCCAATGTTGTCTCTTCCTTGATTGAATTCTAGATTTCAAGCCTTGAGATTGCGTGCTAACTGAACTGGCAACTACCGGAGCAACACTAGATGACCCTTCCTCATGAGTTGAATACACTGACCTATATAATCATCAAAGAGTTCCTGAAATTCTAATTTCACCTTTCTCATGATTCTTTGAACCTCCCACGAATTGTTCTCAAATAAACAGTTAAGAGTAAATTCTAGCCCCTTTAGTTTCTCTCTTGGATCCAACAGTTGAGCAAAAAACATAACAGAATTCATTTTCTCATACACACCCCAATACTTATTGTACTTGGCAAACATAAGACGAGACATACGTGCAATAAATGGATCGGATGCTACATTTTCTCTAAATTCAATTAATTGTTCATGGATGAATACCAATTCCCATAAGAAAGAATGAGTAGTGACTTGTGTAGAAGCAGAAAAATTCATAGTTGCATCGAAGAATACCTTTAAACACTTCACAAGACCTCTAGCATATTTCCAATCTTCTGTATAAGGAGCATGAGTCTGTACTTTCTTTTTATTCTTTTTATTTCCCTTGTTCTTGCCTGTTGTATCTACCTCTTCAACCTCTTCTTCCATATCCTCAACCTCTTCATCTTCTTCCATATCCTCAACCACTTCTTCCACGATATCATCACTAGCTATAGCTTCCTCAATATCAGCATCACTTGGTAAAACAGATTCCTTGCTTTGCTCAAAAATAAACCTTTCTTGAAAGTCCTTATCAATCTGTGCTAAAATTGCAAAAACTTTTTCATATCTTTGAGCAGCTTCTAACATCAAGTAAGTGCTATTTCATCGGGTGGATACATCTAAAGTCAGTGCTTTATTGTAATCTACCTTTGCTAGGGAAGCACATTGTTTAAACTTTTCATACCTAGAAGGAGAACCAAGAACATATTTTACAACTGACCTTATCCTTTTAACTGATTCATTAAAGAGTCGTACTGCATCTTTTATGACAAGAGCAAGAACATGGGTTGAACACCTCACCTGATAACAAATAATCAAGAAAACCACACACAAATTCAGAACCAGTACATACTCAATGGTCAACACACATTACACTAAAGCAAGGTCAAAAACAAATCATCTATGATTATTAATGAACATGTATTAATGATGCGAAATGAGAATCTTACATGTAAATATTTAGCTCTGATTGGTGATCCTGTCCAGCTAGTAACAACTTGCTTCAGATGATCCATAGCTACTGTGTTGGCGCTGACATTGTCTAGAGTGACACCAAATATATCTTTTAGACCCCAATTTTTCAAACAATCCACCAGCTTCTCACCGATTGCATTACCTGTGTGACCTTCAACTTGACAAAACATGAGTATTCTCTTATGCAGTTTCCGCTTCCGATCAATGTAGTGAGCGTTTACACAAATATAATTAAAATTATTTGGTGATGTCCATGTGTCACTTGTCAAAGATACCTCTCGCTAGATGTCAAGAAGTAAGTTTTTAGGTTATTCTTCTCTTCTACATACATCTTTAACATATCCCTATAAATTGTCATACGTCCTGGAACCTTGAACCTAGGTTGTGCCTCTTGCATCATTGCCACAAAGCCTGACCCTTCTACTTTTCTAAAAGGCATTTCATCCGTAATTATCCACTCAACAAGACGCCTTCTTAACCTATCATAACTGTAAGTATGAGCAATAAGTTTACCATCCTGACCTGGTTTTGGGGGTGGCATCAACAGAGACGGTTGTCCCTTTTCTTTCTTCCTGTTAGGATTCTTTAGACATCTATTCAAATGCTTTCGTAATCCAGAAGTGCCATTATTGTCATTGTGAGCTTTGTATTTATTGCGGCAATGATGACATTCAGCCCACTCATCATTTATCCTAGTCATTTCCAACCAAACAGTTGATCTCACTTTGCCGTGCTTTTTCTTGGTATCACCAACTTCAACTGCTTCAGCTGTACTTGTTGGAGTTGCAGTTTCAGATTCATTTGTGTGAGATGCAACTTGAGAGGATGATCCAACTTTTGTTTGTTGAGTTGTACTTGTAGTTGGAGTTGCATTTGATGTGGTCATCTAACAAACAAAAAATAGAACCAATTACATTCAGATTCTTGCAATCACAGATTCACACACCAACAATTACAAATTTACAATGCACATAAAATTGTTCCTGAAATTTTTAGCCAACTGCATGATCTAAAGGGGCAGTGACTAGTGAACATGGCATTATAATTACAAGCAAAAATACAAGTACAACACCTTGAGGGGTAGTTTACAATAACCAACCAAGAGCTGTGCTAAAATCAGTTATCATCAACACCGCTCAAGATAACTCAACACAAATCATAACCATTATCATTCACATACACTTAATTTAAGAAGATGAACATCAGTGACGTATTATTACAAATGCGAAACAGATCTAATGCAACAAATGAGGAATAGGCGGACCCAAAGAAAAGAAAACCTATAACTCCTTTGTAGCAGAGAGAAACTATTTAAGAAAGGGGCTTCCGACCCTTGACCATGATGACTTGCATCAAACTATTGGTGAATGACTTTCAAAATTGGTTACTGCTAATAACAATAAAATAGATTTTCATCTTTGACAACCCATATCTATACAGTGACACAAGGTTATGAACCTATAAGAATTCTTTACATACAAATACAAAGTAGAATCAGTAGGTGTAATAATACGTCACTAAGGTTTAGACTCTTATAAACAACTTCTCTGACCACTATATATCAAAGATGCATTTATGCTACGCCACCAAAAACCAAAAAGAGGAAAAAATAACATTTAGCTCAAAAGAAAATATAACAAAAGCTCGGACTCAAGGATCCTAAACAGCATGCCTTACCTTTCCTTCCTGGTATAACTTTGTCTCCCAAACTAGTAGCTGCTCCGATGTTTAGGAATGACTTTTCCGACGATCATGACATTGGTTAAACCTATCAAAAAAAAAAAAAAATATAACAGAAACATTTAAACAATAAATCAAATATACAAAGATAACCAAATATGCAACACATATTGACCAAGATGAAGCTTTAGCAGTATAGGAGAGTTTGCAATGGGCACAACAACTGGCAACAGCAGTGAATGATTAACTAGCAAATGATGTTTATAAAAACTGTGCAGTATTTTAGTCAAATATGACAGGAAAATACAAACTTGCATAACAAAGAAGAACCATTTCAAAAGAGAACGAACAAAGGGTGTCAAGTCCACAAATTATTAAGGCTTCCCATATGTGTCTTACTGACTAGTCAGCTAGAGAAAAAATCTTGCATTTCCAGAAAACAAAATTTTGCAAGTAAATTTAGGTTTTGCTAACCATTAAACTACAGTAAAATTTTGCAATCTCACCAGCACAGAACCAACTCACCAAGCAAAGCACTCCAGACCAAAGAGAGCAAAGAATACCAAACGTCCTTAACCTTCAGCTCTTGCCTATTCTTCAATAGTCGCTTGACAAAGACCAACTTCCTTCCAGAATGACTCAGTACGACCAGGAATACTGCAGAAAAAGATATTGGTGTTGCGTAAGCTTTAAGATTTTGTCACTGACAAAACAAATTTGAGAAACCAGCAGTAGAAATTCAAATTTGAAAATATAACTCAAATTTTATAGTTGAAAATATAAAATTATATCAAATATCAAAGATACGAATCAAACAATAAAACAATAAAATAATAAATCGTAGTTTAAACCACAAAATAAAATGAAAATCTCACCAGAATCAGCGAGCTTTGAGCGTATCAAAATCCCCAATTCTTCCCGATTCAACACCTTAACAACACCATCAAGAACTCAAATTAGAAGATCATGTTCCCAAATCGAGTAAAAACCCTAAATAAATCTAAAATCAAACCCTAAATCAATCTATAATCAAACCCTAAATCGAACAAGAAGGAGAAGAATACTTACCTTACTCACCGAGAGAAGAACAGAGAGAAGAACAAATCGATAAGAAAAAAAAGAAGAACAGAAACGAGGGCTGCCCTGCCGCTGAGAAAAAAAAGAAGAAGAAAAATGAGAGGAATTATTGTCTCGAGTCTCGACAGTCGACAGTACACTCTATACCTATTTTGGACGATCGAGATTAAAAGCCTATCTACATCTTAACGGCTAATAATAACCGGTACAAATGGTCCGGTTCAAGTCCGGTCCTTCCCAAGAACCGGTGTCTGTACCGGTCTAGAGCGGTTCTCAACTTCATAAACCGGTGTCTGTACCGGCTAGACCGGTTCCGGTTCGGTATTTCCGGTTCCAGGCCGGTCCGGGTACTCTCAACCGGTTCTTGTGCACCCCTAGAGGTATTGGACGACATTTTTAAGCTTGAATGCAAAAAAAAAATTGAAAATTGAGAGGAAAAAAAATTATGATGATAAACAGGATTTGTCTGAAAATTTATTGAAATATTTATGATGAAAATTTATGATGAAAATTTATGATGAAAATTTATTGAAAATTTATGATGGACGGCATTTGTCACTCTATAAATAAAAGTGTAGATGTAATTGTAAGATTATCTCGGCATGTGCTGATGATCAATAACATTTCACCCTTCGGGGTTTCTCAGTGAATGTAGGCGTTAGTGCCGAACCACTTTAATTCTCTTGTCTTCTTTATTTATGTTTGATTCATCTTTTTCAATCGTTGATCCGTCTCGATGATACCCATAATTTATTAAACACAGAGAAATTACAATCTTAGATATTACATTTACTGATCTGTGACATGTACAATAGACTTTACACCGATGACTGATCCTAAACACATAAACATTGATGATAATCTTAGATATCGCCCTGAGTTGACCATAAGTACTCTTACTTAGATTGATGACAAAACAAAGTACAAGGACATGAGGACAAGAAAAAATAAATATTTGACATTCAATTCATTTATTTATAAAAACAGACATTCATGTGGTAGTATAGGAGTAGAACAGATAGATGAAATTTTCTTTTCTTTATCAACAGCTTTAAGGATCAAACCTAATACGCTCTTCTCCACCAACTACCCTGTTGTTGATAGTTCCTCAAAATGGGTCGGATCCTTCAACACATTCAAGAAAATTTACAATTCAATTAGAATTTATAAATTAGAAGATGGAAAAAAAAAAATATGCTACTATTAAAGATCTGCGTATATGTGTTACTTACAGGACATGGAATGGGATCCCAATTTTTAGTTTTCACCAACATCCCAGTTCCCAAAGCATATGTTTCAAAACCCAAAAAAGAACCAAAAAGACATCCCAAAGCATCGGAACAAAAAAAAATTAATAATAAAAAAAAACATCTCAGAGCATATCCTTGAAGTAGAGATCTGACATTAAAACAAACTTTCTAATAATGGGAAGGTGAAGAGGAGGGGTGCGGGGTGTTAAAACGTGGTATGAACAAGGAAATTGTGGCCAACCTAAGTTTAAGTTCTAAGTTGCTGAATCACATCGAATATGAAAATGTATTCCAAACCTCTAGAAAGATGGAGCGTAGAATAATGTAGTAGTTTAGTCATGCATGCATTGAGAGGGAGAGAGTAATATAAATAGAATCGTAGATTTCTCAATTAGAGAAAAAAACGTATAGTTACATGAATTTCTTTGACTAGGTAGCTAGACATAATAGGAAACAGAGATAAACCGCTGCACCATTGCCAATGCAATCCACGTACCCATCTCCTTAGCCAAGCAGATTCACCTGCTTGTACCTCCCCCAATATTCTGATGCATCTTCATGGTTTCTTCGTTTACATAAAAACAGCTTCGATCACAGGTTCCGGGCTATGGCAGTGACTGACAGGTTTTATAGTTCTGGCAGAAGGCCTTGTTTTTATAGCACATGACTGTGACTCTTAAAACACGTCGAGAAAAATGGTTTTCTCCACTTGTATTCTTTTTGTCACTTTTCCTTTTCATGTTGAATAGAATTAACCTTTCTCCTTGAAAAAAAGGGCAGGTACGGAGAGGTGAATCTTGTCATTGTTCAACAGTTTGTTTCTTATTGAATCATCACTTCCAAGTCATTCATGCGGATGATCTGATTGATGATGGTGTAACTTAATCAATGGAGACCACAATAGAGGGTCTTTTAATTTCGGTCGGCCCGTCTTGAGGTCTTATCGGGCTGGACCCAAATTTAGGTTCGTTAACAATTAATCACCCCGTACTCTTCTCTTAACACCCGGAAATAATCCCACATCGGGGATTTTAAGTTTAAAGATATCGCGTATATTGAATTGTTGTTACAACTTAGTTCAATCAATTGGCTTGGTGTGAGCTGTTGAAAGGCTAAATCTGGTCACCCGGAATTAAAGATGGTAAGCCAAACAAAGTCACCGGGACTGTCTTTGCCCCGGTTGCGCCCCCGGTTGCCCTGGGTGGGTAAGGATTAGCGCAACAGACGGAAACTGGACAGTACCAGCTTAGCCGCCGGATACCACATCTAATGTTGGTGACTACGCCTAAGACACCAGACCTTGCCGATTGGTTTTTAATGCTGTCTACTACCGCTACCAGATTCAATACCAACTATGGTCAAACCATACCTTCTCCAACCTGGTCTCGGCAACAATCATCTTCTAGTTTGAGATGCTTTTCTCTGACCCAGACACGGACTATGAATTTAGTTTCTGTAACCTTTCTTTGAACATTAGGATGATCGCAACGTATACCTTGTCACTTGATTATTTTTGCAGTATCGTATCACCAAGAGCGCATTCAGTTCTTAACATTACCCATCCCTTCGCCGCCTCCCGTTAAAAAAAACAGCATGGCAGCATGCAAACTAGGACCGTCTCTGTAGTTCATCCAGTAAACAGCCTCCTTCTTAATCGAATACAGGGGAACATACACAAATACCTAATGATGTTTTGCTTTAGTTTTTGGTAGGTGTGTGCCAGTCGTTTGCAATAGTGCAACACAAAGGCGACACGCGAGTAACCCCAGACTCTTGTGGAAACTCCCCATGAAAAAATTAATTTAATACCGCGCCGTAACACTTTGAAAGTATCGTCCACTTTGACGGTGTTACGTAACATCCAGTTAAGTATTCGGTGTAAACAGCGTGTAACAAATTAATTAGGAACAAATTTTGACCAAAGTATTGTCTACCCACGTTTTCGCTAACAGGGTTACAAACGGTAAGTTAAAACCATTCAAACAAGTGTAGTATTCAAAATCTTTACTGCATCAAAATTACGCTACACCAAAATAAAAAAATGCATCAAGAAGGAGCAAGGCGAATTCTGGACGAGGTGAAGCTGCGTCACACGAAATAAAAAAATCAAAAATGCATTGGGACGAGGCGAGGCCGAGCCAAACCAAATAAAAATCCAGACTAAATAAAAATCATATTTATAGGGCGAGGTGAAGTTGCGCCACACCAAATGAAAAATCAAAAATGCATTGGGGCGAGGCGGGGCGAGCCGAGCCGAGCCATACCCGCGCGCGGATCAGTTGCAACCCAACAAGGAAGACATGGGCTAGAGCTACCCACGACCCGGATCCGAGCCCGTCCACTCCAAGCCGTTGAGATCACACCTGGCTACATCCTACGGTCGCCGCCTCCACTCGCATCAAAGTTTGCTGCTCCCTGCAACACCGCATCACTCCAAATCATGCCGAGCCGTTGAGATTTCTTCTCCTAGATCCGACGCTCGCTCCATCAGTCTCATCAAAGCTCGATGCGTCCGCTCCACAACAAAAACCCCCATACCCCTACACCCGCCGAGAAAACCCTATTCTCTTCTCCATCTTCTCTTTCTTCACCTCTCCCGTCTCCATCAGAGAACCCAGAGCAGAGCTCTGCTCTTCCGCCACCTTCTCCCCCTCTCCACCCTATCTCCTGTCAACACCACCTCCATCATCACCTTCCTGACATCAAGCCAACAACTCCAGCAGCCGCACCACTTCTCTAGGTTAGTTTTCTCTCACTTAGCTTCTACCCTAGAAGCTAACTTAGAGAAAACTAAAACTAGGGTTTCACCAACTACTAAGCATGAATCGATTGACGAAGGAAGAGCAGGTGGGGCGACGTGGGTGAGATGTTTAATTTAATTTTTATTTTAAAGAAAATTAGGGTTTGAAGTTTTGGGAAACTGCATGTATAAATAGAATGAGGGGTTTGTGAAAGAAACTCATGCCCTGGGCTAGCCAAAGTGCTTCAATTAGGTTTAATTTTGTTCTTTGTTATTTTATTATGTTTTAAATAGTTTTGTTAGGGTTGCAATGAAACCCTAACTCCATATTGTGTGTTTAAACTCGTTGAACTATCTTGAATGATTAAAATTATAATTATGTCTTCAATTAGGGCATTCAATACTTTTCTCTCACAATGGATGTCTTGCATCCATTGTAGTTAGGTTACATCTGTTTTGAGTTTGCCACACTCATACTTTAGGCACAATAGCTAATTCCATTGACTAGTTGTACTTAATTAGACAACTAGTGCTCAAGGGTTAGCACTTTAGCCGATTAATTGAAGCATAACATGGAGAAACCCCTTAGATAGGTGGTGGATTTGACACCCTGCCCTCATCAGTCACAGGACAAGAAAGCTTCAATTCAGTTGAGCACACAATAGAGTCGAGGTGGATTTGAAGACCTAGCAAGCCCTTTTTGTCACCGTCTATACCTTAGTTTAGGTTCATTTCACATTATCCAGCCCGTATCGAAACAAAACCATTGTGTTACGCATTACCGTCACTAGAACTCAGTCTAGAGCAAGCCTTAGATCATACAAGAGCACCACAAGTCTCTGTGGATCGACCCGTACTTGCCGCGTCTCCGATAGACGCCGTGCACTTGCGGTTATCACCGTAGGCCATAAAATATACACATTCCAAGGCCTACCAAGTTTTTGGCGCTGCTGCCGGGGACTTGGCGTGTGCCTTGTGGATCCATTGCTGTCTTCACTGAGTTTTCATCTATCCCTGTATATATTCACCTTAATTTGATACTTTTAGCCCTGCATTGTAGTATAACTTAGCTTAACTGTGGCATTTCAGCATCTTGTACTGCATCCTATTAATCGCATCTTAGTTACTCTATCTTAACTCCATCTCGCATCTCATAAACCATGCCCTTGTAGCTTTTACAAACTATAACATCTTGCATCTTAGTGTCATTAGTAACTCTTCAAGCCCCCGTGATGAACCAAATTACTTTTTCCCGTGTCACCCAACTACTCCCACCTACTAGTATCAATATTAGTCTCTTTGCTTTGAGTGTGCAATTTTGAGAACTGAAAATCTTTGTTGAGTAACAAGTGCTTCTTTGTGAGTCATGCAACCAAGGAAGAGGAGAAAGGAGCAGAACCGTGGATTTGCCTAAACCCGTGTTGCACCGGTGGTATTGATCTCTAAACCTTATTCTCGCTAGACCTTTTACCTTCTTTCGAGCCCCGTGCACTGATCATATTCTTTTGCATCTCGTGCATTTGTTTTCTGTGTTGCTTTGCCTTGCTAGCCCTCGAGCTTAGCCGCAAGCCCCCGTAGCTGCAGTGTGAGCTTAATCTGTGAAAGTTAAGTGAAGTCAACTGAGTGAGTTCACTCCACAAAACCTCGTGAGCTATCTCTGCTACATTCAAGCAAAGATTTCCTTCCCAAAGAACCCCGCTCTGTGAAGCCTTGCCTTGTGTGTTCTCAAAACCCCGAGCTCGAGTTTGACATCAACTCAGACTTTTGATATCTGAGTGAGTTGATTCCACAAACTCAACTGAGCCAGCTAACAACTTCAATTGTTTTATACCTGAGCATGCCCTGTTGATAATTGAGTCTTTGCTTGCCTGTGTTGAGCATGTTATGAGCAGCTAACATTTGCTGCTGATTTTTATGCATGCCCTGAATTTGTGTGACATGTGGTGTGTGAATGATCTGTTAAGTATCAAGATTTGTGATTAGTTAGATTGTTTTTCAACAACACAAACCCTGGCACATCTTTGCACCATTGAGTGAGCACAACCTCTACCCTGTGCACCTTTCACAAAACTTTTTCTTCTTTACTTGTGCTGTGCTGTTACTCTCTGTTGATTTCCCAAGCTGTGCTCAAGCTGTGTTGTTCCTTGTCTGAGCTGTGACCACCTAACCATGCGGTGCACACAGCCAGTGGCTGAGTTGCCAACCTAGCACCAACAGACCCTGTGCCAAATCAATTGAGCTAGAACCAGTGTCACTCAGTCTGAGTCCACCACCACTGGCCTGGCAATCTGCCAACCTTCTGGCAAATTACTGGGCTGTTACACATCAACTGAGCTGTTTAAGCTAAACCCACTTCTGGGCTTGACATTCCACTACAATTCTCAGCCCACAAATCTGGGTCAGAACCCCCGCCAAAATCAAAAACCCCACCGTCGGGGTCGCCGCCTAAGCTGGGCTGCTCACAATCAAACTACTGGTCTGCTTATAAATGAGCCCACAGTTCCACTGGGCTGTGAAATAGACTAAGCCCCCATCTGCTGGGCTGCATAAACTAAGCCCGCATCACATGAGACCACACTAGGCTTCTCACAACAGGCTTTGCACCCACCTGAGCCCACATAACTTGGCCTATCTAACTGGGCTGTGCAACAAACTAGAACCCACACTGTTGGGCTGAATATCTCGTTGGGTGCACACAACCAGGCCGTACAAGTTTCACTCAACCTCGGGCTCAAAACCAAATTGAGCCAACAACCACTGGCCTTCCCACATAAACCAAAGCTCCCAACAAAACCAAATGAAACCCATTTAAACCAAACAAAACCCACATAAACCAAACTAGACTTTGAGTTCAATTTGAGTTGATAAATCATGTCGATTTTGTTCCGCATCTGGGGATGGAAACAAATCCCTTAGAGAGCTTGCTTACGGGCACGCTTCACAGATGAACCCCCCACATACCATAGTGATTTTAGGAATTTTATGCGCCTTCTCGTGGCCCCGACCTCACATTCCCTAATTATTATGAGCACATGTATCATCCACCACAGGTTGAGAATGAACACTTTCCTCATACCCAGTCATCACTTCTAGATTAATTAGAAGCTCAAGTTTCTGCTTTAGAAAGGCAATTACATGAGCAATCTGTCAAATCTAATCCCCTAGGCACTATGCAATGTATACTTGTACCTTATGTGGTAGCTTAGACCACCTGCCGAGAACTCGCTACATTTTACATGAGTTTAGGCAGTCTAGGGAAAACCATGATAATCCAATGTACGAAGTATCTAGAAGTGACTATGCTGGCAACTATTGGGACCATAATCAACCTGCACACATGCATCATTCACCACAGTGGGGAAATGAACAATTTCATACTCCCCCAACTCCTAGTTTGCAATCAATAATGGAAACACTCATGGAGCAAAATGCTAGGCTTGAAATGAATGCAATGCATGACCATCCACATAGCAACATGTTTGAACTTCCCTTCTCTAGTGAACCTCATGCACAACCATACAATGAATATCCATATGAGGAATGCATACCCACTAGTGAAGACTCTCCTTTAATAGAACAACTCAAAATGATTCTTCAAAGGAACCTAATTGAGTTACAAAATGATATGATTGAAAATAGTGTTTCTAGTCTTACTCATGCAACTAACATTGAATATGAACCTAATCTAGAGGTAGATGAGTACACTAAAATACTACAATTTTGAATGGAGAGATGAATTTTTGCTATGAAGATGATGAATATGAAGAGCATGTGTATTTTGAAAATGTAGTAGAATCTTTAGGTTCAGAGACATTAAGTGTCTCTTCTGTGAACCCCATGCATGATGCTTCTTCTAATATTCATATATGTGATGATGATGTGGAACCTGTGCAATTATCCTGTGAAAATGAACATGATTTACCTTCTTCTGACTTTAGGAAAGTGTGTGATGGTACAAATGATTTTATACATGAAAACAACTTAGATGTACCTAACCTCTCTCCTGAGTCACAAATTGAAACTCCTCCACCAAACCTAGGTGTAGTTTGTAACAAAATTGCAAAACCAACTTTTCTGAAAATGCCTAACTTAGGCCTAGAACTTTGTGCTTCCCAAGTCCTCTTGGACTATTTTGCATCAAAGTATACAACCTTTAGGGAACCACAGTTGGTATGTGTATGTCTGCCTGTTCTTAGCAATACTCATTTTGAGTTAGACCTTTTGCATGATGTACCTTTAAAATTGCAAGATTTTGTGCTCCCAAACACACCCGTTCACAAGTTTAGGCTTGGGGGAAGATCATTCACATACACAGCCTTACTTGCACTATCATATTATATTTGTGTAAGGTTGTTGATGTTTGTACATATTTTCTATTGGGTTGACCCTCAACTCTTTAGACTGTTGGTTTATGGTGAATTTTCATTGTATATAATCCAAAGAGGACTTGTTAAATTTTCTTTTCTTGAATCGGTTGAGTCTTCATGCGCATATATTATGCTAATCCGATATGATCTCCGTTGAGAATGTTGGATTCTAGCCTTGACTAAAGAAGCTCAACCTTGCTCCTGCCGACATCCGGTAATCTCTTCCCTTTTCTCTTATCAGCATAGTTCTCTCGGTATGTGACTGTTTAAATTTTTTTTCTATATGTAGACACATTGAGGACAATGTTTGATTTAGGAGCAAGGTTGCTCCTGCCGACATCCTGCCAAATAGTGCACATTTATACACCTTTTTATTGGCATTTTACTCATCTTTTGCGCTTAGAAATCAGATATTATCCTGCATTCTCGTATTTTAATTGTTTTCAAGAATAAATATTTGTATTAATTAATTTTGTGTTTTTAGGCAATAAATAAAGTTCGGAGAAACTGAGGAGCCAAAGAGTAGAAGAATTGGAGTCAAACATCTATGGAGCAGATAGCCAAAGCCCGCGCGCGGATCAGTTGCAACCCAACAAGGAAGACATGGGCTAGAGCTACCCACGACCCGGATCCAAGCCCGTCCACTCCAAGCCGTTGAGATCACACCTAGCTACATCCTCCTACGGTCGCGCCTCCACTCGCATCAAAGTTTGTCTGCTCCCGTGCAACACCGTATCACTCCAAATCATGCTTTGAGCCGTTGAGATTTCTTCTCCTAGATCCGACGCTCGCTCCATCGGCCTCATCAAAGCTCGATGCGTCCGCTCCACAACAAAAACCCCCATACCCCTACACCCGCCGAGAAAACCCTATTCTCTTCTCCATCTTCTCTTTCTTCACCTCTCTCGTCTCCATCGTAGAACCCGGAGCAGCCTCGCTCTTCCGCCACCTTCTCCCCCTCTCCACCCTATCTCCGTCAACACCACCTCCATCATCACCTTCCCGACATCAAGCCAACAACTCCAAAGCCAGCAAGCACCACTTCTCTAGGTTAGTTTTCTCTCACTTAGCTTCTACCCTAGAAGCTAACTTAGAGAAAACTAAAACTAGGGTTTCACCAACTACGGAAGCATGAATCGATTGACAAGGAAGAGCAGGTGGGGCGACGTGGGTGAGATGTTTAATTTAATTTTTATTTTAAAGAAAATTAGGGTTTGATATTTTGGGAAACCGCATGTATAAATAGAATGAGGGGTTTGTGAAAGAAACTCATGCCTGGACTAGCCGAGGCTTCAATTAGGGTTAATTTGTAGTTTGTTTATTTTCTTGATGCTTTAATTTAAATTACTAGGGTTTGATATGAAACCCTAGCTTATCACTGTGTGTTTCTTCATGAACTGTTCTTGAGTGCTTAACTATTTTCTAGATAGAATTAATCTCAGTGTGATAACATTTTGCTCTCACAGTGCATGCCAATGCCATGGATGCACTGTAGTTTGATTCCCTCTCGTGTTGTTTGTGCTCCAACCCAAGATTAATGAAATTATTATGATCCTCAGATTATTTGTACTCTAATTAGACAGTAATACTTTGGAAATATACTTTAGTTGTGATTAATCATCAAGCGGAGAAACACTTTAGGTTTAAGGCGGACTTGACACCTCGCCTTTATCTAACATAAGAATAAGAATAATGTCATGAGTTGAAAACATAGTATAGGTTAGTGGTGGAAATCGAAGACCCTAGCACCCATTTATATCTCTCGTTTGTAGTTTACCTTTACTTCATTGTCACAACTCAACCTCGCCGCATCGACAACACAAAACATTAGCTCTGGCCACTTGTTACTTCACCCGAAATCGGTTATGCATAGCCCTTTAGATCAATCAGAGCACCACAAGTCTCTCTTGGATCGACCCGTACTTGCCGCGTCTCCGATAGACGCCGTGCACTTGCGGTTATCACCGTAGGCCATAAAATATACACATTCCGAGGCCTACCAACTTTTTGGCGCCGCTGCCGGGGACTGTTTAAATTTTCATTGTATATAATCCAGTAGGACTTGTTAAATTTTCTTTTCTTGAATCGGTTGAGTCTTCATGCGCATATATTATGCTAATCCGATATGATCTCCGTTGAGAATGTTGGATTCTAGCCTTGACTAAAGAAGCTCAACCTTGCTCCCGCCGACATCCGAATCTCTTCCCTTTTCTCTTATCGCATAGTTCTCTCGGTATGTGACTGTTTAAATTTTTTCTATATGTAGACACATTGAGGACAATGTTTGATTTAGGTTTGGGAGTGCATTTGCATTTAGAGTTTTTAGTCTTTTATTTTATCTTTTAATTTTACAAAAAAAAAAAAAAAAAAACTCTTTTTGTAAAAACCTCCAACTTTTAGAGATTTTAGAGTCACTAGCATGCTTCTAGCTATGTTTACATAGAGAATCTGACCGAAATAACAAAAGTTAGAAGTACCGGAGAACGAATCGGGTTCCTTAGTTGATTAGAGCGTTAAAGTTGGATTTAACCATACCGGAGGGCGAATTAGGTGTCTTTTTTAGATATTCGGTAGTAGAATTGTGATCACCCATAGTGGAGACTACCCAATTTACATCAAGTGAGGCACCAACCTTCAATTTTTTGCAACTTTCTAGAAAAGTCATTAGAGTGTGTGTCACCGCGTAAATTCGGGTAGGAATGGTGAGCTACCCAACTTCGCACCAATTTCAGCACTACTTTTGATCTCTTGAGTGCTAGTTTTTGTCAATCATGAGGGTGACGTCTAAAGATGAAAAATCCTTCTAAATATCGATTTGCCGTTAGCATCACTCTCTCTCTCAATCAGCAAGACCCATAGAAACACATCATCACAACAAATGGAGCATCATCGAATATGGAAAGAAAAGTTGATATAGTCCAAGGTTTATGTGCAACAAAGAAAAGAAAATAGGACGAGAATTAATAAAATTTATAAAATCAAGATAATACAAGTTGTGGAAAAATTGAGTGATAAAGTCCTTTGTCCATGGAGTTAGTTGTTTCATTATTTGTATTTTTATTTTCACTTATTGTAATGTAAAAAAAAAAAAAAAAAAAAAATTCAAAAAAATCAAAAATCAAAAAAATATTGTAGTTTATTTTTGCTACCACCATGGTAAAGAAGAATTTAAAAAGAAAAATCCAACCAACAAGGAATTTGAGTAGAAAAGTTAAAAATTGTTAAGTTTTGTGAAGTTTAGAAGTTCGTCATCAACAATTAAAGACCGAAGATTGAAGACGTTTCTATGGTTCTTATGAGAGAGTGATATTAATTGCCGCTCGGGTGAGAAGTGAGTGAGTACTCCCACCCCTTGCTAATGGTTGATTTCCTTTCTTAGAGATCATCAGAAAAAAGATTCTTTTTATCCACACTTTTGTGGAGTCTCCAGATTTTATTTTCGGAAGGTTATCCTTCTTACCTATAACGTGTGCAGGATTTCTCTCTTTACTCCTGCCTGCACACATGAGAGACTAAAAAGCGATCTTTTTTAGTGCAATTATCATAAAATCCTAATGGTGAGGCAGAAGTTGAGACTTATGATCACAATCGAATCCGAATTCTTTCATATGGTATGGTTACTTCTCGCTCAGCACTTAAGGATGAGAATGCGTTCTTTGGTAGTTCTAACTTCCTGTTACTAGCATGCAGAAACTCTATGTCCTCATAGCTTCTAGGATGCTTGAGACTCTTTTACACTCTGAAGTTGGAGAAGGTTTTGTGGGTACACCTCTGGTAAACCCTCACGAGACTACAACTCGTCCACTAGGGACACCTAGGGGTTTAAAGGCTTAGTGCATACGCTAAATGCATTCGAGAGACCAGCGACAGTGGTATAGTTAGGATTTCTTTATTTCTGTTTCACTTGAGGACAAGTAAAATTCAGGTTTGGGGGTATTTGATGAGTGCCAAATAGTGCACATTTATACACCTTTTTATTGGCATTTTACTCATCTTTTGCGCTTAGAAATCAGATATTATCCCAGATTCTGTATTTTAATTGTTTTCAAGAATAAATATTTGTATTAATTAATTTTGTGTTTTTAGGCAATAAATAAAGTTCGAGAAACCGAGGAGCCAAAGAGCGAAGAATTGGAGTCAAACATCTATGGAGCAGAGATAGCTCAAAGCCCGCGCGCGGATCGGTTGCAACCCAACAAGGAAGACATGGGATAGAGCTACCCACGACCCGGATCCGAGCCCGTCCACTCCAAGCCGTTGAGATCACACTGCTACTACATCCTACGGTCAGCTGCCTCCACTCGCATCAAAGTTTGCTGCTCCCGTGCAACACCGATCACTCAAATCATGCCGAGCCGTTGAGATTTCTTCTCCTAGATCCGACGCTCGCTCCATCGGGCCTCATCAAAGCTCGATGCGTCCGCTCCACAACAAAAACCCCCATACCCCTACACCCGCCGAGAAAACCCTATTCTCTTCTCCATCTTCTCTTTCTTCACCTCTCCCTGCCTCCATCGTAGAACCCAGCAGCGCAGCTCGCTCTTCCGCCACCTTCTCCCCTCTCCACCCTATCTCCCCGTCAACACCACCTCCATCATCACCTTCCCCGACATCAAGCCAACAACTCCAAAGAGTCGCACCACTTCTTCTAGGTTAGTTTTCTCTTACTTAGCTTCTACCCTAGAAGCTAACTTAGAGAAAACTAAAACTAGGGTTTCACCAACTACGGAAGCATGAATCGATTGACGAAGGAAGAGCAGGTGGGGCGACGTGGGTGAGATGTTTAATTTAATTTTTATTTTAAAGAAAATTAGGGTTTGAAGTTTTGGGAAACTGCATGTATAAATAGAATGAGGGGTTTGTGAAAGAAACTCATGCCTGGGCTAGCCAGTGCTTCAATTAGGTTTAATTTTGTTCTTTGTTATTTTATTATGTTTTAATTAGTTTTGTTAGGGTTTCAATGAAACCCTAACTCCATATTGTGTGTTTAAACTCTGTTGAACTATCTTGAATGATTAAAATTATAATTATGTCTTCAATTAGGGCATTCAATACTTTTTCTCTCACAATGGATGTCTTGCATCCATTGTAGTTAGGTTACATCTGTTTTGAGTTTGCCACAGCTCATACTTTAGGCACAATAGCTAATTTCATTGACTATTTGTACTTAATTAGACAACTAGTGCTCTGGGTTAGCACTTTAGCTGATTAATTGAAGCATAACTTGGAGAAACCCCTTAGATAGGTGGTGGATTTGACACCCTGCCCTCATCAGTCACATGACAAGAAAGCTTCAATTCAGTTGAGCACACAATAGGAGTCAGAGGTGGATTTGAAGACCTAGCAAGCCCTTTTTGTCACTGTCTATACCTTAGTTTAGGTTCATTTCACATTATCCAGCCGTATCGGCAACAAAACCATTGTGTTACGCATTACCGTCACTAGAACTCAGTCTAGAGCAAGCCTTATATCATACAAGAGCACCACAAGTCTCTGTGGATCGACCCGTACTTGCCGCGTCTCCGATAGACGCCGTGCACTTGCGGTTATCACCGTAGGCCATAAAATATACACATTCCAAGGCCTACCAAGTTTTTGGCGCCGCGTCGGGGGACTTGGCGTGTGCCCCGTGGATCCATTGCTGTCTTCACCGAGTTTTCATCTATCCCCGTATATATTCACCTTAATTTGATACTTTTAGCCCTGCATTGTAGTATAACTTAGCTTAACTCTGTGGCATTTCAAAGATCTTGTACCGCACCCTGTTAATCGCATCTTAGTTACTCTATCTTAACTCCATCTCGCATCTCATAAACCATGCCCTTGTAGCTTTTACAAACTATAACATCTTGCATCTTAGTGTCATTAGTAACTCTTCAAGCCCCCGTGATAGTCAAATTACTTTTTCCCCGTGTCGACCCAACTACTCCCAAACCTACTAGTATCAATATTAGTCTCTTTGCTTTGAGTGTGCAATTTTGAGAACCGAAAATCTTTGTTGAGTAACAAAGCTTGCTTTGTGAGTCAGCGCAACCAAGGAAGAGGAGAAAGGAGCAGAACCGGTGGATTTGCCTAAACCCGTGTTGCACCGGTGGTATTGATCTCTAAACCTTATTCTCGCTAGACCTTTAACCTTGCTGAGCCCCCGTGCACCCGAGCATATTCTTTTGCATCTCGTGCATTTGTTTTCTCGTGTTGCTTTGCCTTGCTAGCCCTCGAGCTTAGCCGCAAGCCCCGTAGCTGCAGGCGTGAGCTTAATCTGTGAAAGTTAAGTGAAGTCAACCGAGTGAGTTGACTCCACAAAACCCGTGAGCTATCTCTCTACATTCAAGCAGCATTTCCTTCCCAAAGAACCCCGCTCTCGTGAAGCCTTGCCTTGTGTGTTCGCAAAACCCCCGAGCTCGAAGTTTGACATCAACTCGGACTTTTGATATCCGAGTGAGTTGATGCCACAAACTCAATCGAGCCAGCTAACAACTTCAATTGTTTTATACCCGAGCATGCCCCGTTGATAATTGAGTCTTTGCTTGCCCGTGTTGAGCATGTTATGAGCAAACTAACATTTGTTTGTGATTTTTATGCATGCCCCGAATTTGTGTGACATGTGGTGTGTGAATGATCCGTTAAGTATCAAGATTTGTGATTAGTTAGATTGTTTTTCAACAACACAAACCCTGGCACATGCTGCACCATTGAGTGAGCACAACCTCTACCCTGTGCACCTTTCACAAAACTTTTTCTTCTTTACTTGTGTTGTGCTGTTACTCTCTGTTGATTGCCCAAGCTGTGCTCAAGCTGTGCTGTTCCTTGTCTGAGCTGTGACCACCTAACCAGGCTGTGCACACAGCCAGTGGCTGAGTTGCCAACCTAGCACCAAAAGACCCTGTGCCAAATCAATTGAGCTAGAACCAAAGGTCACTCGGGCCGAGTCCACCACCACCGGCCCGGCACCGCCAACCTTCGGCAAATTACCGGGCGTTACACATCAACTGAGCTGTTTAAGCTAAACCACTCCTGGGCTTGACATTCCACTACAATTCTCAGCCCACAAATCTGGGCTGTAACCCTCCCAAAATCAAAAACCCCACTGCTGGGCCGCTTCTGCCTAAGCTGGGCTTTGCTGCTGGGCTGCTCACAATCAAACTACTGGGCTGCTTATAACTGAGCCCACAGTTCCACTGGGCTGTGCAATAGACTAAGCCCCCATCTCGCCGGGCTGCATAAACTAAGCCCGCATCAACTGAAACCACACTAGGCTTCTCACAACAGGCTTTGCACCCACCTGAGCCCACATAACTTGGCCTATCTAACTGGGCCGTGCAACAAACTAGAACCCACATTGTTGGGCTGAACATCTGTTGGGCTGTGCACACAACTGGGCTGTGCAAGTTTCACTCAACCTGGGCTCAAAACCAAATTGAGCCAACAACTACTGGGCTTCCCACATAAACCAAAGCTCCCAACAAAACCAAATGAAACCCATTTAAACCAAACAAAACCCACATAAACCAAACTAGACTTTGAGTTCAATTTGAGTTGATAAATCATGTCAGGATTTTGGTCTGCATCCTGGGATGGAAACAAATCCCTTAGAGAGCTTGCTTACGGCACGCTTCACAGGATGAACCCCCCACATACCATAGTGATTTTAGGGAATTTTATGCGCCTTCTCAGGGCCCTGACCTCACATTCCCTAATTATTATGAGCACATGTATCATCCACCACAAAGTTGAGAATGAACACTTTCCTCATACCCAGTCATCACTTCTAGATCAATTAGAAGCTCAAGTTTCTGCTTTAGAAAGGCAATTACATGAGCAATCTGTCAAATCTAATCCCCCTAGGCACTATGCAATGTATACTTGTACCTTATGTGGTAGCTTAGACCACCCCCGCTTTGAACTCGCTACATTTTACATGAGTTTAGGCAGTCTAGGGAAAACCATGATAATCCAATGTACGAAGTATCTAGAAGTGACTATGCTGGCAACTATTGGGACCATAATCAACCTGCACACATGCATCATTCACCACAGTGGGGAAATGAACAATTTCATACTCCCCCAACTCCTAGTTTGCAATCAATAATGGAAACACTCATGGAGCAAAATGCTAGGCTTGAAATGAATGCAATGCATGACCATCCACATAGCAACATGTTTGAACTTCCCTTCTCTAGTGAACCTCATGCACAACCATACAATGAATATCCATATGAGGAATGCATACCCACTAGTGAAGACTCTCCTTCAATAGAACAACTCAAAATGATTCTTCAAAGGAACCTAATTGAGTTACAAAATGATATGATTGAAAATAGTGTTTCTAGTCTTACTCATGCAACTAACATTGAATATGAACCTAATCTAGAGGTAGATGAGTACACTAAAAATACTACAATTTTGAATGGAGAGATGAATTTTGCTATGATGATGATGAATATGAAGAGCATGTGTATTTTGAAAATGTAGTAGAATCTTTAGGTTCGAGACATTAAGTGTCTCTTCTGTGAACCCCATGCATGATGCTTCTTCTAATATTCATATATGTGATGATGATGTGGAACCTGTGCAATTATCCTGTGAAAATGAACATGATTTACCTTCTTCTGACTTTAGGAAAGTGTGTGATGGTACAAATGATTTTATACATGAAAACAACTTAGATGTACCTAACCTCTCTCCTGAGTCACAAATTGAAACTCCTCCACCAAACCTAGGTGTAGTTTGTAACAAAATTGCAAAACCAACTTTTCTGAAAATGCCTAACTTAGGCCTAGAACTTTGTGCTTCCCAAGTCCTCTTGGACTATTTTGCATCAAAGTATAACACCTTTAGGGAACCACAGTTGGTATGTGTATGTCTGCCTGTTCTTAGCAATACTCATTTTGAGTTAGACCTTTTGCATGATGTACCTTTAAAATTGCAAGATTTTGTGCTCCCAAACACACCCGTTCACAAGTTTAGGTTTGGGGGAAGCTCATTCACATACACAGTCTTACTTGCACTATCATATTATATTTGTGTAAGACTGTTGATGTTTGTACATATTTTCTATTGGGTTGACCCTCAACTCTTTAGACTCGTTGGTTTATGGTGAATTTTCATTGTATATAATCCAAAGAGGACTTGTTAAATTTTCTTTTCTTGAATCGGTTGAGTCTTCATGCGCATATATTATGCTAATCCGATATGATCTCCGTTGAGAATGTTGGATTCTAGCCTTGACTAAAGAAGCTCAACCTTGCTCCTGCCGACATCCGGTAATCTCTTCCCTTTTCTCTTATCAGCATAGTTCTCTCGGTATGTGACTGTTTAAATTTTTTCTATATGTAGACACATTGAGGACAATGTTTGATTTAGGAGCAAGGTTGCTCCTGCCGACATCCTGCCAAATAGTGCACATTTATACACCTTTTTATTGGCATTTTACTCATCTTTGCGCTTAGAAATCGATATTATCCCAGATTCTGTATTTTAATTGTTTTCAAGAATAAATATTTGTATTAATTAATTTTGTGTTTTTAGGCAATAAATAAAGTTCGGAGAAACTGAGGAGCCAAAGAGCAGAAGAATTGGAGTCAAACATCTATGGAGCAGATAGCCAAAGCCCGCGCGCGGATCAGTTGCAACCCAACAAGGAAGACATGGGCTAGAGCTACCCACGACTCGGATCCGAGCCCGTCCAGTCCAAGCCGTTGAGATCACACCTGGCTACATCCTACGGTCGCTGCCTCCACTCGCATCAAAGTTTGCTGCTCCCGTGCAACACCAGATCACTCCAAATCATGCTGAGCCGTTGAGATTTCTTCTCCTAGATCTGACGCTCGCTCCATCAGTCTCATCAAAGCTCGATGCGTCCGCTCCACAACAAAAACCCCCATACCCCTACACCAGTCGAGAAAACCCTATTCTCTTCTCCATCTTCTCTTTCTTCACCTCTCCCGTCTCCATCAGAGAACCCAGAGCAGAGCTCTGCTCTTCCGCCACCTTCTCCCCCTCTCCACCCTATCTCCTGTCAACACCACCTCCATCATCACCTTCCTGACATCAAGCCAACAACTCCAGCAGCCGCACCACTTCTCTAGGTTAGTTTTCTCTCACTTAGCTTCTACCCTAGAAGCTAACTTAGAGAAAACTAAAACTAGGGTTTCACCAACTACGGAAGCATGAATCGATCGATTGTGAAGGAAGAGCAGGTGGGCGACGTGGGTGAGATGTTTAATTTAATTTTTATTTTAAAGAAAATTAGGGTTTGAAGTTTTGGGAAACTGCATGTATAAATAGAATGAGGGGTTTGTGAAAGAAACTCATGCCCTGACTAGCCAAAGGCTTCAATTAGGGTTAATTTGTAGTTTGTTTATTTTCTTGATGCTTTAAATTTAAATTACTAGGGTTTGAGATGAAACCCTAGCTTATCACCGTGTGTTTCTTCATGAACTGTTCTTGAGTGCTTAACTATTTTCTAGATAGAATTAATCTCGGTGTGATAACACTTTTCTCTCACAAAGGCATGCCAATGCCATGGATGCACTGTAGTTTGATTCCCTCTCCGTGTTGTTTGTGCTCCAACCCAAGCTTAATGAAATTATTATGATCCTCGGTTATTTGTACTCTAATTAGACAGGTAATACTTTGGAAATATACTTTAGTTGTGATTAATCTATCAAGCGGAGAAACACTTTAGGTTTAAGGCAGACTTGACACCTCGCCTTTATCTAACATAAGAATAAGAATAATGTCATGAGTTGAAAACATAGTATAGGTTAGTGGTGGAAATCGAAGACCCTAGCACCCATTTATATCTCTCGTTTGTAGTTTACCTTTACTTCATTGTCACAACTCAACCTCAGTCGCATCGACAACACAAAACATTAGCTCTGTCACTTGTTACTTCACCTGAAATCAGTTAAGCATAGACCTTTAGATCAATTAGAGCACCACAAGTCTCTGTGGATCGACCCGTGCTTGCCGCGTCTCCGATAGACGCCGTGCACTCTGCGGTTATCACCGTAGGCCATAAAATATACACATCCCGAGGCCTACCAAGTTTTTGGCGCCGCTGCTCGGGGACTCGAAATTTTCATTGTATATAATCCAAAGAGGACTTGTTAAATTTTCTTTTCTTGAATCGGTTGAGTCTTCATGCGCATATATTATGCTAATCCGATATGATCTCCGTTGAGAATGTTGGATTCTAGCCTTGACTAAAGAAGCTCAACCTTGCTCCCCGCCGACATCCGGTAATCTCTTCCCTTTTCTCTTATCAAAGATAGTTCTCTCGGTATGTGACTTGTTTAAATTTTTTTATATGTATACACATTGAGGACAATGTTTGATTTAGGAGCAAGGTTGCTCCTGCCGACATCCTGCCAAATAGTGCACATTTATACACCTTTTTATTGGCATTTTACTCATCTTTTGCGCTTAGAAATCAGATATTATCCCAGTTTCGTATTTTAATTGTTTTCAAGAATAAATATTTGTATTAATTAATTTTGTGTTTTTAGGCAATAAATAAAGTTCGGAGAAACCGAGGAGCCAAAGAGCGAAGAATTGGAGTCAAACATCTATGGAGCAGATAGCCAAAGCCGCGCAAGCGGGATCAGTTTGCAACCCAACAAGGAAGACATGGGCTAGAGCTACCCAAGACCCGGATCCGAGCCCGTCCACTCCAAGCCGTTGAGATCACACTGGCTACATCCTACGGTCGCCCTCCACTCGCATCAAAGTTTGCTGCTCCCCAGTGCAACACCGGATCACTCCAAATCATGCTTGAGCCGTTGAGATTTCTTCTCCTAGATCCGACGCTCGCTCCATCGTCTCATCAAAGCTCGATGCGTCCGCTCCACAACAAAAACCCCATACCCCTACACCCGTCGAGAAAACCCTATTCTCTTCTCCATCTTCTCTTTCTTCACCTCTCCCGTCTCCATCGAGAACCCGGAGAGCAGCTCGCTCTTCCGCCACCTTCTCCCCCTCTCCACCCTATCTCCGTCAACACCACCTCCATCATCACCTTCCCCGACATCAAGCCAACAACTCCAAAGAGCCGCACCACTTCTCTAGGTTAGTTTTCTCTCACTTAGCTTCTACCCTAGAAGCTAGCTTAGAGAAAACTAAAACTAGGGTTTCACCAACTACGGAAGCATGAATCGATTGACAGAAGGAAGAGCAGGTGGGGCGACGTGGGTGAGATGTTTAATTTAATTTTTATTTTAAAGAAAATTAGGGTTTGAAGTTTTGGGAAACTGCATGTATAAATAGAATGAGGGGTTTGTGAAAGAAACTCATGCCTGGACTAGCCAATGCTTCAATTAGGGTTAATTTGTAGTTTGTTTATTTTCTTGATGCTTTAAATTTAAATTACTAGGGTTTGAGATAAAACCCTAGCTTATCACTGTGTGTTTCTTCATGAACTGTTCTTGAGTGCTTAACTATTTTCTAGATAGAATTAATCTCAGTGTGATAACACTTTTCTCTCACAGTGCATGCCAATGCCATGGATGCACTGTAGTTTGATTCCCTCTGTGTTGTTTGTGCTCCAACCCAAGCTTAATGAAATTATTATGATCCTCAGATTATTTGTACTCTAATTAGACAGGTAATACTTTGGAAATATACTTTAGTTGTGATTAATCTATCAAGCGGAGAAACACTTTAGGTTTAAGGCAGACTTGACACCTCGCCTTTATCTAACATAAGTATAAGAATAATGTCATGAGTTGAAAACATAGTATAGGTTAGTGGTGGAAATCGAAGACCCTAGCACCCATTTATATCTCTGTTTGTAGTTTACCTTTACTTCATTGTCACAACTCAACCTCAGTCGCATCGACAACACAAAAAATTAGCTCTGTCACTTGTTACTTCACCTGAAATCAGTTAAGCATAGCCCTTTAGATCAATCAGAGCACCACAAGTCTCTGTGGATCGACCCGTACTTGCCGCGTCTCCGATAGACGCCGTGCACTTGCGGTTATCACCGTAGGCCATAAAATATACACATCCCGAGGCCTACCAAGTTTTTGGCGCCGCTGCCGGGGACTGTTTAAATTTTCATTGTATATAATCCAGTAGGACTTGTTAAATTTTCTTTTCTTGAATCGGTTGAGTCTTCATGCGCATATATTATGCTAATCCGATATGATCTCCGTTGAGAATGTTGGATTCTAGCCTTGACTAAAGAAGCTCAACCTTGCTCTCGCCGACATCCGGTAATCTCTTCCCTTTTCTCTTATCAGCATAGTTCTCTCGGTATGTGACTGTTTAAATTTTTTCTATATGTAGACACATTGAGGACAATGTTTGATTTAGGAGCAAGGTTGCTCCTGCCGACATCCTGCCAAATAGTGCACATTTATACACCTTTTTATTGGCATTTTACTCATCTTTTGCGCTTAGAAATCAGATATTATCCCAGTTCTCGTATTTTAATTGTTTTCAAGAATAAATATTTGTATTAATTAATTTTGTGTTTTTAGGCAATAAATAAAGTTCGGAGAAACTGAGGAGCCAAAGAGCAGAAGAATTGGAGTCAAACATCTATGGAGCAGATAGCCAAAGCCCGCGCGCGGATCAGTTGCAACCCAACAAGGAAGACATGGGCTAGAGCTACCCACGACCCGGATCCGAGCCCGTCCACTCCAAGCCGTTGAGATCACACCTAGCTACATCCTACGGTCGCTGCCTCCACTCGCATCAAAGTTTGCTGCTCCCGTGCAACACCAGATCACTCCAAATCATGCTGAGCCGTTGAGATTTCTTCTCCTAGATCTGACGCTCGCTCCATCAGTCTCATAAAAGCTCGATGCGTCCGCTCCACAACAAAAACCCCCATACCCCTACACCAGTCGAGAAAACCCTATTCTCTTCTCCATCTTCTCTTTCTTCACCTCTCCCGTCTCCATCAGAGAACCCAGAGCAGAGCTCTGCTCTTCCGCCACCTTCTCCCCCTCTCCACCCTATCTCCTGTCAACACCACCTCCATCATCACCTTCCTGACATCAAGCCAACAACTCCAGCAGCCGCACCACTTCTCTAGGTTAGTTTTCTCTCACTTAGCTTCTACCCTAGAAGCTAACTTAGAGAAAACTAAAACTAGGGTTTCACCAACTACGGAAGCATGAATCGATTGACAGAAGGAAGAGCAGGTGGGGCGACGTGGGTGAGATGTTTAATTTAATTTTTATTTTAAAGAAAATTAGGGTTTGAAGTTTTGGGAAACTGCATGTATAAATAGAATGAGGGGTTTGTGAAAGAAACTCATGCCTGGACTAGCCAGTGCTTCAATTAGGGTTAATTTGTAGTTTGTTTATTTTCTTGATGCTTTAATTTAAATTACTAGGGTTTGAGATGAAACCCTAGCTTATCACTGTGTGTTTCTTCATGAACTGTTCTTGAGTGCTTAACTATTTTCTAGATAGAATTAATCTCAGTGTGATAACATTTTGCTCTCACAGTGCATGCCAATGCCATGGATGCACTGTAGTTTGATTCCCTCTGTGTTGTTTGTGCTCCAACCCAAGCTTAATGAAATTATTATGATCCTCAGATTATTTGTACTCTAATTAGACAGGTAATACTTTGGAAATATACTTTAGTTGTGATTAATCTGTCAAGCGGAGAAACACTTTAGGTTTAAGGCAGACTTGACACCTCGCCTTTATCTAACATAAGAATAAGAATAATGTCATGAGTTGAAAACATAGTATAGGTTAGTGGTGGAAATCGAAGACCCTAGCACCCATTTATATCTCTGTTTGTAGTTTACCTTTACTTCATTGTCACAACTCAACCTCAGTCGCATCGACAACACAAAACATTAGCTCTGTCACTTGTTACTTCACCTGAAATCAGTTAAGCATAGCCCTTTAGATCAATCAGAACACCACAAGTCTCTGTGGATCGACCCGTACTTGCCGCGTCTCCGATAGACGCCGTGCACTTGCGGTTATCACCGTAGGCCATAAAATATACACATTCCGAGGCCTACCAAGTTTTTGGCGCCGCTGCCGGGGACTGTTTAAATTTTCATTGTATATAATCCAGTAGGACTTGTTAAATTTTCTTTTCTTGAATCGGTTGAGTCTTCATGCGCATATATTATGCTAATCCGATATGATCTCCGTTGAGAATGTTGGATTCTAGCCTTGACTAAAGAAGCTCAACCTTGCTCCCGCCGACATCCTAATCTCTTCCCTTTTCTCTTATCAAAGATAGTTCTCTCGGTATGTGATTTGTTTAAATTTTTTCTATATGTAGACACATTGAGGACAATGTTTGATTTAGGTTTGGGGGTGCATTTGCATTTAGAGTTTTTAGTCTTTTATTTTATCTTTTAATTTTACAAAAAAAAAAAAAAAAAAAAACTCTTTTTGTAAAAACCTCCAACTTTTAGAGATTTTAGAGTCACTAGCATGCTTCTAGCTATGTTTACATAGAGAATCTGACCGAAATAACAAAAGTTAGAAGTACCGGAGAACGCAATCGGGTTCCTTAGTTGATTAGAGCGTTAAAGTTGGATTTAACCATACCGGAGGGCGAATTAGGTGCTGTTTAGATATTCGGTAGTAGAATTGTGATCACCCATAGTGGAGACTACCCAATTTACATCAAGTGAGGCACCAACCTTCAATTTTTTGCAACTTTCTAGAAAAGTCATTAGAGTGTGTGTCACCGTACGTAAATTCCGGGTAGGAATGGTGAGCTACCCAACTTCGCACCAATTTCAGCACTACTTTTGATCTCTTGAGTGCTAGTTTTTGTCAATCATGAGGGTGACGTCTAAAGATGAAAACTCCTTCTAAATATCGATTTGCCGTTAGCATCACTCTCTCTCTCAATCAGCAAGACCCATAGAAACACATCATCGTCAACAAATGGAGCATCATCAGAATATGGAAAGAAAAGTTGATATAGTCCAAGGTTTATGTGCAACAAAGAAAAGAAAATAGGATGAGAATTAATAAAATTTATAAAATCAAGATAATACAAGTTGTGGAAAAATTGAGTGATAAAGTCCTTTGTCCATGGAGTTAGTTGTTTCATTATTTGTATTTTTATTTTCACTTATTGTAATGTAAAAAAAAAAAAAAAAAAAAAAAAAAAAAAAATCAAAAATCAAAAAAATATTGTAGTTTATTTTTGCTACCACCATGGTAAAGAAGAATTTAAAAAGAAAAATCCAAACAACAAGGAATTTGAGTAGAAAAGTTAAAAATTGTTAAGTTTTGTGAAGTTTAGAAGTTCGTCATCAACAATTAAAGACCGAAGATTGAAGACGTTTCTATGGTTCTTATGAGAGAGTGATATTAATTGCCGCTCGGGTGAGAAGTGAGTGAGTACTCCCACCCCTTGCTAATGGTTGATTTCCTTTCTTAGAGATCATCAGAAAAAAGATTCTTTTTATCCACACTTTTGTGGAGTCTCCGATTTTATTTTCGGAAGGTTATCCTTCTTACCTACAACGTGTGCGGATTTCTCTCTTTACTCCTGCCTGCACACATGAGAGACTAAAAAGCGATCTTTTTGAGTGCAATTATCATAAAATCCTAATGGTGAGGCGGGAAGTTGAGACTTATGATCACAATCGAATCCGAATTCTTTCATATGGTATGGTTACTTCTCGCTCAAAGACTTAAGGATGAGAATGCGTTCTTTGGTAGTTCTAACTTCCTGTTACTAGCATGCAGAAACTCTATGTCCTCATAGCTTCTAGGATGCTTGAGACTCTTTTTACACTCGAAGTTGGAGAAGGTTTTGTGGGTACACCTCGGTAAACCCTCACGAGACTACAACTCGTCCACTAGGGACACCTAGGGGTTTAAAGGCTTAGTGCATACGCTAAATGCATTCGAGAGACCAAATGGCAGAGGTATAGTTAGGATTTCTTTATTTCTGTTTCACTTGAGGACAAGTAAAATTCAGGTTTGGGGGTATTTGATGAGTGCCAAATAGTGCACATTTATACACCTTTTTATTGGCATTTTACTCATCTTTTGCGCTTAGAAATCGAGATATTATCCCATTCTCGTATTTTAATTGTTTTCAAGAATAAATATTTGTATTAATTAATTTTGTGTTTTTAGGCAATAAATAAAGTTCGGAGAAACCGAGGAGCCAAAGAGCGGAAGAATTGAGTCAAACATCTATGGAGCAGATAGCCAAAGCCGCGCGCGGATCGGTTGCAACCCAACAAGGAAGACATGGGATAGAGCTACCCACGACCCGATCCGAGCCCGTCCACTCCAAGCCGTTGAGATCACACTGGCTACATCCTACGGTCGCTGCCTCCACTCGCATCAAAGTTTGTCTGCTCCCGTGCAACACCGTATCACTCCAAATCATGCTTTGAGCCGTTGAGATTTCTTCTCCTAGATCCGACGCTCGCTCCATCGGTCCTCATCAAAGCTCGATGCGTCCGCTCCACAACAAAAACCCCCATACCCCTACACCAATGAGAAAACCCTATTCTCTTCTCCATCTTCTCTTTCTTCACCTCTCCCGTCTCCATCGAGAACCCGAGCAGCGAGCTCGCTCTTCCGCCACCTTCTCCCCTCTCCACCCTATCTCCTGTCAACACCACCTCCATCATCACCTTCCTGACATCAAGCCAACAACTCCAGCAGCCGCACCACTTCTCTAGGTTAGTTTTCTCTCACTTAGCTTCTACCCTAGAAGCTAACTTAGAGAAAACTAAAACTAGGGTTTCACCAACTACGGAAGCATGAATCGATTGACAAGGAAGAGCAGGTGGGGCGACGTGGGTGAGATGTTTAATTTAATTTTTATTTTAAAGAAAATTAGGGTTTGAAGTTTTGGGAAACTGCATGTATAAATAGAATGAGGGGTTTGTGAAAGAAACTCATGCCTGGGCTAGCCAGTGCTTCAATTAGGTTTAATTTTGTTCTTTGTTATTTTATTATGTTTTAATTAGTTTTGTTAGGGTTTCAATGAAACCCTAACTCCATATTGTGTGTTTAAACTCTGTTGAACTATCTTGAATGATTAAAATTATAATTATGTATTCAATTAGGGCATTCAATACTTTTCTCTCACAATGGATGTCTTGCATCCATTGTAGTTAGGTTACATCTGTTTTGAGTTTGCCACAGCTCATACTTTAGGCACAATAGCTAATTCCATTGACTATTTGTACTTAATTAGACAACTAGTGCTCTGGGTTAACACTTTAGCTGATTAATTGAAGCATAACATGGAGAAACCCCTTAGATAGGTGGTGGATTTGACACCCTGCCCTCATCAGTCACAGGACAAGAAAGCTTCAATTCAGTTGAGCACACAATAGGAGTCAGAGGTGGATTTGAAGACCTAGCAAGCCTTTTTTGTCACTGTCTATACCTTAGTTTAGGTTCATTTCACATTATCCAGCCGTATCGGCAACAAAACCATTGTGTTACGCATTACCGTCACTAGAACTCAGTCTAGAGCAAGCCTTATATCATACAAGAGCACCACAAGTCTCTGTGGATCGACCCGTACTTGCCGCGTCTCCGATAGACGCCGTGCACTTGCGGTTATCACCGTAGGCCATAAAATATACACATTCCAAGGCCTACCAAGTTTTTGGCGCCGTTGCCGGGGACTTGGCGTGTGCCCTGTGGATCCATTGCTGTCTTCACTGAGTTTTCATCTATCCCTGTATATATTCACCTTAATTTGATACTTTTAGCCCTGCATTGTAGTATAACTTAGCTTAACTGTGGCATTTCAAAGATCTTGTACTTTTTACACCTCGTTAATCGCATCTTAGTTACTCTATCTTAACTCCATCTGCATCTCATAAACCATGCCCTTGTAGCTTTTACAAACTATAACATCTTGCATCTTAGTGTCATTAGTAACTCTTCAAGCCTCTGTGACAGTCCAAATTACTTTTTCCCTGTGTCAGTCCAACTACTCCCAGCCTACTAGTATCAATATTAGTCTCTTTGCTTTGAGTGTGCAATTTTGAGAACTGAAAATCTTTGTTGAGTAACAGGTGCTTGCTGTGAGCTGTGCAACCAAGGAAGAGGAGAAAGGAGCAGAACTGGTGGATTTGCCTAAACCCAGTATTGCACTGGTGGTATTGATCTCTAAACCTTATTCTGCTAGACCTTTAACCTTGCTGAGCCCTGTGCACCTGAGCATATTCTTTTGCATATGTGCATTTGTTTTCTGTGTTGCTTTGCCTTGCTAGCCCCTGAGCTTAGCTGCAAGCCCCTGTAGCTGCAGCCGTGAGCTTAATCTGTGAAAGTTAAGTGAAGTCAACTGAGTGAGTTGACTCCAAAACCCGTGAGCTATCTCACATTCAAGCAAAGATTTCCTTCCCAAAGAACCCCGCTTTCTGTGAAGCCTTGCCTTGTGTGTTCTCGCAAAACCCCCGAGCTCGAGTTTGACATCAACTCAGACTTTTGATATCTGAGTGAGTTGATGCCACAAACTCAACTGAGCCAGCTAACAACTTCAATTGTTTTACACCTGATCATGCCCTGTTGATAATTGAGTCTTTGCATGCCCGTGTTGAGCATGTTATGAGCAGCTAACATTTGTTTCTTGATTTTTATGCATGCCCTGAATTTGTGTGACATGTGGTGTGTGAATGATCTGTTAAGTATCAAGATTTGTGATTAGTTAGATTGTTTTTCAACAACACAAACCCTGGCACATGCTGCACCATTGAGTGAGCACAACCTCTACCCTGTGCACCTTTCACAAAACTTTTTCTTCTTTACTTGTCTTTGTCTTTGTTACTCTCATTGATTGCCCAAGCTGTGCTCAAGCTGTGCTGTTCCTTGTCTGAGCTGTGACCACCTAACCAGGCTGTGCACACAGCCAGTGGCTGAGTTGCCAACCTAGCACCAAAAGACCCTGTGCCAAATCAATTGAGCTAGAACCAGTGTCACTCAGTCTGAGTCCACCACCACTGGCCTGGCAATCTGCCAACCTTCTGGCAAATTACTGGGCTGTTACACATCAACTGAGCTGTTTAAGCTAAACCCACTCCTGGGCTTGACATTCCACTACAATTCTCAGCCCACAAATCTGGGCTGTAACCCTCCCAAAATCAAAAACCCCACTGCTGGGCCGCTTCTGCCTAAGCTGGGCTTTGTCTTCTTCAAGCTCACAATCAAACTCATCGGGCTGCTTATAACTGAGCCCACAGTTCCACTGGGCTGTGCAATAGACTAAGCCCCCATCTGCTGGGCTGCATAAACTAAGCCCGCATCAACTGAGACCACACTAGGCTTCTCACAACAGGCTTTGCACCAACCTGAGCCCACATAACTTGGCCTATCTAACTGGGCCGTGCAACAAACTAGAACCCACACTTGTTGGGTGAACATCTGTTGGCCGTGCACACAACCGGGCTGCACAAGTTTCACTCAACTCCGGGCTCAAAACCAAATTGAGCCAACAACCACCGGCCTTCCCACATAAACCAAAGCTCCCAACAAAACCAAATGAAACCCATTTAAACCAAACAAAACCCACATAAACCAAACTAGACTTTGAGTTCAATTTGAGTTGATAAATCATGTCGGGATTTTGGTCCGCATCCGGGGATGGAAACAAATGCCTTAGAGAGCTTGCTTACGGGCACGCTTCACAGGATGAACCCCCACATACCATAGTGATTTTAGGGAATTTTATGCGCCTTCTCAGGGCCCTGACCTCACATTCCCTAATTATTATGAGCACATGTATCATCCACCACAGGTTGAGAATGAACACTTTCCTCATACCCAGTCATCACTTCTAGATTAATTAGAAGCTCAAGTTTCTGCTTTAGAAAGGCAATTACATGAGCAATCTGTCAAATCTAATCCCCCTAGGCACTATGCAATGTATACTTGTACCTTATGTGGTAGCTTAGACCACCCTGCTGAGAACTGCTACATTTTACATGAGTTTAGGCAGTCTAGGGAAAACCATGATAATCCAATGTACGAAGTATCTAGAAGTGACTATGCTGGCAACTATTGGGACCATAATCAACCTGCACACATGCATCATTCACCACAGTGGGGAAATGAACAATTTCATACTCCCCCAACTCCTAGTTTGCAATCAATAATGGAAACACTCATGGAGCAAAATGCTAGGCTTGAAATGAATGCAATGCATGACCATCCACATAACAACATGTTTGAACTTCCCTTCTCTAGTGAACCTCATGCACAACCATACAATGAATATCCATATGAGGAATGCATACCCACTAGTGAAGACTCTCCTTTAATAGAACAACTCAAAATGATTCTTCAAAGGAACCTAATTGAGTTACAAAATGATATGATTGAAAATAGTGTTTCTAGTCTTACTCATGCAACTAACATTGAATATGAACCTAATCTAGAGGTAGATGAGTACACTAAAAATACTACAATTTTGAATGGAGAGATGAATTTTTGCTATGATGATGATGAATATGAAGAGCATGTGTATTTTGAAAATGTAGTAGAATCTTTAGGTTCAGAGACATTAAGTGTCTCTTCTGTGAACCCCATGCATGATGCTTCTTCTAATATTCATATATGTGATGATGATGTGGAACCTGTGAAATTATCCTGTGAAAATGAACATGATTTACCTTCTTCTGACTTTAGGAAAGTGTGTGATGGTACAAATGATTTTATACATGAAAACAACTTAGATGTACCTAACCTCTCTCCTGAGTCACAAATTGAAACTCCTCCACCAAACCTAGGTGTAGTTTGTAACAAAATTGCAAAACCAACTTTTCTGAAAATGCCTAACTTAGGCCTAGAACTTTGAGCTTCCCAAGTCCTCTTGGACTATTTTGCATCAAAGTATAACACCTTTAGGGAACCACAGTTGGTATGTGTATGTCTGCCTGTTCTTAGCAATACTCATTTTGAGTTAGACCTTTTGCATGATGTACCTTTAAAATTGCAAGATTTTGTGCTCCCAAACACACCCGTTCACAAGTTTAGGTTTGGGGGAAGCTCATTCACATACACAGTCTTACTTGCACTATCATATTATATTTGTGTAAGGTTGTTGATGTTTGTACATATTTTCTATTGGGTTGACCCTCAACTCTTTAGACTGTTGGTTTATGGTGAATTTTCATTGTATATAATCCAGTAGGACTTGTTAAATTTTCTTTTCTTGAATCGGTTGAGTCTTCATGCGCATATATTATGCTAATCCGATATGATCTCCGTTGAGAATGTTGGATTCTAGCCTTGACTAAAGAAGCTCAACCTTGCTCCTGCCGACATCCCAGAATCTCTTCCCTTTTCTCTTATCAAAGCATAGTTCTCTCGGTATGTGACTTGTTTAAATTTTTTTCTATATGTAGACACATTGAGGACAATGTTTGATTTAGGAGCAAGGTTGCTCTGCCGACATCCCGCCAAATAGTGCACATTTATACACCTTTTTATTGGCATTTTACTCATCTTTTGCGCTTAGAAATCGAGATATTATCCCAGTTCTGTATTTTAATTGTTTTCAAGAATAAATATTTGTATTAATTAATTTTGTGTTTTTAGGCAATAAATAAAGTTCGGAGAAACCGAGGAGCCAAAGAGCGAGAAGAATTGAGTCAAACATCTATGGAGCAGATAGCCAAAGCCCGCAAGGCGGATCGGTTTGCAACCCAACAAGGAAGACATGGGCTAGAGCTACCCACGACCCGGATCCGAGCCCGTCCACTCCAAGCCGTTGAGATCACACTGGCTACATCCTACGGTCGCTGCCTCCACTCGCATCAAAGTTTGTTTGCTCCCCGTGCAACACCAGATCACTCCAAATCATGCTTGAGCCGTTGAGATTTCTTCTCCTAGATCTGACGCTCGCTCCATCAGTCTCATCAAAGCTCGATGCGTCCGCTCCACAACAAAAACCCCCATACCCCTACACCAGTCGAGAAAACCCTATTCTCTTCTCCATCTTCTCTTTCTTCACCTCTCCCGTCTCCATCAGAGAACCCAGAGCAGAGCTCTGCTCTTCCGCCACCTTCTCCCCCTCTCCACCCTATCTCCTGTCAACACCACCTCCATCATCACCTTCCTGACATCAAGCCAACAACTCCAGCAGCCGCACCACTTCTCTAGGTTAGTTTTCTCTCACTTAGCTTCTACCCTAGAAGCTAACTTAGAGAAAACTAAAACTAGGGTTTCACCAACTACGAAGCATGAATCGATTGTGAAGGAGGAAGAGCGAGGTGGGGCGACGTGGGTGAGATGTTTAATTTAATTTTTATTTTAAAGAAAATTAGGGTTTGAAGTTTTGGGAAACTGCATGTATAAATAGAATGAGGGGTTTGTGAAAGAAACTCATGCCTGGACTAGCCAAAGTGCTTCAATTAGGGTTAATTTGTAGTTTGTTTATTTTCTTGATGCTTTAAATTTAAATTACTAGGGTTTGAGATGAAACCCTAGCTTATCACTGTGTGTTTCTTCATGAACTGTTCTTGAGTGCTTAACTATTTTCTAGATAGAATTAATCTCGTGTGATAACACTTTTCTCTCACAAAGTGCATGCCAATGCCATGGATGCACATAGTTTGATTCCCTCTCCGTGTTGTTTGTGCTCCAACCCAAGCTTAATGAAATTATTATGATCCTCGGATTATTTGTACTCTAATTAGACAATTAATACTTTGGAAATATACTTTAGTTGTGATTAATCTATCAAGCGGAGAAACACTTTAGGTTTAAGGCAGACTTGACACCTCGCCTTTATCTAACATAAGTATAAGAATAATGTCATGAGTTGAAAACATAGTATAGGTTAGTGGTGGAAATCGAATACCCTAGCACCCATTTATATCTCTGTTTGTAGTTTACCTTTACTTCATTGTCACAACTCAACCTCAGTCGCATCGACAACACAAAAAAATTAGCTCACACTTGTTACTTCACCAAATCGATTAAGCATAGACCTTTAGATCAATCGAGCACCACAAGTCTCTCGTGGATCGACCGTTTGCCGCGTCTCCGATAGACGCCGTGCACTTGCGGTTATCACCGTAGGCCATAAAATATACACATCCCGAGGCCTACCAAGTTTTTGGCGCCGCTGCCGGGGAATGTTTAAATTTTCATTGTATATAATCCAGTAGGACTTGTTAAATTTTCTTTTCTTGAATCGGTTGAGTCTTCATGCGCATATATTATGCTAATCCGATATGATCTCCGTTGAGAATGTTGGATTCTAGCCTTGACTAAAGAAGCTCAACCTTGCTCCCGCCGACATCCCAATCTCTTCCCTTTTCTCTTATCAAAGCATAGTTCTCTCGGTATGTGACTGTTTAAATTTTTTCTATATGTAGACACATTGAGGACAATGTTTGATTTAGGAGCAAGGTTGCTCTGCCCGACATCCCGCCAAATAGTGCACATTTATACACCTTTTTATTGGCATTTTACTCATCTTTTGCGCTTAGAAATCGATATTATCCCAGTTCTCGTATTTTAATTGTTTTCAAGAATAAATATTTGTATTAATTAATTTTGTGTTTTTAGGCAATAAATAAAGTTCGGAGAAACTGAGGAGCCAAAGAGCAGAAGAATTGGAGTCAAACATCTATGGAGCAGATAGCCAAAGCCCGCGCGCGGATCAGTTGCAACCCAACAAGGAAGACATGGGCTAGAGCTACCCACGACCCGATCCGAGCCCGTCCACTCCAAGCCGTTGAGATCACACCTGGCTACATCCTAAGGTCGCTGCCTCCACTCGCATCAAAGTTTGCTGCTCCCGTGCAACACCAGATCACTCCAAATCATGCTGAGCCGTTGAGATTTCTTCTCCTAGATCTGACGCTCGCTCAATCAGTCTCATCAAAGCTCGATGCGTCCGCTCCACAACAAAAACCCCCATACCCCCTACACCAGTCGAGAAAACCCTATTCTCTTCTCCATCTTCTCTTTCTTCACCTCTCCCGTCTCCATCAGAGAACCCGGAGCGAGCTCGCTCTTCCGCCACCTTCTCCCCCTCTCCACCCTATCTCCGTCAACACCACCTCCATCATCACCTTCCCGACATCAAGCCAACAACTCCAGCAGCCGCACCACTTCTCTAGGTTAGTTTTCTCTCACTTAGCTTCTACCCTAGAAGCTAGCTTAGAGAAAACTAAAACTAGGTTTCACCAACTACGAAGCATGAATCGATTGACAAGAAGGAAGAGCAGGTGGGGCGACGTGGGTGAGATGTTTAATTTAATTTTATTTTAAAGAAAATTAGGGTTTGAAGTTTTGGGAAACTGCATGTATAAATAGAATGAGGGTTTGTGAAAGAAACTCATGCCCGGACTAGCCAAAGGCTTCAATTAGGGTTAATTTGTAGTTTGTTTATTTTCTTGATGCTTTAAATTTAAATTACTAGGGTTTGAGATGAAACCCTAGCTTATCACTTGTGTGTTTCTTCATGAACTGTTCTTGAGTGCTTAACTATTTTCTAGATAGAATTAATCTCGGTGTGATAACACTTTTCTCTCACAAAGTGCATGCCAATGCCATGGATGCACTGTAGTTTGATTCCCTCTGTGTTGTTTGTGCTCCAACCCAAGCTTAATGAAATTATTATGATCCTCAGATTATTTGTACTCTAATTAGACAGGTAATACTTTGGAAATATACTTTAGTTGTGATTAATCTATCAAGCGGAGAAACACTTTAGGTTTAAGGCGACTTGACACCTCGCCTTTATCTAACATAAGTATAAGAATAATGTCATGAGTTGAAAACATAGTATAGGTTAGTGGTGGAAATCGAATACCCTAGCACCCATTTATATCTCTGTTTGTAGTTTACCTTTACTTCATTGTCACAACTCAACCTCAGTCGCATCGACAACACAAAAATTAGCTCACACTTGTTACTTCACCAAATTCAGTTAAGCATAGACCTTTAGATCAATCAGAGCACCACAAGTCTCTGTGGATCGACCCGTACTTGCCGCGTCTCCGATAGACGCCGTGCACTTGCGGTTATCACCGTAGGCCATAAAATATACACATCCCGAGGCCTACCAAGTTTTTGGCGCCGCTGCCGGGGACTGTTTAAATTTTCATTGTATATAATCCAGAGAGGACTTGTTAAATTTTCTTTTCTTGAATCGGTTGAGTCTTCATGCGCATATATTATGCTAATCCGATATGATCTCCGTTGAGAATGTTGGATTCTAGCCTTGACTAAAGAAGCTCAACCTTGCTCCCCGCCGACATCCGGTAATCTCTTCCCTTTTCTCTTATCAAAGATAGTTCTCTCGGTATGTGACTTATTTAAATTTTTTTTTCTATATGTAGACACATTGAGGACAATGTTTGATTTAGGAGCAAGGTTGCTCTGCCGACATCCTGCCAAATAGTGCACATTTATACACCTTTTTATTGGCATTTTACTCATCTTTTGCGCTTAGAAATCAGATATTATCCCAGATTCTGTATTTTAATTGTTTTCAAGAATAAATATTTGTATTAATTAATTTTGTGTTTTTAGGCAATAAATAAAGTTCGGAGAAACTGAGGAGCCAAAGAGCAGAAGAATTGGAGTCAAACATCTATGGAGCAGATAGCCAAAGCCCGCGCGCGAATCAGTTGCAACCCAACAAGGAAGACATGGGCTAGAGCTACCCACGACCCGGATCCGAGCCCGTCCACTCCAAGCCGTTGAGATCACACCTGGCTACATCCTACGGTCGCTGCCTCCACTCGCATCAAAGTTTGCTGCTCCCGTGCAACACCAGATCACTCCAAATCATGCTGAGCCGTTGAGATTTCTTCTCCTAGATCTGACGCTCGCTCAATCAGTCTCATCAAAGCTCGATGCGTCCGCTCCACAACAAAAACTCCCATACCCCTACACCCAGTCGAGAAAACCCTATTCTCTTCTCCATCTTCTCTTTCTTCACCTCTCCCGTCTCCATCGAGAACCCGGAGAGCGAGCTCCGCTCTTCCGCCACCTTCTCCCCTCTCCACCCTATCTCCTCGTCAACACCACCTCCATCATCACCTTCCCCGACATCAAGCCAACAACTCCAAAGAGCCGCACCACTTCTCTAGGTTAGTTTTCTCTCACTTAGCTTCTGACCTAGAAGCTAACTTAGAGAAAACTAAAACTAGGGTTTCACCAACTCTGAAGCATGAATCGATTGATGAAGGAAGAGCAGGTGGGCGACGTGGGTGAGATGTTTAATTTAATTTTTATTTTAAAGAAAATTAGGGTTTGAAGTTTTGGGAAACCGCATGTATAAATAGAATGAGGGGTTTGTGAAAGAAACTCATGCCCGGACTAGCCAGTGCTTCAATTAGGGTTAATTTGTAGTTTGTTTATTTTCTTGATGCTTTAAATTTAAATTACTAGGGTTTGAGATGAAACCCTAGCTTATCACTGTGTGTTTCTTCATGAACTGTTCTTGAGTGCTTAACTATTTTCTAGATAGAATTAATCTCAAGTGTGATAACACTTTTCTCTCACAAGTGCATGCCAATGCCATGGATGCACTTGTAGTTTGATTCCCTCTGTGTTGTTTGTGCTCCAACCCAAGCTTAATGAAATTATTATGATCCTCGATTATTTGTACTCTAATTAGACAGTAATACTTTGGAAATATACTTTAGTTGTGATTAATCTATCAAGCGGAGAAACACTTTAGGTTTAAGGCAGACTTGACACCTCGCCTTTATCTAACATAAGTATAAGAATAATGTCATGAGTTGAAAACATAGTATAGGTTAGTGGTGGAAATCGAATACCCTAGCACCCATTTATATCTCTGTTTGTAGTTTACCTTTACTTCATTGTCACAACTCAACCTCGCCGCATCGACAACACAAAAAATTAGCTCACACTTGTTACTTCACCTGAAATCGCTTAAGCATAGACCTTTAGATCAATCGAGCACCACAAGTCTCTGTGGATCGACCCGTACTTGCCGCGTCTCCGATAGACGCTGTGCACTTGCGGTTATCACCGTAGGCCATAAAATATACACATCCCGAGGCCTACCAAGTTTTTGGCGCCGCTGCCGGGGACTGTTTAAATTTTCATTGTATATAATCCAGTAGGACTTGTTAAATTTTCTTTTCTTGAATCGGTTGAGTCTTCATGCGCATATATTATGCTAATCCGATATGATCTCCGTTGAGAATGTTGGATTCTAGCCTTGACTAAAGAAGCTCAACCTTGCTCCCCGCCGACATCCAGGTAATCTCTTCCCTTTTCTCTTATCGGATAGTTCTCTCGGTATGTGACTGTTTAAATTTTTTCTATATGTAGACACATTGAGGACAATGTTTGATTTAGGAGCAAGGTTGCTCTGCCGACATCCCGCCAAATAGTGCACATTTATACACCTTTTTATTGGCATTTTACTCATCTTTTTTGCGCTTAGAAATCGATATTATCCCAGTTCTCGTATTTTAATTGTTTTCAAGAATAAATATTTGTATTAATTAATTTTGTGTTTTTAGGCAATAAATAAAGTTCGGAGAAACCGAGGAGCCAAAGAGCGAGAAGAATTGGAGTCAAACATCTATGGAGCAGATAGCCAAAGCCGCAAGCGGATCGTTGCAACCCAACAAGGAAGACATGGGCTAGAGCTACCCACGACCCGGATCCGAGCCCGTCCACTCCAAGCCGTTGAGATCACACCTGGCTACATCCTACGGTCGCTGCCTCCACTCGCATCAAAGTTTGCTGCTCCCGTGCAACACCAGATCACTCCAAATCATGCTGAGCCGTTGAGATTTCTTCTCCTAGATCTGACGCTCGCTCAATCAGTCTCATCAAAGCTCGATGCGTCCGCTCCACAACAAAAACCCCCATACCCCTACACCAGTCGAGAAAACCCTATTCTCTTCTCCATCTTCTCTTTCTTCACCTCTCCCGTCTCCATCAGAGAACCCAGAGCAGAGCTCTGCTCTTCCGCCACCTTCTCCCCCTCTCCACCCTATCTCCTGTCAACACCACCTCCATCATCACCTTCCTGACATCAAGCCAACAACTCCAGCAGCCGCACCACTTCTCTAGGTTAGTTTTCTCTCACTTAGCTTCTACCCTAGAATCTAGCTTAGAGAAAACTAAAACTAGGGTTTCACCAACTACAGAAGCATGAATCGATTGACAGAAGGAAGAGCAAGGGGGACGGGGTGAGATGTTTAATTTAATTTTTATTTTAAAGAAAATTAGGGTTTGAAGTTTTGGGAAACCGCATGTATAAATAGAATGAGGGGTTTGTGAAAGAAACTCATGCCTGGACTAGCCATGCTTCAATTAGGTTAATTTGTAGTTTGTTTATTTTCTTGATGCTTTAAATTTAAATTACTAGGGTTTGAGATGAAACCCTAGCTTATCACTGTGTGTTTCTTCATGAACTGTTCTTGAGTGCTTAACTATTTTCTAGATAGAATTAATCTCAGTGTGATAACACTTTTCTCTCACAGTGCATGCCAATGCCATGGATGCACTGTAGTTTGATTCCCTCTGTGTTGTTTGTGCTCCAACCCAAGCTTAATGAAATTATTATGATCCTCAGATTATTTGTACTCTAATTAGACAGGTAATACTTTGGAAATATACTTTAGTTGTGATTAATCTATCAAGCGGAGAAACACTTTAGGTTTAAGGCAGACTTGACACCTCGCCTTTATCTAACATAAGTATAAGAATAATGTCATGAGTTGAAAACATAGTATAGGTTAGTGGTGGAAATCGAATACCCTAGCACCCATTTATATCTCTGTTTGTAGTTTACCTTTACTTCATTGTCACAACTCAACCTCGCCGCATCGACAACACAAAAATTAGCTCACTTGTTACTTCACCAAATCGCTTAAGCATAGACCTTTAGATCAATCGGAGCACCACAAGTCTCTCGTGGATCGACCAGTACTTGCCGCGTCTCCGATAGACGCCGTGCACTTGCGGTTATCACCGTAGGCCATAAAATATACACATCCCGAGGCCTACCAAGTTTTTGGCGCCGCTGCCGGGGACTGTTTAAATTTTCATTGTATATAATCCAGTAGGACTTGTTAAATTTTCTTTTCTTGAATCGGTTGAGTCTTCATGCGCATATATTATGCTAATCCGATATGATCTCCGTTGAGAATGTTGGATTCTAGCCTTGACTAAAGAAGCTCAACCTTGCTCCTGCCGACATCCTAATCTCTTCCCTTTTCTCTTATCAAAGCATAGTTCTCTCTGGTATGTGACTGTTTAAATTTTTCTATATGTAGACACATTGAGGACAATGTTTGATTTAGGAGCAAGGTTGCTCTCGCCGACATCCCGCCAAATAGTGCACATTTATACACCTTTTTATTGGCATTTTACTCATCTTTTGCGCTTAGAAATCGATATTATCCCATATTCTCGTATTTTAATTGTTTTCAAGAATAAATATTTGTATTAATTAATTTTGTGTTTTTAGGCAATAAATAAAGTTCGGAGAAACCGAGGAGCCAAAGAGCGAAGAATTGGAGTCAAACATCTATGGAGCAGATAGCCAAAGCTCCGCACTGCGGATCAGTTGCAACCCAACAAGGAAGACATGGGCTAGAGCTACCCACGACCCGGATCCGAGCCCGTCCACTCCAAGCCGTTGAGATCACACTGCTACATCCTACGGTCGCCGCCTCCACTCGCATCAAAGTTTGCTGCTCCGTGCAACACCAGATCACTCCAAATCATCTTTGAGCCGTTGAGATTTCTTCTCCTAGATCTGACGCTCGCTCCATCAGTCTCATCAAAGCTCGACGTCGTCCGCTCCCACAACAAAAACCCCATACCCCTACACCCCGTCGAGAAAACCCTATTCTCTTCTCCATCTTCTCTTTCTTCACCTCTCCCGTCTCCATCAGAGAACCCAGAGCAGAGCTCTGCTCTTCCGCCACCTTCTCCCCCTCTCCACCCTATCTCCTGTCAACACCACCTCCATCATCACCTTCCTGACATCAAGCCAACAACTCCAGCAGCCGCACCACTTCTCTAGGTTAGTTTTCTCTCACTTAGCTTCTACCCTAGAAGCTAACTTAGAGAAAACTAAAACTAGGGTTTCACCAACTACGGAAGCATGAATCGATTGACAGAAGGAAGAGCAGGTGGGGCGACGTGGGTGAGATGTTTAATTTAATTTTTATTTTAAAGAAAATTAGGGTTTGAAGTTTTGGGAAACTGCATGTATAAATAGAATGAGGGGTTTGTGAAAGAAACTCATGCCTGGACTAGCCAGTGCTTCAATTAGGGTTAATTTGTAGTTTGTTTATTTTCTTGATGCTTTAAATTTAAATTACTAGGGTTTGAGATGAAACCCTAGCTTATCACTGTGTGTTTCTTCATGAACTGTTCTTGAGTGCTTAACTATTTTCTAGATAGAATTAATCTCAGTGTGATAACACTTTTCTCTCACATGCATGCCAATGCCATGGATGCACTTGTAGTTTGATTCCCTCTGTGTTGTTTGTGCTCCAACCCAAGCTTAATGAAATTATTATGATCCTCAGATTATTTGTACTCTAATTAGACAGGTAATACTTTGGAAATATACTTTAGTTGTGATTAATCTATCAAGCGGAGAAACACTTTAGGTTTAAGGCAGACTTGACACCTCGCCTTTATCTAACATAAGAATAAGAATAATGTCATGAGTTGAAAACATAGTATAGGTTAGTGGTGGAAATAGAAGACCCTAGCACCCATTTATATCTCTGTTTGTAGTTTACCTTTACTTCATTGTCACAACTCAACCTCGCCGCATCGACAACACAAAAATTAGCTCATCACTTGTTACTTCACCTGAAATCAGTTAAGCATAGCCCTTTAGATCAATCAGAGCACCACAAGTCTCTGTAGATCGACCCGTACTTGCCGCGTCTCCGATAGATGCCGTGCACTTGCGGTTATCACCGTAGGCCATAAAATATACACATCCCGAGGCCTACCAAGTTTTTGGCGCCGCTGCCGGGGACTGTTTAAATTTTCATTGTATATAATCTAGTAGGACTTGTTAAATTTTCTTTTCTTGAATCGGTTGAGTCTTCATGCGCATATATTATGCTAATCCGATATGATCTCCGTTGAGAATGTTGGATTCTAGCCTTGACTAAAGAAGCTCAACCTTGCTCCTGCCGACATCCGGTAATCTCTTCCCTTTCTCTTATCAGCATAGTTCTCTCGGTATGTGACTGTTTAAATTTTTTCTATATGTAGACACATTGAGGACAATGTTTGATTTAGAGCAAGGTTGCTCTGCCGACATCCCGCCAAATAGTGCACATTTATACACCTTTTTATTGGCATTTTACTCATCTTTTGCGCTTAGAAATCGATATTATCCCATATTCTCGTATTTTAATTGTTTTCAAGAATAAATATTTGTATTAATTAATTTTGTGTTTTTAGGCAATAAATAAAGTTCGAGAAACCGAGGAGCCAAAGAGCGAAGAATTGAGTCAAACATCTATGGAGCAGATAGCCAAAGCCGCCATGGGACCAGTTTGCAACCCAACAAGGAAGACATGGGCTAGATCTACCCACGACCCGATCCGAGCCCGTCCACTCCAAGCCGTTGAGATCACACTGGCTACATCCTACGGTCGCCGCCTCCACTCGCATCAAAGTTTGCTTGCTCCTGCAACACCAGATCACTCCAAATCATCTTTGAGCCGTTGAGATTTCTTCTCCTAGATCTCGACGCTCGCTCCATCGATCTCATCAAAGCTCGATGCGTCCGCTCCACAACAAAACCCCCATACCCCTACACCAGTCGAGAAAACCCTATTCTCTTCTCCATCTTCTCTTTCTTCACCTCTCCTGTCTCCATCGGAGAACCCGCAGCAGCGAGCTCTCTCTTCCGCCACCTTCTCCCCCTCTCCACCCTATCTCCTCACAACACCACCTCCATCATCACCTTCCGACATCAAGCCAACAACTCCGGCAGCCGCACCACTTCTCTAGGTTAGTTTTCTCTCACTTAGCTTCTACCCTAGAAGCTAACTTAGAAAAACTAAAACTAGGGTTTCACCAACTACGGAAGCATGAATCGATTGACGGAAGGAAGAGCAGGTGGGGGCGACGTGGGTGAGATGTTTAATTTAATTTTTATTTTAAAGAAAATTAGGGTTTGAAGTTTTGGGAAACCGCATGTATAAATAGAATGAGGGGTTTGTGAAAGAAACTCATGCTGGACTAGCCGAGTGCTTCAATTAGGGTTAATTTGTAGTTTGTTTATTTTCTTGATGCTTTAAATTTAAATTACTAGGGTTTGAGATGAAACCCTAGCTTATCACCGTGTGTTTCTTCATGAACTGTTCTTGAGTGCTTAACTATTTTCTAGATAGAATTAATCTCAGTGTGATAACACTTTTCTCTCACAGGGCATGCCAATGCCATGGATGCACTGTAGTTTGATTCCCTCTGTGTTGTTTGTGCTCCAACCCAAGCTTAATGAAATTATTATGATCCTCGATTATTTGTACTCTAATTAGACAGTAATACTTTGGAAATATACTTTAGTTGTGATTAATCTATCAAGCGGAGAAACACTTTAGGTTTAAAGCAGACTTGACACCTCGCCTTTATCTAACATAAGAATAAGAATAATGTCATGAGTTGAAAACATAGTATAGGTTAGTGGTGGAAATCGAAGACCCTAGCACCCATTTATATCTCTCATTTGTAGTTTACCTTTACTTCATTGTCACAACTCAACCTCGATCCGCATCGACAACACAAAAATTAGCTCTGTCACTTGTTACTTCACCTGAAATCAGTTAAGCATAGCCCTTTAGATCAATCAGAGCACCACAAGTCTCTGTGGATCGACCCGTACTTGCCGCGTCTCCGATAGATGCCGTGCACTTGCGGTTATCACCGTAGGCCATAAAATATACACATCCCGAGGCCTACCAAGTTTTTGGCGCCGCATTATTAGGATCATTTAAATTTTCATTGTATATAATCCAGTAGGACTTGTTAAATTTTCTTTTCTTGAATCGGTTGAGTCTTCATGCGCATATATTATGCTAATCCGATATGATCTCCGTTGAGAATGTTGGATTCTATCCTTGACTAAAGAAGCTCAACCTTGCTCCTGCCGACATCCTCAGGTAATCTCTTCCCTTTTCTCTTATCAAAGATAGTTCTCTCGGTATGTGACTGTTTAAATTTTTTTCTATATGTAGACACATTGAGGACAATGTTTGATTTAGGAGCAAGGTTGCTCTAATAGACATCTGCCAAATAGTGCACATTTATACACCTTTTTATTGGCATTTTACTCATCTTTTGCGCTTAGAAATCAGATATTATCCCATATTACGTATTTTAATTGTTTTCAAGAATAAATATTTGTATTAATTAATTTTGTGTTTTTAGGCAATAAATAAAGTTCGGAGAAACTGAGGAGCCAAAGAGCAGAAGAATTGGAGTCAAACATCTATGGAGCAGATAGCCAAAGCCCGCGCGCGGATCAGTTGAAACCCAACAAGGAAGACATGGGCTAGATCTACCCACGACCCGGATCCGAGCCCGTCCACTCCAAGCCGTTGAGATCACACCTGGCTACATCCTACGGTCGCTGCCTCCACTCGCATCAAAGTTTGCTGCTCCCGTGCAACACCAGATCACTCCAAATCATGCCGAGCCGTTGAGATTTCTTCTCCTAGATCGCGCTCGCTCCATCAGTCTCATCAAAGCTCGATGCGTCCGCTCCACAACAAAAACCCCCATACCCCTACACCAGTCGAGAAAACCCTATTCTCTTCTCCATCTTCTCTTTCTTCACCTCTCCCGTCTCCATCAGAGAACCCAGAGCAGAGCTCTGCTCTTCCGCCACCTTCTCCCCCTCTCCACCTTATCTCCACCGTCAACACCACCTCCATCATCACCTTCCCGACATCAAGCCAACAACTCCAAAGAGCCGCACCACTTCTTCTCTAGGTTAGTTTTCTCTCACTTAGCTTCTACCCTAGAAGCTAACTTAGAGAAAACTAAAACTAGGGTTTCACCAACTACGGAAGCATGAATCGATTGACGAAGGAAGAGCAGCGGTGGGGCGACGTGGGTGAGATGTTTAATTTAATTTTTATTTTAAAGAAAATTAGGGTTTGAAGTTTTGGGAAACTGCATGTATAAATAGAATGAGGGGTTTGTGAAAGAAACTCATGCCGGACTAGCCAAAGTGCTTCAATTAGGGTTAATTTGTAGTTTGTTTATTTTCTTGATGCTTTAAATTTAAATTACTAGGGTTTGAGATGAAACCCTAGCTTATCACTGTGTGTTTCTTCATGAACTGTTCTTGAGTGCTTAACTATTTTCTAGATAGAATTAATCTCAGTGTGATAACACTTTTCTCTCTCACAAAGTGCATGCCAATGCCATGGATGCACTGTAGTTTGATTCCCTCTCTGTGTTGTTTGTGCTCCAACCCAAGCTTAATGAAATTATTATGATCCTCGGATTATTTGTACTCTAATTAGACAGTAATACTTTGGAAATATACTTTAGTTGTGATTAATCTATCAAGCGGAGAAACACTTTAGGTTTAAAATGAGACTTGACACCTCGCCTTTATCTAACATAAGAATAAGAATAATGTCATGAGTTGAAAACATAGTATAGGTTAGTGGTGGAAATCGAAGACCCTAGCACCCATTTATATCTCTGTTTGTAGTTTACCTTTACTTCATTGTCACAACTCAACCTCAGTCGCATCGACAACACAAAAAATTAGCTCTGTCACTTGTTACTTCACCTGAAATCAGTTAAGCATAGCCCTTTAGATCAATCAGAGCACCACAAGTCTCTGTAGATCGACCCGTACTTGCCGCGTCTCCGATAGATGCCGTGCACTTGCGGTTATCACCGTAGGCCATAAAATATACACATCCCGAGGCCTACCAAGTTTTTGGCGCCATTTCTTGACCGTTCTAAATTTTCATTGTATATAATCCAGTAGGACTTGTTAAATTTTCTTTTCTTGAATCGGTTGAGTCTTCATGCGCATATATTATGCTAATCCGATATGATCTCCGTTGAGAATGTTGGATTCTATCCTTGACTAAAGAAGCTCAACCTTGCTCCTGCCGACATCCGGTAATCTCTTCCCTTTTCTCTTATCAGCATAGTTCTCTCGGTATGTGACTGTTTAAATTTTTTCTATATGTAGACACATTGAGGACAATGTTTGATTTAGGAGCAAGGTTGCTCCTGCCGACATCCTGCCAAATAGTGCACATTTATACACCTTTTTATTGGCATTTTACTCATCTTTTGCGCTTAGAAATCAGATATTATCCCATATTCTGTATTTTAATTGTTTTCAAGAATAAATATTTGTATTAATTAATTTTGTGTTTTTAGGCAATAAATAAAGTTCGGAGAAACTGAGGAGCCAAAGAGCAGAAGAATTGGAGTCAAACATCTATGGAGCAGATAGCCAAAGCCCGCGCGCGGATCAGTTGCAACCCAACAAGGAAGACATGGGCTAGAGCTACCCACGACCCGGATCCGAGCCCGTCCACTCCAAGCCGTTGAGATCACACCTGGCTACATCCTACGGTCGCTGCCTCCACTCGCATCAAAGTTTGCTGCTCCCGTGCAACACCAGATCACTCCAAATCATCTTGAGCCGTTGAGATTTCTTCTCCTAGATCCGACGCTCGCTCCATCGATCTCATCAAAGCTCGATGCGTCCGCTCCACAACAAAAACCCCCATACCCCTACACCCAGTCGAGAAAACCCTATTCTCTTCTCCATCTTCTCTTTCTTCACCTCTCCCGTCTCCATCGAGAACCCGGAGCGAGCTCGCTCTTCCGCCACCTTCTCCCCCTCTCCACCCTATCTCCTGTCAACACCACCTCCATCATCACCTTCCTGACATCAAGCCAACAACTCCAGCAGCCGCACCACTTCTCTAGGTTAGTTTTCTCTCACTTAGCTTCTACCCTAGAAGCTAACTTAGAGAAAACTAAAACTAGGGTTTCACCAACTACGGAAGCATGAATCGATTGTGAAGGAAGAGCGGGTGGGGGCGACGTGGGTGAGATGTTTAATTTAATTTTTATTTTAAAGAAAATTAGGGTTTGAAGTTTTGGGAAACCGCATGTATAAATAGAATGAGGGGTTTGTGAAAGAAACTCATGCCTGGACTAGCCGAGTGCTTCAATTAGGGTTAATTTGTAGTTTGTTTATTTTCTTGATGCTTTAAATTTAAATTACTAGGGTTTGAGATGAAACCCTAGCTTATCACTGTGTGTTTCTTCATGAACTGTTCTTGAGTGCTTAACTATTTTCTAGATAGAATTAATCTCAGTGTGATAACACTTTTCTCTCACATGCATGCCAATGCCATGGATGCACTGTAGTTTGATTCCTCTGTGTTGTTTGTGCTCCAACCCAAGCTTAATGAAATTATTATGATCCTCGATTATTTGTACTCTAATTAGACAGGTAATACTTTGGAAATATACTTTAGTTGTGATTAATCTATCAAGCGGAGAAACACTTTAGGTTTAAGGCAGACTTGACACCTCGCCTTTATCTAACATAAGAATAAGAATAATGTCATGAGTTGAAAACATAGTATAGGTTAGTGGTGGAAATCGAAGACCCTAGCACCCATTTATATCTCTGTTTGTAGTTTACCTTTACTTCATTGTCACAACTCAACCTCGGTCGCATCGACAACACAAAAAATTAGCTCATCACTTGTTACTTCACCAAATCGTTAAGCATATCCCTTTAGATCAATCGTGAGCACCACAAGTCTCTCGTAGATCGACCCGTTTTGCCGCGTCTCCGATAGATGCCGTGCACTTGCGGTTATCACCGTAGGCCATAAAATATACACATCCCGAGGCCTACCAAGTTTTTGGCGCCACTTGCAGTGGACTTTATTTAAATTTTCATTGTATATAATCCAGTAGGACTTGTTAAATTTTCTTTTCTTGAATCGGTTGAGTCTTCATGCGCATATATTATGCTAATCCGATATGATCTCCGTTGAGAATGTTGGATTCTAGCCTTGACTAAAGAAGCTCAACCTTGCTCCTGCCGACATCCGGTAATCTCTTCCCTTTTCTCTTATCAAAGATAGTTCTCTCGGTATGTGACTGTTTAAATTTTTCTATATGTAGACACATTGAGGACAATGTTTGATTTAGGAGCAAGGTTGCTCTCTGCCGACATCCCGCCAAATAGTGCACATTTATACACCTTTTTATTGGCATTTTACTCATCTTTTGCGCTTAGAAATCGGATATTATCCCATATTCGTATTTTAATTGTTTTCAAGAATAAATATTTGTATTAATTAATTTTGTGTTTTTAGGCAATAAATAAAGTTCGAGAAACTGAGGAGCCAAAGAGCGAAGAATTGGAGTCAAACATCTATGGAGCAGATAGCCAAAGCCCGCGCGCGGATCAGTTGCAACCCAACAAGGAAGACATGGGCTAGAGCTACCCACGACCCGGATCCGGCCCGTCCACTCCAAGCCGTTGAGATCACACCTGGCTACATCCTACGGTCGCTGCCTCCACTCGCATCAAAGTTTGCTGCTCCTCGTGCAACACCAGATCACTCCAAATCATGCTTTGAGCCGTTGAGATTTCTTCTCCTAGATCTGACGCGCTCCATCGGTCTCATCAAAGCTCGATCGTCCGCTCCACAACAAAAACCCCCATACCCCTACACCAGTCGAGAAAACCCTATTCTCTTCTCCATCTTCTCTTTCTTCACCTCTCCCGTCTCCATCAGAGAACCAAGAGCAGAGCTCTGCTCTTCCGCCACCTTCTCCCCCTCTCCACCCTATCTCCTGTCAACACCACCTCCATCATCACCTTCCTGACATCAAGCCAACAACTCCAAAGAGTCGCACCACTTCTCTAGGTTAGTTTTCTCTCACTTAGCTTCTACCCTAGAAGCTAACTTAGAGAAAACTAAAACTAGGTTTCACCAACTACGGAAGCATGAATCGATTGACGAAGGAAGAGCGGGTGGGGGACGTGGGTGAGATGTTTAATTTAATTTTTATTTTAAAGAAAATTAGGGTTTGAAGTTTTGGGAAACTGCATGTATAAATAGAATGAGGGGTTTGTGAAAGAAACTCATGCCTGGACTAGCCAGTGCTTCAATTAGGGTTAATTTGTAGTTTGTTTATTTTCTTGATGCTTTAAATTTAAATTACTAGGGTTTGAGATGAAACCCTAGCTTATCACTTGTGTGTTTCTTCATGAACTGTTCTTGAGTGCTTAACTATTTTCTAGATAGAATTAATCTCGGTGTGATAACACTTTTCTCTCACATGCATGCCAATGCCATGGATGCACTTGTAGTTTGATTCCTCTGTGTTGTTTGTGCTCCAACCCAAGCTTAATGAAATTATTATGATCCTCGGATTATTTGTACTCTAATTAGACAGGTAATACTTTGGAAATATACTTTAGTTGTGATTAATCTATCAAGCGGAGAAACACTTTAGGTTTAAAATGGACTTGACACCTCGCCTTTATCTAACATAAGAATAAGAATAATGTCATGAGTTGAAAACATAGTATAGGTTAGTGGTGGAAATCGAAGACCCTAGCACCCATTTATATCTCTGTTTGTAGTTTACCTTTACTTCATTGTCACAACTCAACCTCAGTCGCATCGACAACACAAAAATTAGCTCTGTCACTTGTTACTTCACCTGAAATCAGTTAAGCATAGCCCTTTAGATCAATCAGAGCACCACAAGTCTCTGTAGATCGACCCGTACTTGCCGCGTCTCCGATAGATGCCGTGCACTTGCGGTTATCACCGTAGGCCATAAAATATACACATCCCGAGGCCTACCAAGTTTTTGGCGCCATTTGCTTGGGACATTTAAATTTTCATTGTATATAATCCAGTAGGACTTGTTAAATTTTCTTTTCTTGAATCGGTTGAGTCTTCATGCGCATATATTATGCTAATCCGATATGATCTCCGTTGAGAATGTTGGATTCTATCCTTGACTAAAGAAGCTCAACCTTGCTCCCGCCGACATCCAGTAATCTCTTCCCTTTTCTCTTATCAGCATAGTTCTCTCGGTATGTGACTGTTTAAATTTTTTTCTATATGTAGACACATTGAGGACAATGTTTGATTTAGGAGCAAGGTTGCTCCTGCCGACATCCTGCCAAATAGTGCACATTTATACACCTTTTTATTGGCATTTTACTCATCTTTTGCGCTTAGAAATCAGATATTATCCCATATTCTGTATTTTAATTGTTTTCAAGAATAAATATTTGTATTAACTAATTTTGTGTTTTTAGGCAATAAATAAAGTTCGAGAAACCGAGAGCCAAAGAGCGAGAAGAATTGGAGTCAAACATCTATGGAGCAGATAGCCAAAGCCAAAGCCAGCGTGGATCAGTTGAAACCCAACAAGGAAGACATGGGCTAGATCTACCCACGACCCGGATCCGAGCCCGTCCACTCCAAGCCGTTGAGATCACACTGCTACATCCTACGGTCGCCTCTCCACTCGCATCAAAGTTTGCTGCTCCCGTGCAACACCCGATCACTCCAAATCATGCTTTGAGCCGTTGAGATTTCTTCTCCTAGATCTGACGCTCGCTCCATCAGTCTCATCAAAGCTCGATGCGTCCGCTCCACAACAAAACCCCCATACCCCTACACCAGTCGAGAAAACCCTATTCTCTTCTCCATCTTCTCTTTCTTCACCTCTCCCGTCTCCATCAGAGAACCCAGAGCAGAGCTCTGCTCTTCCGCCACCTTCTCCCCCTCTCCACCTTATCTCCTGTCAACACCACCTCCATCATCACCTTCCCCGACATCAAGCCAACAACTCCAAGCAGCCGCACCACTTCTCTAGGTTAGTTTTCTCTCACTTAGCTTCTACCCTAGAAGCTAACTTAGAGAAAACTAAAACTAGGGTTTCACCAACTACGGAAGCATGAATCGATTGACGAAGGAAGAGCGGGTGGGGCGACGTGGGTGAGATGTTTAATTTAATTTTTATTTTAAAGAAAATTAGGGTTTGAAGTTTTGGGAAACCGCATGTATAAATAGAATGAGGGGTTTGTGAAAGAAACTCATGCCTGGACTAGCCAGTGCTTCATTAGGGTTAATTTGTAGTTTGTTTATTTTCTTGATGCTTTAAATTTAAATTACTAGGGTTTGAGATGAAACCCTAGCTTATCACTTGTGTGTTTCTTCATGAACTGTTCTTGAGTGCTTAACTATTTTCTAGATAGAATTAATCTCGGTGTGATAACACTTTTCTCTCACAAAGTGCATGCCAATGCCATGGATGCACTTGTAGTTTGATTCCCTCTGTGTTGTTTGTGCTCCAACCCAAGCTTAATGAAATTATTATGATCCTCGATTATTTGTACTCTAATTAGACAGTAATACTTTGGAAATATACTTTAGTTGTGATTAATCTATCAAGCGGAGAAACACTTTAGGTTTAAGGCAGACTTGACACCTCGCCTTTATCTAACATAAGAATAAGAATAATGTCATGAGTTGAAAACATAGTATAGGTTAGTGGTGGAAATCGAAGACCCTAGCACCCATTTATATCTCTGTTTGTAGTTTACCTTTACTTCATTGTCACAACTCAACCTCAGTCGCATCGACAACACAAAAAATTAGCTCTGTCACTTGTTACTTCACCTGAAATCAGTTAAGCATAGCCCTTTAGATCAATCAGAGCACCACAAGTCTCTGTAGATCGACCCGTACTTGCCGCGTCTCCGATAGATGCCGTGCACTTGCGGTTATCACCGTAGGCCATAAAATATACACATCCCGAGGCCTACCATGTTTTTGGCGCCATTGGGGATGTTTTAAATTTTCATTGTATATAATCCGGTAGGACTTGTTAAATTTTCTTTTCTTGAATCGGTTGAGTCTTCATGCGCATATATTATGCTAATCCGATATGATCTCCGTTGAGAATGTTGGATTCTATCCTTGACTAAAGAAGCTCAACCGTGCTCCCGCCGACATCCGGTAATCTCTTCCCTTTTCTCTTATCAGCATAGTTCTCTCGGTATGTGACTGTTTAAATTTTTTCTATATGTAGACACATTGAGGACAATGTTTGATTTAGGAGCAAGGTTGCTCTAGACATCCCGCCAAATAGTGCACATTTATACACCTTTTTATTGGCATTTTACTCATCTTTTGCGCTTAGAAATCGAGATATTATCCCATATTCTCGTATTTTAATTGTTTTCAAGAATAAATATTTGTATTAATTAATTTTGTGTTTTTAGGCAATAAATAAAGTTCGGAGAAACTGAGGAGCCAAAGAGCAGAAGAATTGGAGTCAAACATCTATGGAGCAGATAGCCAAAGCCCGCGCGCGGATCAGTTGCAACCCAACAAGGAAGACATGGGCTAGAGCTACCCACGACCCGGATCCGAGCCCGTCCACTCCAAGCCGTTGAGATCACACCTGGCTACATCCTACGGTCGCTGCCTCCACTCGCATCAAAGTTTGCTACTCCAACTTGCAACACCAGATCACTCCAAATCATCTTTGAGCCGTTGAGATTTCTTCTCCTAGATCGACGCTCGCTCCATCGGTCTCATCAAAGCTCGATGCGTCCGCTCCACAACAAAAACCCCATACCCCTACACCACCAAATCGAGAAAACCCTATTCTCTTCTCCATCTTCTCTTTCTTCACCTCTCCCGTCTCCATCAGAGAACCCAGAGCAGAGCTTTGCTCTTCCGCCACCTTCTCCCCCTCTCCACCCTATCTCCTGTCAACACCACCTCCATCATCACCTTCCTGACATCAAGCCAACAACTCCAGCAGCCGCACCACTTCTCTAGGTTAGTTTTCTCTCACTTAGCTTCTACCCTAGAAGCTAACTTAGAGAAAACTAAAACTAGGGTTTCACCAACTACGGAAGCATGAATCGATTGACAGAAGGAAGAGCAGGTGGGGCGACGTGGGTGAGATGTTTAATTTAATTTTTATTTTAAAGAAAATTAGGGTTTGAAGTTTTGGGAAACTGCATGTATAAATAGAATGAGGGGTTTGTGAAAGAAACTCATGCATGGACTAGCCGGTGCTTCAATTAGGGTTAATTTGTAGTTTGTTTATTTTCTTGATGCTTTAAATTTAAATTACTAGGGTTTGAGATGAAACCCTAGCTTATCACTGTGTGTTTCTTCATGAACTGTTCTTGAGTGCTTAACTATTTTCTAGATAGAATTAATCTCAGTGTGATAACACTTTTCTCTCACAGTGCATGCCAATGCCATGGATGCACTGTAGTTTGATTCCCTCTGTGTTGTTTGTGCTCCAACCCAAGCTTAATGAAATTATTATGATCCTCAGATTATTTGTACTCTAATTAGACAGGTAATACTTTGGAAATATACTTTAGTTGTGATTAATCTATCAAGCGGAGAAACACTTTAGGTTTAAGGCAGACTTGACACCTCGCCTTTATCTAACATAAGAATAAGAATAATGTCATGAGTTGAAAACATAGTATAGGTTAGTGGTGGAAATCGAAGACCCTAGCACCCATTTATATCTCTGTTTGTAGTTTACCTTTACTTCATTGTCACAACTCAACCTCAGTCGCATCGACAACACAAAAAATTAGCTCTGTCACTTGTTACTTCACCAAATCGATTAAGCATATCCCTTTAGATCAATCGAGCACCACAAGTCTCTCTGTAGATCGACCCGTACTTGCCGCGTCTCCGATAGATGCCGTGCACTTGCGGTTATCACCGTAGGCCATAAAATATACACATCCCGAGGCCTACCAAGTTTTTGGCGCCGCTTGTTGCTTGGATCGTGTTTTTAAATTTTCATTGTATATAATCCAAGTAGGACTTGTTAAATTTTCTTTTCTTGAATCGGTTGAGTCTTCATGCGCATATATTATGCTAATCCGATATGATCTCCGTTGAGAATGTTGGATTCTATCCTTGACTAAAGAAGCTCAACCTTGCTCCTATGACATCCAGGTAATCTCTTCCCTTTTCTCTTATCAAGCATAGTTCTCTCGGTATGTGACTGTTTAAATTTTTTCTATATGTAGACACATTGAGGACAATGTTTGATTTAGGAGCAAGGTTGCTCTATGAGCATCTGCCAAATAGTGCACATTTATACACCTTTTTATTGGCATTTTACTCATCTTTTGCGCTTAGAAATCAGATATTATCCCATATTCTGTATTTTAATTGTTTTCAAGAATAAATATTTGTATTAATTAATTTTGTGTTTTTAGGCAATAAATAAAGTTCGGAGAAACTGAGGAGCCAAAGAGCAGAAGAATTGGAGTCAAACATCTATGGAGCAGATAGCCAAAGCCCGCGCGCGGATCAGTTGCAACCCAACAAGGAAGACATGGGCTAGATCTACCCACGACCCGGATCCGAGCCCGTCCACTCCAAGCCGTTGAGATCACACTGCTACATCCTACGGTCGCTGCCTCCACTCGCATCAAAGTTTGCTGCTCCCGTGCAACACCAGATCACTCCAAATCATGCTGAGCCGTTGAGATTTCTTCTCCTAGATCTGACGCTCGCTCCATCAGTCTCATCAAATCTCGATGCGTCCGCTCCACAACAAAAACCCCCATACCCCTACACCAGTCGAGAAAACCCTATTCTCTTCTCCATCTTCTCTTTCTTCACCTCTCCCGTCTCCATCAGAGAACCCAGAGCAGAGCTCTGCTCTTCCGCCACCTTCTCCCCCTCTCCACCCTATCTCCTGTCAACACCACCTCCATCATCACCTTCCTGACATCAAGCCAACAACTCCAGCAGCCGCACCACTTCTCTAGGTTAGTTTTCTTTCACTTAGCTTCTACCCTAGAAGCTAACTTAGAGAAAACTAAAACTAGGGTTTCACCAACTACGGAAGCATGAATCGATTGACGAAGGAAGAGCAGGTGGAAGGGCGGCGTGGGTGAGATGTTTAATTTAATTTTTATTTTAAAGAAAATTAGGGTTTGAAGTTTTGGGAAACTGCATGTATAAATAGAATGAGGGGTTTGTGAAAGAAACTCATGCCTGACTAGCCGATGCTTCATTAGGGTTAATTTGTAGTTTGTTTATTTTCTTGATGCTTTAAATTTAAATTACTAGGGTTTGAGATGAAACCCTAGCTTATCACTTGTGTGTTTCTTCATGAACTTGTTCTTGAGTGCTTAACTATTTTCTAGATAGAATTAATCTCAGTGTGATAACACTTTTCTCTCACAGTGCATGCCAATGCCATGGATGCACTGTAGTTTGATTCCCTCTGTGTTGTTTATGCTCCAACCCAAGCTTAATGAAATTATTATGATCCTCAGATTATTTGTACTCTAATTAGACAGGTAATACTTTGGAAATATACTTTAGTTGTGATTAATCTATCAAGCGGAGAAACACTTTAGGTTTAAGGCAGACTTGACACCTCACCTTTATCTAACATAAGAATAAGAATAATGTCATCAGTTGAAAACATAGTATAGGTTAGTGGTGGAAATCGAAGACCCTAGCACCCATTTATATCTCTGTTTGTAGTTTACCTTTACTTCATTGTCACAACTCAACCTCAGTCGCATCGACAACACAAAAAATTAGCTCTGTCACTTGTTACTTCACCTGAAATCAGTTAAGCATAGCCCTTTAGATCAATCAGAGCACCACAAGTCTCTGTAGATCGACCCGTACTTGCCGCGTCTCCGATAGATGCCGTGCACTTGCGGTTATCACCGTAGGCCATAAAATATACACATCCCGAGGCCTACCAAGTTTTTGGCGCATTTGCGGGACTTATTTAAATTTTCATTGTATATAATCCAGTAGGACTTGTTAAATTTTCTTTTCTTGAATCGGTTGAGTCTTCATGCGCATATATTATGCTAATCCGATATGATCTCCGTTGAGAATGTTGGATTCTATCCTTGACTAAAGAAGCTCAACCTTGCTCCTGCCGACATCCGGTAATCTCTTCCCTTTTCTCTTATCAGCATAGTTCTCTCGGTATGTGACTGTTTAAATTTTTTTCTATATGTAGACACATTGAGGACAATGTTTGATGTAGGAGCAAGGTTGCTCCTATGACATCCCGCCAAATAGTGCACATTTATACACCTTTTTATTGGCATTTTACTCATCTTTTGCGCTTAGAAATCAGATATTATCCCATATTCTGTATTTTAATTGTTTTCAAGAATAAATATTTGTATTAATTAATTTTGTGTTTTTAGGCAATAAATAAAGTTCGGAGAAACTGAGGAGCCAAAGAGCAGAAGAATTGGAGTCAAACATCTATGGAGCAGATAGCCAAAGCCCGCGCGCGGATCAGTTGCAACCCAACAAGGAAGACATGGGCTAGATCTACCCACGACCCGGATCCGAGCCCGTCCACTCCAAGCCGTTGATATCACACCTGGCTACATCCTACGGTCGCTGCCTCCACTCGTATCAAAGTTTGCTGCTCCCGTGCAACACCAGATCACTCCAAATCATGCTTTGAGCCGTTGAGATTTCTTCTCCTAGATCCGACGCCGCTCCATCGAGTCTCATCAAAGCTCGATCGTCCGCTCCACAACAAAAACCCCCATACCCCTACACCATCGAGAAAACCCTATTCTCTTCTCCATCTTCTCTTTCTTCACCTCTCCCGTCTCCATCGGAGAACCCGGAGCGAGCTCGCTCTTCCGCCACCTTCTCCCCTCTCCACCCTATCTCCTGTCAACACCACCTCCATCATCACCTTCCCGACATCAAGCCAACAACTCCAAAGAAAAGCACCACTTCTCTAGGTTAGTTTTCTCTCACTTAGCTTCTACCCTAGAAGCTAACTTAGAGAAAAACTAAAACTAGGGTTTCACCAACTACGGAAGCATGAATCGATTGACAGAAGGAAGAGCAGGTGGGGCGACGTGGGTGAGATGTTTAATTTAATTTTTATTTTAAAGAAAATTAGGGTTTGAAGTTTTGGGAAACTGCATGTATAAATAGAATGAGGGGTTTGTGAAAGAAACTCATGCCTGGACTAGCCAGTGCTTCAATTAGGGTTAATTTGTAGTTTGTTTATTTTCTTGATGCTTTAAATTTAAATTACTAGGGTTTGAGATGAAACCCTAGCTTATCACTGTGTGTTTCTTCATGAACTGTTCTTGAGTGCTTAACTATGTTCTAGATAGAATTAATCTCAGTGTGATAACACTTTTCTCTCACAGTGCATGCCAATGCCATGGATGCACTGTAGTTTGATTCCCTCTGTGTTGTTTGTGCTCCAACCCAAGCTTAATGAAATTATTATGATCCTCAGATTATTTGTACTCTAATTAGACAGGTAATACTTTGGAAATATACTTTAGTTGTGATTAATCTATCAAGCGGAGAAACACTTTAGGTTTAAGGCAGACTTGACACCTCGCCTTTATCTAACATAAGAATAAGAATAATGTCATGAGTTGAAAACATAGTATAGGTTAGTGGTGGAAATCGAAGACCCTAGCACCCATTTATATCTCTGTTTGTAGTTTACCTTTACTTCATTGTCACAACTCAACCTCAGTCGCATCGACAACACAAAACATTAGCTCTGTCACTTGTTACTTCACCTGAAATCAGTTAAGCATAGCCCTTTAGATCAATCAGAGCACCACAAGTCTCTGTGGATCGACCCGTACTTGCCGCGTCTCCGATAGACGCTGTGCACTTGCGGTTATCACCGTAGGCCATAAAATATACACATCCCGAGGCCTACCAAGTTTTTGGCGCCGCTGCCGGGGACTGTTTAAATTTTCATTGTATATAATCCAGTAGGACTTGTTAAATTTTCTTTTCTTGAATCGGTTGAGTCTTCATGCGCATATATTATGCTAATCCGATATGATCTCCGTTGAGAATGTTGGATTCTAGCCTTGACTAAAGAAGCTCAACCTTGCTCCTGCCGACATCCGGTAATCTCTTCCCTTTTCTCTTATCAAAGATAGTTCTCTCGGTATGTGACTCAAGTTTAAATTTTTCTATATGTAGACACATTGAGGACAATGTTTGATTTAGGTTTGGGGGTGCATTTGCATTTAGAGTTTTTAGTCTTTTATTTTATCTTTTAATTTTCCAAAAAAAAAAAAAAAAAAAAAAAAAAAAAAACTCTTTTTGTAAAAACCTCCAACTTTTAGAGATTTTAGAGTCACTAGCATGCTTCTAGCTATGTTTACATAGAGAATCTGACCGAAATAACAAAAGTTAGAAGTACCGGAGAACGCAATCGGGTTCCTTAGTTGATTAGAGCGTTAAAGTTGGATTTAACCATACCGGAGGGCGAATTAGGTGCTGTTTAGTTATTCGGTAGTAGAATTGTGATCACCCATAGTGGAGACTACCCAATTTACATCAAGTGAGGCACCAACCTTCAATTTTTTGCAACTTTCTAGAAAAGCTATTAGAGTGTGTGTCACCGTACGTAAATTCCGGGTAGGAATGGTGAGCTACCCAACTTCGCACCAATTTCAGCACTACTTTTGATCTCTTGAGTGCTAGTTTTTGTCAATCATGAGGGTGGCGTCTAAAGATGAAAACTCCTTCTAAATACCGATTTGCCGTTAGCATCACTCTCTCTCTCTCAATCAGCAAGACCCATAGAAACACATCATCGTCAACAAACGGAGCATCATCAGAATATGGAAAGAAAAGTTGATATAGTCCAAGGTTTATGTGCAACAAAGAAAAGAAAATAGGATGATAATTAATAAAATTTATAAAATCAAGACAATACAAGTTGTGGAAAAATTGAGTGATAAAGTCCTTTGTCCATGGAGTTAGTTGTTTCATTATTTGTATTTTTATTTTCACTTATTGTAATGTAAAAAAAAAAAAAAATTCAAAAAAAAAAAAAAATTCAAAAAAATCAAAAATCAAAAAAATATTGTAGTTTATTTTTGCTACCACCATGGTAAAGAAGAATTTAAAAAGAAAAATCCAAAAAACAAGGAATTTGAGTAGAAAAGTTAAAAATTGTTAAGTTTTGTGAAGTTTAGAAGTTCGTGATCAACAATTGAAGACCAAAGATTGAAGACGTTTCTATGGTTCTTATGAGAGAGTGATATTAATTGCCGATCGGGTGAGAAGTGAGTGAGTACTCCCACCCCTTGCTAATGGTTGATTTCCTTTCTTAGAGATCATTAGAAAAAAGATTCTTTTTATCCACACTTTTGTGGAGTCTCCAGATTTTATTTTCGGAAGGTTATCCTTCTTACCTACAACGTGTGCAGGATTTCTCTCTTTACTCCTGCCTGCACACATGAGAGACTAAAAAGCGATCTTTTTGAGTGCAATTATCATAAAATCCTAATGGTGAGGCAGAAGTTGAGACTTATGATCACAATCGAATCCGAATTCTTTCATATGGTATGGTTACCCACGACCCGGATCCGAGCTCGTCCACTCCAAGCCGTTGAGATCACACCTGGCTACATCCTACGGTCGATGCCTCCACTCGCATCAAAGTTTGCTGCTCCCGTGCAACACCAGATCACTCCAAATCATGCTGATCCTTTGAGATTTCTTCTCCTAGATCTGACGCTCGCTCCATCAGTCTCATCAAAGCTCGATGCGTCCGCTCCACAACAAAAACCCCCATACCCCTACACCAGTCGAGAAAACCCTATTCTCTTCTCCATCTTCTCTTTCTCCACCTCTCCCGTCTCCATCAGAGAACCCAGAGCAGAGCTCTGCTCTTCCGCCACCTTCCCCCCCTCTCCACCCTATCTCCTGTCAACACCACCTCCATCATCACCTTCCTGACATCAAGCCAACAACTCCAGCAGCCGCACCACTTCTCTAGGTTAGTTTTCTCTCACTTAGCTTCTACCCTAGAAGCTAACTTAGAGAAAACTAAAACTAGGGTTTCACCAACTACGGAAGCATGAATCGATTGACAGAAGGAAGAGCAGGTGGGGCGACGTGGGTGAGATGTTTAATTTAATTTTTATTTTAAAGAAAATTAGGGTTTGAAGTTTTGGGAAACTGCATGTATAAATAGAATGAGGGGTTTGTGAAAGAAACTCATGCCTGGGCTAGCCAGTGCTTCAATTAGGTCTAATTTTGTTCTTTGTTATTTTATTATGTTTTAATTAGTTTTGTTAGGGTTTCAATGAAACCCTAACTCCATATTGTGTGTTTAAACTCTGTTGAACTATCTTGAATGATTAAAATTATAATTATGTCTTCAATTAGGGCATTCAATACTTTTCTCTCACAATGGATGTCTTGCATCCATTGTAGTTAGGTTACATCTGTTTTGAGTTTGCCACAGCTCATACTTTAGGCACAATAGCTAATTCCATTGACTAGTTGTACTTAATTAGACAACTAGTGCTCTAGGTTAGCACTTTAGCTGATTAATTGAAGCATAACATGGAGAAACCCCTTAGATAGGTGGTGGATTTGACACCCTGCCCTCATCAGTCACAGGACAAGAAAGCTTCAATTCAGTTGAGCACACAATAGGAGTCAGAGGTGGATTTGAAGACCTAGCAAGCCCTTTTTGTCACTGTCTATACCTTAGTTTAGGTTCATTTCACATTATCCAGCCGTATCGGCAACAAAACCATTGTGTTACGCATTACCGTCACTAGAACTCAGTCTAGAGCAAGCCTTAGATCATACAAGAGCACCACAAGTCTCTGTGGATCGACCCGTACTTGCCGCGTCTCCGATAGACGCCGTGCACTTGCGGTTATCACCGTAGGCCATAAAATATACACATTCCAAGGCCTACCAGCTGGCCTGGTTAGCCATTGGCACGGTGGTGCGGATAGCATGGTTGGCATGCCTTGGCGCAGGGACGTGGCTGGAATGGTTTGCCATTGGCACGGTGGGAGAATTAGGGTTAAGTGTATACAAAGGTGATGTCAGTTAATACTATGGCAAGATAAGTGCCCCTTTAACTCAGTTGTTGAAACAAAATGCTTTTATATGGAATGATACTGCTACAAAGGCATTTGAGATGTTAAAATAGGCTCTCACAACTACTCTGGTGGTAGCTTTGCCAGATTTTACCAAAGCATTTTACTTATAATGTGATGCTTCTGGTAATGGTTTAGGAGCTGTATTGATGCAAGAACAAAGTCCTATTGCCTTTTTCAGTAAACCATTGTCAGGTAAAAACCTTAACTTATCAATTTATGACAAAGAAATGCTTGCTATAGTCTCCGCAGTTCAGAAATGGCGCCATTATCTGCTTGGTCGACATTTCAAAATTTATACAGACCATAGGAGTCTTAAGTACTTCCTTGAACAGCGGTTATCTTCAATAGAACAACAAAAATGGTTGTCTAAATTTCTTGGTTATGATTATGAGATTCTCTATTGAAGTGGTACAACAAACCAAGCTGCTGATGCATTGTCACGCATAGTTGATTCTTAATTATTGGCTATTTCTACTCCTATATTCTATGGAATTGATGAAATTGTCAAAGAGTGCCATGAAGATGCTAATTTAAGCACTATTATTGATCATTTAAAGAACAATGCAGCCTATAAAGCTCATTACTCTTACAATGCTGGAATTCTATGTTACAAAAATCGTATTAAGGTAGTACCTACTTCAAATTGGTGTTCTAAGTTACTCAGTGAGTTTTATTCTTCTCCAATGAGCGGTCATTCAGATTTCGTTAACATACAAGCGCCTTGACTCAATTTTTACTGAAAAGGTATGAAATTTTTTATCAACAAATTTATTCAGCAATCTGATACTTGTCAGCGCAACAAGTCTGAAGCAATTGCACCTCCTGGGCTTTTACAACCATTATCAATTCCTACTGATGTTTGGATGGCTATTTCTATGGATTTTGTGGATGGATTTCCTGTTTCCAATCGCAAAAGTTCTATTTTAGTGGTCATTGATCGACTGACTAAATATGCACACTTTATAGCTTTGTCTCACCCCTACACCGCTGCTAAGATTGCTGACTTTTTTGTACAGGAGATTGTTCGGTTACATGGTATGCCAAAGTAAATAGTTAGTGATCGAGATCCTATTTTTATACGCAATGTTTGGGAAGCTTTTTTCTCTTTACAAGACCCTCAGCTTTGCCGTAGTTCAGCATATCATCCCTTAATCATATTGACAGACTGAAATCCCAAATAAGACCTTGGAATGTTACTTGCGTTGTTTTGCTGGAGTTAATACCAAATATTGGACAAATTGGGCAGAATGGTGGTATAATACTACCTACCATTCCTCGATAAAAATGACTCCTTACCAAACACTTTATGGTCGAATTCCACCAATAATCTCGACTTATATTCCTGGTTCTACAATTGTGTATACTGTGGATGAAAAATTACAAGCTCGAGATCAAATCTTACGCATTCTCAAAGCCAATTTACATGATGCTCAGTCTAGAATGAAGATATTTGCTGATGCTCACAGAACTGATCGTACATTTATAATTGGTGATTTGGTTTTTCTGAGATTACAGCCATATCATTAAACCACATTACTTAATCAAACCTATTCAAAGCTTTCTCCAAGATTCTATGGACCATTCCATGTTATTGAGAGGATTAGAACAGTTGCTTATCGTTTGGAGTTACCAGCTACTAGCAGGATTCATCCAGTGTTTCATGTTTCCAGTTGAAACTGAAACTTGGATCATCAACTGAAGTAAATACTCATATGCCAACAACTGTGGATTGTGTTGAATGGGAGCCTGATGTAGTTTTCAATTGCAAGATGTACAAGAAGAACAATGCTGCTAGCACTAAATGGCTTGTTAAATAGAAAGACAATTCCATTGAGGAAGCAACTTGGGAATATGTTGATGATCATCTTGCTCAGTATTTGTGTATCAAATACTTCACTTGATATACTATAAAATTACTTAGAAAAATCTATAGATTTTAGTTTCGATACGAAAGATTACCTCTGTTTCATTAAAAGTGATACTTTAATTACTATTTTTCTTTCCATTTTTACCTAATATTAGGCTAAATTAAAAAGTAAAATGAAGGTACCACAATTCATAAATATAATGAAAAATTAATGTTGCCGACGTGCATCACACGTGCTCACTACTTGTCTCAGTAAGTCTGGGAAGCTCTTCAGAAAAGAGGGATTTCTCCGAATATATATGTACTCTCTTTGCCTGTTTTTTCTCTCTCTCCTTGTTTTAGGCGGGCCGCGGACGTCTGTTGTATCTTTAGTGCTAGCCCAGCACTCCAGTTGAATGAACTTTATCTTTTCCAAAAAAAAAAAAAAAAAAAAAAAGTGAATTATATAAATGCCCCTCCTTCTCATGGACTTCAAAAATACCCTTGTTCAATATATTAATACCCCTAATCTAAAAACAAGGAAATTCAATTAGAAGATACTTCCTTTAATACCCCTAATCTATTCGATACTTCTTCTTCTTCATTACTAAAAACCGAAAATCAACTTCTTCATCGTCATCTCCGCCAGTACATCTTCAGAGTTGCCTCCGCCACCACCTCCACCGATCTCGTCATAAGTTCTGGCAGCACCTCTTATGCTTCCAGCAAATCCATCACAAGCATCAACATCACCACCTGATTTATATCGATTTTCACCTGATTCAGATTCAGAAATCAAGCTTGATAATCATTATCAACTGTTAATATTCCTCTTCTTTTGATGTATGTTATAGATTTAATGGGTTTATCTTTTCAATTGAAAGTTCTTCTTCTCAATCGATAGAGTAACAAGCTCGAATTTAGGATCCATCAGCAACCCTAGTTTCAAATAATAGAGGTGAAGGTCGTGGTGGTGGTGAAGGAGGATATCAAATATCTGTTTAATTAGAAGAAGATGATGGTGGTGGAGGAAGATACCAGATCTACAATGATGGTGGTTGCGGCAGCGATGAAGGAGGTATGTATTTCAATTTATCAATTGATTATCTTCTTTCTCTAGTTTGAGTTTCTGCTGGTGGTGGTAGTATGTAGATAAAATCAGTCATGAATATAGTGTTGGTTCAGGTTCGAATGATGAAATAAAATCAGTCTTGAAGATAGTGGTGGTTATGGTTGTTGTGGTGTTGGTGGATATTCTGTGTGCTGGTGGTGTTGGGGATGCTGGTGAGGTTAGAACGATGAATATTGATGATGGAGATTGTGTTGGTTGTGGTTGGAATGATTAATTAAAGTTGTTCATGAAGATAATGTTGATTCTGGTTGTTTGTGGTGTTGGAAATGTTGTACGTTGCTGGCGGTGGTGGTGGTGAGGTTGGACGACAAGTTGTTGTCGTCCAACTATTTAGGGAGTCAACAACCAATGTTTGTGTATCAACAATAGAAATGGTAGTCAACAACCAATATTTGTGTATCAACAATAGAAGTTGATCTTAGTGTAAGGAGTCAACAACAAATATTTGTGTATCAATAATAGAAATTGACCTTAGTTTTAGTGAGTCAACAACCAATGTTTGTGTATCAACAATGGAAAAATGGAATCAACAACCAAATTTGTGTATCAACAATAGAAGTTAATTTTAGTGTAAGGAGTCAACAACAAATATTTGTGTATCAATAATAGAAATTGACCTTAGTTTAGGGAGTCAACAACCAATGTTTGTGTATCAACAATGGAAAAATTGAATCAACAACAAATATTTGTGTATCAACAATAGAAATTGACCTTAGTTTTAGGGAGTCAACAACCAATGTTTGTGTATCAACAATGGAAAAATGGAATCAACAACCAAATTTGACAAATATTTTTGAACTTTTGATTTTTTGGATCAACTTCAGTTGTTGACATCTAATATTAATGGCGGCGGCAACAGTGGTGGTGGTGTGTGACGGTGGTGGAATATTATTGGTGGTTGTATTTAGTAAGTGGTGGTGGTGGCGGAGTTGTGGTGACGGAGTGGCGGTGGTGGAGTGGTGGTGGTGGTGGAGTGGTGGTGGCGGCGGTGCTGTTGTTGGTGGTGAAATGGTGCTGCTGGTGGATGTGAAATAATAGAAAATTTTATTTTTTAATGGATAAGATTTTTAAATGGAAAATAATATTGTAAGTGAGGATATTAAGGTAATCTGTTTTTTAAGGGATAGGGTATTTAAATGATAGGGGTATTTATATTGTTATATAAGGGTACCACGGATACCACATCTAATGGGGGTGACTACGCCTAAGACACCAGACCTTGCCGGTTGGTTTTTAATCTTCAGTTTTGAAAAAACAAATGTTGCTCTAGTTTTGGAAGTTTCAGTACCACTACCAGATTCAATACCATGTAAACATATGAATGAAGTTTGCATGGTCAAGCCAAAACCTTGTCCTACCTCTATTTGGATCTCAAATCCTTAGCAGCCACGTATGATGAAGATCCGTTCAATTGCTTCACCAAGAGTTTCCATTCGCCCCCTCCCATTAGCAAAACCGCATGGCAGCATGCAAACTAGGACCATCTCTAGTTCATCCAGTAGACAGCCTCCTTCTGAATCGAATTCAGGGGAAACATACACAAAAGACCCAATGTTTACTCCCTCCGTCCCACTATTAGATGACCTAGTTGAAGTTTGCACAATTCTTAAGGCAATGAATGAAATGAGTGTTTTTAAGTATTTTTTACAACTATACCCTTATGGATAATAATTTGTAAAATTTAAAAATCATTTATCTATCAAACTATACCATAGATTTTCGTAAATTTTGTACCGTTGAAAATCATTTTAAAACACCTACGTAACGAGTATAAACATGAATATCAAATTATGCATATTTCTTATGATACCAATAATCAATCAAAAGGGTAGTTTTAGAGATATCCCCTTGATTAGTGAAATAGGTCAACTAATGATGGGACAAGATCTTAGACCAAGTAGGTCATCTAATGGTGGGACGGAGGGAGTATTATTTTAGTTTTGGTAGGGGTGTGCCAGGCGTTTGCAGTAGTGCAACACAAAGGCGACACGCGAGAAACCAAGCAGCAAGCTACTGTTGTGGAAACTCCCCCATGAGCACTGTAGAGGAGATGAACATGGATATATGATATATTTTCCTATCACATGATATATTTTCCTATCACGTGGAACACCATTTCCAAGACCATATCAGTGCAGAAAAACAAGTTCAAACTATGTGCGTCAACCTAACCGTCCCAGAAGTGATAATCAGAACACACCCAAGGCCCTTGTCAACTGTGTGGTGAGAGAACTCATGTTGCTCTTAATTGTTGGTTTTGATTTGACAAACATTTTGTTCCCCGACAGCAATTGGGTCTAAGACATAGGAGCAACTAATTATTTAACTACAGATCTGAATAATCAGAACATTACTTTTGCTTAATAACAACGAAACAACAGAATCAGTTGGTAGAACATTACTTTTGCTTGATGACGATAATGAACTTAAGGTTTTAAAGAAACAACTAATGGAGTTGATACATCTTAATGTTCAAAGAAACAATTAATGGAGTTGATACATCTTATCCATGCATGAAACTAAATTCATCACCAGCTCAATGGGTCAGACAAAAACAAATCTACCAGCTCAAACTAGGAGATGATTGTGGCCGAGACCAGGTAGGAGAAGGAGAGGCTTGCCCGTGCAAACTTCATTCATATGTTTAGTTACATGTGTTTTTTCATTACCCTCAAGTGCGGTGAATTTTGTCTTGAGCTACATGTGTTTTTTCATTCTGAAAACTGAACATTAAAAACCAACCGGCAAGGTCTGGTGTCTTACTAGGCGCAGTCACCCCTAGATGTGGTATCCGGCTAAGCTGTACTGTCCCTGGCATGTACTTTTAGGCGCAGTCACCCCTAGATGTAAATTTTCTTGAACGTCTTGAAGGCTCGGACCCATTTAACAGCAACGGGGAACCCCTAGACCCAGCGACATGCTTCATAAGCCAGACTGGTAGTAGAGACTTATAATCACGAAACCACATTCCTGGTAATGGCAATGTTGCCAATGCAAAAGTCTTCTGTGCAATAATACCTGCACTTGCAAAAAAACGACGATCCCTGTAACCCTGACATTACAGTTTGCTCACCTAAATTCGTTAACGAGCCAAAATCAAGGCTAAGAGCTTCAGAAGAAGCTGAAACATGTTCCCACTCCTGAACTGTTTTATAAGATTGGAACTACTAATGCAGAATGAATCTCTTGTATTCCTGGTGTTAAAGTCTTAAAAGTAGATGACTAGGCTAGTCGACCAGTCATTATAGACTTTCTAGCAGAGTTGTCATCAGTTCCCTAGTAGACTCAACATTTCTATAAGATTTAGTCCCACATAGACTAGTTATAGCAAAGGAATGGAAAGGAGACTGTATAAAAGTAGATGTTAAAATTCAGAATTAGCATACCTTTCTCGGCCTATTGGCTAAGATCAAGTGTAGTATCTGTTCTTATCAGTTTAATATCTGATATGCTTGTCCAACGGACGGCACGGTATTAAATTAATTTTTTTCATGGGGGAGTTTCCACAACAGTAGCTTGCTGCTTGGTTTCTCGCGTGTCGCCTTTGTGTTGCACTACTGCAAACGCCTGGCACACCCCTACCAAAACTAAAATAATAAACATTGGGTCTTTTGTGTATGTTTCCCCTGAATTGGATTCAGAAGGAGGCTGTCTACTGGATGAACTAGAGATGGTCCTAGTTTGCATGCTGCCATGCGGTTTTGTTAATGGGAGGGGGCGAACGGAAACTCTTGGTGAAGCAATTGAACGGATCTTCATCATACGTGGCTGCTAAGGATTTGAGATCCAAATAGAGAAATGGATGGTGCTTGCATGTGAATTGAAGGATTCGGACTCTTAAGATAAATGTAACATCACTATATGTATTTACATTGTCAAAGAAACTATGGAGTTGATACAGCTTCTCCATGTTTAGGTTACAGATAGTTAATTCATCACCAGCTCAAACTAGGAGATTATGGTGGCCGTGACCAGGCAAACTTCATTCATATATCCAAATTCCACCTAGTGATTCTAGAACTTTCGATGAACAACGCAATGCAAAACGGAGTCTGTTAGGATGCAGCCGGATTCTGAGGACGATAGATGTTGTTATTACAGTCATGCACAGTATCTCACCTTATATTTATTAAGATCTGAGAAATCAAAGGATGTATTAATGAATTTTTGTATCTGGATGTTAAACCAAAGTCAGCTCTGTAAAACCTCTTTTGCAGTATTCTATTAAGCAAAAATAAATAAAAATGCACCCGCATTCTGTCCCATAAGACACGCACTCAAGGTCCCTGTAACCAGTAATCCAGACATTTTCCAGGATTCCCAATCTGCTCACCTAAACTCTAAATCAGGGCTATGACCTTTTTGAACATTTCATTCATGTTACTGATTATACTCAGTTTGCCAGCCATTGTATAAAAAAAAAAAGCCTTCAGTTTCTCCTCATCAGTAATTTTCAAAACCTTCCACACCCCATACCCTCTAAAATTTGAGCAAATGCATCTAAAAGGAAAACGACTGAAATATAGCCACCGTTAAAAAAAAAAAAAAAAAGCATAGCTGTCATATTAAAGCCTCTAGAACTAGGATGCCCACCTAGATAAAAGAAAGCTACAGGGGATAGAAGAAAGCTACAGGGGATAAGATAAAAAGAACAATCTAAGATGAAGTACAGCCTCGCAACTACAACATCCAACTTTGTACACAAAAAAATAAAATACTCCATGCTTGCAAGGTTGGCAATTCGGTGGACAGGAATACAGATAATGACATGGCCAACAAGGCAGGTTAAAAACTAGTTTTCAGCGCTAATCTAGAAGTCTAAAAACCCCGTGGTTAACTACTAGTTAATGAAATTGTGAGCTTGGTTTCCCTATACACCTTATGCTTTATCAGATCCAAACTTGTAGCGCACCAGAAAAAATTGTATGATAATGGGTCTGTGCTAGTTGGTAACAACATAGGATAGGAGCATATAACATGATTGCATACTAGAATAATATCGGAACATACACACTGACACATAATAATGATAGAACTTCGTGTATAGGAAAAAGAGTTAACTACTTGATTAAGTCTGGATACAAAACACAGTTTTAGATCATTACATGCATTACATGTTGTACTCCAAAAGGAAAATAGGGGAATGTTAAGTTCAAATATTGTAATGACTAAATAAAGACTCACCTGTCTTTACTCTTACTTTCTTCAAGTTTCAATTGTTTCCACCGACCTTCCCGTCTCCAAGTTTTCTTCTCCAAATGCTTTCAGTGAAACTAAGGTGTTCATATGTGGAACTGCGTGACTAATTCTTCCACCGAAATCCTCGAGCATTTTGGAAGAAGCGATTCAGTCGTAAAGATGGAGCTTTGTATATGAATTGTTAGTTATTGGCTTGATTTAGGAAACACACTTGTTTTAGGAAAGATCAAACTTATTTCCTAAATCAGTTTGCACCTCCTCAAGTATTTTAGGAATCTGTTTTCTAAGTTACATTAGGAAATAGTTCTCTATTTAGGACTTCTATTTCTAGGCAATTCTAGATTATTCCTAGGCCTATAAATAAGAGTGTAACCCTTTGGTTATTGTATCCTGGTTTGAATTGTAGAGGTGTGTGAAGAAGTCTATTCTCTAAGTTTTCAATAAGAAGTTTATTGCTGCAGTGGAGTAAGCACATTGCCGAACCACTATAATTCTTTGTGTTGTTTAAATTCCGCATAGTTTTTTGTTTTCTGTGTGAAGATCTTGGGGTGTTTAGGAAGTATCTAATCTTAAGCACAACAAACTAGTATCAAAGCCAGGTTCTAGGGTTTCTTCTAGAGTTTGCTTGGTTAAAGTCAGAAACAGAGTTTGAAGGTGAAGATGTCGAAGTCGATGTCGAACGCAAAGTTTGAAGTAGAGAAATTTGATGGTAAGAACTATTTTACCATGTGGCAATGTGAAGTTCGTGATGCTCTAAGTCAGCAAGACATAGAGGATGCTCTATTAGAAGCAAAATCTGCTGCACCGGAGATTATGGACGTTGAATGGACAAAGATGAATCGTCAGCCTTGTAGCACAATCCGTTTGTGCCTTACGAAGGAGATAAAATGCGATGTGATGAATGAGAATACAGCTTTCAAGCTGTGAAAGAATCTGGAATACAAGTATGTAGTGAAAAGTGTGTCAAACCGAATTATGATGCAAAGAAGACTTTTCAGATTCAATAAAAAACCAGGTACCTCTATGGTTGAACACCTCGCTGAGTACAATACATTTATTGCCGATGCACTTAATATTGGTGTGAAACTCGAAGATGAAACCAAAACTTGTTGTTTTTTGGCATCTCTACCTGATTCGTATGAGACTTTCATTGATAGTTTATCGAATAAGATAAAGGATAAAACGTTCAAGTTTGATGATGTGACTGTTGCACTTATAAGTTATGATATTAGGCAAAGGGATAGAGATTTGAACAGAGAATCGACTAGTAAGGCCTTGACAGTCAGAGGGAAGTCTGACAAGAAGAATTCAGGTAAGTCAAGGTTCAAATCAAAGTCCAAATCAAAGATCCCAACATATTATGAATGCTCCTTTTGTCATCAGACTGGACATTGGAAGAAGGATTGTCTTAAAGAAAAGAACAAGGAAAAGAAGAACAGTTTAGATGCAAATGTTGCTGAATCTGGTGTTGTTGAAGATGATAAATATGACAAGTTCTCGATGACTGTTCATGACTCCGCACTAGTTGCAGATACAACTGAGTGGATTATGGATTGCGCAGCTTCCTACCATATGTGTCCTAGGAAGGACTGGTTCGTTATGTTTGAAAAGTTTGATGGACCAAGGGTGTTTATGGGTAACAACAATACCTGTAAAGTTGAAGGAATTGGAAAGATATGTTTGAAGATGAATGATGGCGTCATTCAATAACTTGAAGATGTTCGTTATGTACCAGAATTGAAGAACAAGCTGATCTCAGTAAGTGAACTAGACTCCCGAGGATTTGAGATGACATTGAAAGGTGGAGTTTTGAGGTCTATTCCAATGGTCTAGTTGTTATGATAGGTTTGAATATTGGAAACTTGCATTTTCTGCAAGGAAACACAAGTGTGAGTGAAGGAATTGCAGCAGTATCGGATAGTGTTGATTCGGACACTACCAAACTATGGCATATGCGTTTAGGGAATACCGGAGAAAAGTCTTTGCAAAAGCTGACTTCGCAAGGCTTGTTGAAAGGCGCAAAATCATGCAGCAAGTTAGGATTTTGTGAACATTGTGTGAAGGGGAAGAGGACTAGAACGAAGTTTGTGACTGGTAAAAGCACCACCAAGGGAATTCTAGACTATGTTCACACAGATGTATGGGGACCTTCAAGGACTGCATCCTTGAGAGGTAGAAGATATTTTGTCTCCTTTATAGATGACTTCACGAGAAGAGTATGGGTGTACACCATGAGTAGAAAGGATGAAGTTTTTGGAATATTTTTGAAGTGGAAGAAGAAGGTCGAGATGAAGACCGGCAGGAAAGTGAAGGACTTAAGATCAAACAATGGTGTGAGTACAAGTCTGATCAATTCTCGCGAATCAGGAAGATGAACGCATTGAGCGTCATTTCACGAGTAAGGGAGACTCCACAATAGAGCAGGTGGCGGAGAGCGCATGAATCGTACATTCTTGGAGAAAGTACGATGTATGTTGTCTAATGCTGGATTAGGCAAACAGTTTTGGGTTGCAGAGGTGGAATATGCGTGTCACCTAGTGAATCGGTTGCCAACAGCGGCACTAGAAGGTAAAACACCGATGGACGTATGGTATGGTAAACCAATTTCATATTATGATATGTTACATGTATTTGGTTGTCCCGCTTATTACCATGTGAGGGAAGGAAAACTTGATCCTAGAGCCAAGAAAGCTATTTTTGTAGGTTTCCAATCATCAGTAAAAGGATACAAGTTATGGTGTCCCGAGTCGAAGAAGGTAGTGATAAGTAGGGATGTTACCTTTAATGAGACTACAATGTGGAAGAATGAATCATCTGAAATAGAAGTAGAAAGTCGGCAAATAGCGGTGTTTGAACCGAATGAGAAACCAGCGAAGTCTGTCCACATAGACGAGAATTCAGAAGATGAAGGTTCTCGATGAAGACTTAGAATTGGGAACAACTAATGGTTCAACCCAAGAACCAGAACAAGAGGTACAAGTAGAAGAAACACAATCTGAAGTACCGGAAGAAGCTACATATTATGATAGTATTGCTCATAGCACTACACCAAATCAAGGATTTTCTCATAGGAAAAAAGTGTTACAAAAAAATACAAGCTAATTTCCCTAACTAAGATAAATGGTTACCTATAGGATGTTATATAATGTGTGAGAATTTTGGCTAACTCTTTGAATCCATTAGGGAATTTAAGTTAGCTAACACTTTGATTTCATTACAATATTTATGCTAACTATCGACATTTTACACTTCATATTTATTTTGTAATGACCATATTGTGTTATAACCATTGCTAACCCTTTCTATTACTATTAAGATGACCACTAATCAGATGACATGTGTCTTTTCTATTACTATTAAGATGACCACTAATCAGATGACATGTGTCTTTTGGTTCCAATATTTTGCTAACACTATTTCCGTTAGAAAATTTGTTACCTCTGATATATAACAAATGACACTTTCCCGGTCGGCGGACATAACATTTCCGATCACCGGATCTGCCATTTCCCGATCACCGGATCTGCCATTTTTCCGGCAGTCAGACTTGTCATTTCCGATCACCAGACCTGCCATTTCCGATCACCAGGACTGACAGTTACCGGTCACCGGACCTGAAAGTTTCCGGTATCCAAAAAGTTGCTCTTTAATCTACATATCATCCATAAAATATTGAAATCACAAAAGTAAAAGGATTGAACACAGGATATATATAATATATATTATGAAATCATATCCATTACATACAAGGAGCACAGACAGACTTCATATAAAAGTAATTATGCAACATCACAAAAAGTGTAAGTCTAGATTCTAGAAGTTTCCCAAAAAAATGTGCTCCTCAAAACAAAAAGCAGGATATGTCTCCACTGCACAAAAAGTAGTAACTCAAGAAGTTATCATTCACAACCAGACTCCATACGCCTCCACTGCACAAAAAGTAGTAACTCGAGAAGTTTTCATTCACAACCAGACTCCACAAACTCCATACGCGACAGATGCCAAATTACCCATTCTTTTGCAACAAACTGATTCAAAAAATAGCGATCATCACCTTGAGGACTGTCAGGTACAGGACAGTTACCATCCTCGATCGTCTCAAGACATACCTTCCTCTCTTCTGGATACAACAAGACTCCATGACAGCACTCTCCTTCTGTGCCATACACAACATGACCTGTGGCAACAACTTCCCTTTTTCTGTTGTAAAGAAGCACCAACTGATTGCCATTGGGATTTTCAATACCAGCAATTGGGTTTCTGTCGCGCTCAGGAAATTCAATATCGTTGTGGCCAGCAGAATGTTGGTTTTGTTCTTTGCTTTGCCATAACTTGTATCACAACCTAACAAACAAAACAATTAGTTGTTTTTGTGTCCATCTCCAACAGATAAGAGACAAGAGATTAATGTAAATAAAGTAGTAATATTGACTTTAGATAACTGGTATGAACATAAACCGGTATTGGATAATGAAAAATAGGAAACTAAACAAGACTCATCATTATCAGGTACGAACATAAAATGAAAAGCTACAAAGATGCATTGATAACAACTCAACAAAAAAAAAAAAGCTCTTTACAAGGCAGTAAATCCCCTAAATAAGAACGCATCCCCTTTTAAAGTTGAAGTATGTGCAAATGTAGAAGAGAGGACTCCAACTTCCATATAGATTTTTTATAATGCTTCAAAATAAATCTAATTTTGGTGTCTTGGATTATTAATCTAGCAAAAAGTCAAGCCTGGTTGCATTACTCACTTGGAAAATAGAGGCCACAAAAACAAACAAAAAAATTTATGCTTTTCATTTGGGAATAATAACTACAGTCTAGTGGAAACATTCACTCTTACATTTATATCAAAAGGATATCCCAAGGGAAAAAAAAAAGGACACCACAAAAACATAAATTTTGAAATGCATAGTGTTTGATATGTACCATGCGAAAGTTTTCATGCGTAAATATATAGTTGCAACTAACTAATAAACTTATCCTAGTTGACTGATACATTATGATCATTAAAATATAAAAAAATAAAAACATAACTTGTAAATGAAAGCTCACATTGGTAATCAGTTCAGTATGCTTTTGCAGTAGGGCCTCGTCCATATGGTCGCTACTTGGTGCATTACTGGTTGGTGTTGCTTTTGCTTCCATAACTGCGGTTGCAACACTGGCGTATAAGGCTTGCTTTTTCGATAGAAGAGGAGAATAACCCAACAAACCAGTTCTGCGATTGTCAGGTCCAAAAACTTCTGTAATTTCATCATTCTCAAAGTCTAAAGCGGATACCAATCCTGCATCAATTAGCTCCTTCCTCTTAGCTCCAGCGGCCTTTACTTGCTCCTTTTAACATACATTAAACAACATGTATTAATTTCAGATGTAAACAAGCAAGCAACAGGTGAACTACCAATTTCATTCAAACAAACGCACTATACTCACGTATTTCTCGACAGCTGAAATATTGACTGTTCCATCTTTTCCAACATGTCCATCCATCCAAGCAAGCCCTCGTGCTGCCTCAACTACTAAACCTTCCTTTTTGCCTTTGTACATACAAAGATATGGGTAAGTATAAAAAATTGATATTAAACTAGTGCCAGAATGCAATATGATGTACTTACGAGCTTGTGGATTTTATTTGCATACGACTCTCGACCACATGTGTGATGTAAGGTCCTCTTCTTTTGGTTTTCTGCATATTTCTTATGTTTTTCCTTAACACCAGCTTTGCATTCATTCTCAACAAAAGTTTTCCAATAATCGGCGTCATAATTTCCAGAACGTGCATCTAACTTCTCTTGCATGGTGACTTTACCTAGGAGAGGACCAGTTCTTAAATCATACTTAAATGTCCTGAACTTTTGTGGAAGAGTCCGAAAAACACTTGGCTTGGCCAAATCATTTGGCACATTGAATTCGAATTCTTGCTGAAATAAACAACTTTCAAATCAGTAAATCAAGAGGATTCAATAAGCTATTCAATCATAAAAGTAACTCTAAATAACCAGAATAGAAGAAAAATTATTTAGATTACATACCGTTAACTTAAGCCACACATCATCTTTGAAGTTATCTGGAACCTTCGTCCAACTCTCGTATTTCACCGGACAATATACTCGGACAAGTTTGCCAGCCCGAGTAGCTAATTTGTCTACATTGTCGCCAAAAAGTAGACCAAGATCATCTATGTTTACCATCAACTTTGGCTTAGCAATAAAATTAGCTTCAGTAGTTGAAGAAGTATAAGCAGATTCACTAGTTTGAGATGAAGAAACGTTTGTATCTGTAGAGGCTTCAACTATTTCCATCTGCATCAATACAAAAGAAAACTATAAGAACCATATACTCATAGACTGTAAGGTTGTTTCCTTTTGCAGAAAATATGTCAAATACTTGTATGTAATACTCAAAAACCCAAATAAAAACTGAAGCAAGTATTGTGCATACGGACAACAGGGTAACAATTCAATTTCTCAAACTCTATACATCATACAATAGTTATCAGTATACGAAAAATGAACTAAATCATATGTATTCTACCTCTGTCCATTTAAGATGTATACAATACACAGAACCTTAATGTCAAAATACAGAACACTAAAAAAAAAAAACATACAAGTAAATGAAATTGAAGCAAATAAGGTGAATACATACTAACCCCTGGATGAAAATCTAAGCAAACTTCAAACATACAAAACACAACAAAACCCATATCAATACTATTTACGAAGTTCTAGTTAACCATAGAAGGATACACAATCACTCTAACCAAGGTCAGATAATATAAAACCCCTTTTCAAAAACAAAACAAGAACCCCAAAACACATATTAAAACCCAATAACATAATTTTCAGACAAACATAAACCCTAAATTAAAAAAAAAAAAAAAAAAAAAAAATCCTCAAAAATTACACAGAAAACACAATAGATTCAAAGATCCTAGTGCAAATCACACAAAAAACAAGTTGTACTACAAAGGAAAAAAAAGTCAAAAATCAAAACTAGCAAGAGATTCAGAGGTACATTCACAAACCTTTGAACACAACAACTCCTCCAAATGGAATGCCAAACTAACCCTGAAAAAAAAAGGAGAATTAGAGAAAAAATCAGTACCAAAATCTTAATATGAAACCCTAAAATCAAAACCTAAAACCATTTTTCATGAAACCCTAGCAGAAATTGATAATATGAAACATTGAAACCGATATTCGAAATCAATATTAAACTGAAACCGACTGATTAAGAGATGCAGCGACTGTGAGCAATAGATGTGAAAGATAGACAGAGATAAACAAACCCTAAGTTTCCAGAAAATTTTAGAATCTGGTTTGGAGACCAGATTATATAGAAAATATAAAAGAAAAGGAGGGAAATTTCGTGAATTTTTGAAACCATTCTAAAATTGTTGCGGGAGAAGAAATTTAGTGAATTTTTGGAGCGGGAGATGAAAAGAGAAGGGGGGAAATTGGGGATCTTGCTTTTTCTCAACTTGTTACGTTATGGACGAGGTGAAGAAACAAATGTGGTTGAAAATTTAACCACGTTAACAATTTGATCACCGTTTATCTTTACTACCCCTAATCTATGGTCAATACTCCTTTTGTTCGCTCATACGGATCCAATGAAATTGAGGGTTAAAAATCCTAGCATTTTTAGGGGCGACCCCAAAAGAATTAGGTGCGACACAAAATGCCCCAATGAATGTAGAGTAGACCTAAAATGAGATTTTGCCAAAATCCTATAATCGGTAGTAAATAAAGTTATCTTGACTCCCGATTCAATTATTCTCGGGAATTAAATGACTGTGCCGGAGTGGACTGAAAACCTGAAAAAAAATCCAAAACAGACTGAAATTCAATTTTCTCGTAGAAAAAAATTTTCTACGAGACGCTGTCGTATCCGCCATAAACTTGTGTCTTGAAGACATTATAGGATTGAGATGGACGTATATAAATCAAATAGTAGGTTTCGCATAACAAAGTCGGTCCTAAATTATAATCGGGAATCCATCTTTAACACGAGTCCGAAGAAATATAGAAGTATGCGCACAAAATCGGCAGATTTCGAGCTCCTCATCGGTTTCGGAGACTCGGATCCGATTTTCTTATAAGCTTCGGATATTTCGTTGGATAACAACACACAAACTTGTGTCTTGAAGACATTATAGGATTGAGATGGACGTATCTAAATCAAATAGTAGGTTTCGCATAACAAAGTCGGTCTAAATTATAATCGGGAATCCATCTTTAACACGAGTCCGAAGAAATATAGAAGTATGCGCACAAAATCGGTGATTTCGAGCTCCTCATCGGTTTCGGAGACTCGGATCCGATTTTCTTATAAGCTTCGGATATTTCGTTGGATAACATCACACAAACTTGTGTCTTGAAGACATTATAGGATTGAGATGGACGTATCTAAATCAAATAGTAGGTTTCGCATAACAAAGTCGGTCTAAATTATAATCGGGAATACATCTTTAACACGAGTCCGAAGAAATATAGAAGTATGCGCACAAAATCGGCAGATTTCGAGCTCCTCATCGGTTTCGGAGACTCGGATCCGATTTTCTTATAAGCTTCGGATATTTCGTTGGATAACAACACACAAACTTGTGTCTTGAAGACATTATAGGATTGAGATGGACGTATCTAAAACAAATAGTAGGTTTCGCATAACAAAGTCGGTCCTAAATTATAATCGGGAATCCATCTTTAACACGAGTCCGAAGAAATATAGAAGTATGCGCACAAAATCGGCAGATTTCGAGCTCCTCATCGGTTTCGGAGACTCGGATCCGATTTTCTTATAAGCTTCGGATATTTCGTTGGATAACAACACACAAACTTGTGTCTTGAAGACATTATAGGATTGAGATGGACGTATCTAAATCAAATAGTAGGTTTCGCATAACAAAGTCGGTCTAAATTATAATCGGGAATCCATCTTTAACACGAGTCCGAAGAAATATAGAAGTATGCGCACAAAATCGGCAGATTTCGAGCTCCTCATCGGTTTCGGAGACTCGGATCCGATTTTCTTATAAGCTTCGGATATTTCGTTGGATAACAACACACAAACTTGTGTCTTGAAGACATTATAGGATTGAGATGGACGTATCTAAATCAAATAGTAGGTTTCGCATAACAAAGTCGGTCTAAATTATAATCGGAATCCATCTTTAACACGAGTCCGAAGAAATATAGAAGTATGCGCACAAAATCGGCAGATTTCGAGCTCCTCATCGGTTTCGAGACTCGGATCCAATTTTCTTATAAGCTTCGGATATTTCGTTGGATAACAACACACAAACTTGTGTCTTGAAGACATTATAGGATTGAGATGGACGTATCTAAATCAAATAGTAGGTTTCGCATAACAAAGTCGGTCCTAAATTATAATCGGAAATCCATCTTTAACACGAGTCCGAAGAAATATAGAAGTATGCGCACAAAACCGGCAGATTTCGAGGTCCTCATCGGTTTCGAGACTCGGATCCGATTTTCTTATAAGCTTCGGATATTTCGTTGGATAACAACACACAAACTTCGTCTTGAAGACATTATAAGATTGAGATGGACGTATCTAAATCAATTAGTAGGTTTCGCATAACAAAGTCGGTCTAAATTATAATCGGGAATCCATCTTTAACACGAGTCCGAAGAAATATAGAAGTATGCGCACAAAATCGGCAGATTTCGAGCTCCTCATCGGTTTCGGAGACTCGGATCCGATTTTCTTATAAGCTTCGGATATTTCGTTGGATAACAACACACAAACTTGTGTCTTGAAGACATTATAGGATTGAGATGGACGTATCTAAATCAAATAGTAGGTTTCGCATAACAAATTCGGTCTAAATTATAATCGGGAATCCATCTTTAACACGAGTCCGAAGAAATATAGAAGTATGCGCACAAAATCGGCGATTTCGAGCTCCTCATCGGTTTCGAGACTCGGATCCGATTTTCTTATAAGCTTCGGATATTTCGTTGGATAACAACACACAAACTTGTGTCTTGAAGACATTATAAGATTGAGATGGACGTATCTAAATCAAATAGTAGGTTTCGCATAACAAAGTCGGTCTAAATTATAATCGGAATCCATCTTTAACACGAGTCCGAAGAAATATAGAAGTATGCGCACAAAATCGGGCATTTCGAGCTCCTCATCGGTTTCGGAGACTCGGATCCGATTTTCTTATAAGCTTCGGATATTTCGTTGGATAACAACACACAAACTTGTGTCTTGAAGACATTATAAGATTGAGATGGACGTATCTAAATCAAATAGTAGGTTTCGCATAACAAAGTCGGTCTAAATTATAATCGGAATCCATCTTTAACACGAGTCCGAAGAAATAGAGAAGTATGCGCACAAAATCGGCAGATTTCGAGCTCCTCATCGGTTTCGGAGACTCGGATCCGATTTTCTTATAAGCTTCGGATATTTCGTTGGATAACAACACACAAACTTGTGTCTTGAAGACATTATAGGATTGAGATGGACGTATCTAAATCAAATAGTAGGTTTCGCATAACAAAGTCGGTCTAAATTATAATGGGAATCCATCTTTAACACGAGTCCGAAGAAATATAGAAGTATGCGCACAAAATCGGCAGATTTCGAGCTCCTCATCGGTTTCGGAGACTCGGATCCGATTTTCTTATAAGCTTCGGATATTTCGTTGGATAACAACACACAAACTTGTGTCTTGAAGACATTATAGGATTGAGATGGACGTATCTAAATCAAATAGTAGGTTTCGCATAACAAAGTCGGTCTAAATTATAATCGGGAATCCATCTTTAACACGAGTCCGAAGAAATATAGAAGTATGCGCACAAAATCGGCAGATTTCGAGCTCCTCATCGGTTTCGGAGACTCGGATCCAATTTTCTTATAAGCTTCGGATATTTCGTTGGATAACAACACACAAACTTGTGTCTTGAAGACATTATAGGATTGAGATGGACGTATCTAAATCAAATAGTAGGTTTCGCATAACAAAGTCGGTCCTAAATTATAATCGGAAATCCATCTTTAACACGAGTCCGAAGAAATATAGAAGTATGCGCACAAAACCGGCAGATTTCGAGGTCCTCATCGGTTTCGGAGACTCGGATCCGATTTTCTTATAAGCTTCGGATATTTCGTTGGATAACAACACACAAACTTCTGTCTTGAAGACATTATAAGATTGAGATGGACGTATCTAAATCAAATAGTAGGTTTCGCATAACAAAGTCGGTCTAAATTATAATCGGGAATCCATCTTTAACACGAGTCCGAAGAAATATAGAAGTATGCGCACAAAATCGGGTAGATTTCGAGCTCCTCATCGGTTTCGGAGACTCGGATCCGATTTTCTTATAAGCTTCGGATATTTCGTTGGATAACAACACACAAACTTGTGTCTTGAAGACATTATAGGATTGAGATGGACGTATCTAAATCAAATAGTAGGTTTCGCATAACAAAGTCGGTCCTAAATTATAATCGGGAATCCATCTTTAACACGAGTCCGAAGAAATATAGAAGTATGCGCACAAAACCGGCAGATTTCGAGGTCCTCATCGGTTTCGGAGACTCGGATCCGATTTTCTTATAAGCTTCGGATATTTCGTTGGATAACAACACACAAACTTGTGTCTTGAAGACATTATAAGATTGAGATGGACGTATCTAAATCAAATAGTAGGTTTCGCATAACAAAGTCGGTCTAAATTATAATCGGAATCCATCTTTAACACGAGTCCGAAGAAATATAGAAGTATGCGCACAAAATCGGCAGATTTCGAGCTCCTCATCGGTTTCGGAGACTCGGATCCGATTTTCTTATAAGCTTCGGATATTTCGTTGGATAACAACACACAAACTTGTGTCTTGAAGACATTATAAGATTGAGATGGACGTATCTAAATCAAATAGTAGGTTTCGCATAACAAAGTCGGTCTAAATTATAATCGGGAATCCATCTTTAACACGAGTCCGAAGAAATAGAGAAGTATGCGCACAAAATCGGCAGATTTCGAGCTCCTCATCGGTTTCGGAGACTCGGATCCGATTTTCTTATAAGCTTCGGATATTTCGTTGGATAACAACACACAAACTTGTGTCTTGAAGACATTATAGGATTGAGATGGACGTATCTAAATCAAATAGTAGGTTTCGCATAACAAAGTCGGTCTAAATTATAATCGGGAATCCATCTTTAACACGAGTCCGAAGAAATATAGAAGTATGCGCACAAAATCGGCAGATTTCGAGCTCCTCATCGGTTTCGGAGACTCGGATCCGATTTTCTTATAAGCTTCGGATATTTCGTTGGATAACAACACACAAACTTGTGTCTTGAAGACATTATAGGATTGAGATGGACGTATCTAAATCAAATAGTAGGTTTCGCATAACAAAGTCGGTCTAAATTATAATCGGGAATCCATCTTTAACACGAGTCCGAAGAAATATAGAAGTATGCGCACAAAATCGGCAGATTTCGAGCTCCTCATCGGTTTCGGAGACTCGGATCCAATTTTCTTATAAGCTTCGGATATTTCGTTGGATAACAACACACAAACTTGTGTCTTGAAGACATTATAGGATTGAGATGGACGTATCTAAAACAAATAGTAGGTTTCGCATAACAAAGTCGGTCCTAAATTATAATCGGGAATCCATCTTTAACACGAGTCCGGAGAAATATAGAAGTATGCGCACAAAATCGGCAGATTTCGAGCTCCTCATCGGTTTCGGAAACTCGGATCCGATTTTCTTATAAGCTTCGGATATTTCGTTGGATAACAACACACAAACTTGTGTCTTGAAGACATTATAGGATTGAGATGGACGTATCTAAATCAAATAGTAGGTTTCGCATAACAAAGTCGGTCTAAATTATAATCGGGAATCCATCCTTAACACGAGTCCGAAGAAATATAGAAGTATGCGCACAAAATCGGCAGATTTCGAGCTCCTCATCGGTTTCGGAGACTCGGATCCGATTTTCTTATAAGCTTCGGATATTTCGTTGGATAACAACACACAAACTTGTGTCTTGAAGACATTATAGGATTGAGATGGACGTATCTAAATCAAATAGTAGGTTTCGCATAACAAAGTCGGTCCTAAATTATAATCGGAAATCCATCTTTAACACGAGTCCGAAGAAATATAGAAGTATGCGCACAAAACCGGCAGATTTCGAGGTCCTCATCGGTTTCGGAGACTCGGATCCGATTTTCTTATAAGCTTCGGATATTTCGTTGGATAACAACACACAAACTTGTGTCTTGAAGACATTATAAGATTGAGATGGACGTATCTAAATCAAATAGTAGGTTTCGCATAACAAAGTCGGTCTAAATTATAATCGGAATCCATCTTTAACACGAGTCCGAAGAAATATAGAAGTATGCGCACAAAATCGGCAGATTTCGAGCTCCTCATCGGTTTCGGAGACTCGGATCCAATTTTCTTATAAGCTTCGGATATTTCGTTGGATAACAACACACAAACTTGTGTCTTGAAGACATTATAGGATTGATATGGACGTATCTAAAACAAATAGTAGGTTTCGCATAACAAAGTCGGTCCTAAATTATAATCGGGAATCCATCTTTAACACGAGTCCGGAGAAATATAGAAGTATGCGCACAAAATCGGCAGATTTCGAGCTCCTCATCGGTTTCGAAACTCGGATCCGATTTTCTTATAAGCTTCGGATATTTCGTTGGATAACAACACACAAACTTGTGTCTTGAAGACATTATAGGATTGAGATGGACGTATCTAAATCAAATAGTAGGTTTCGCATAACAAAGTCGGTCTAAATTATAATCGGGAATCCATCCTTAACACGAGTCCGAAGAAATATAGAAGTATGCGCACAAAATCGGCAGATTTCGAGCTCCTCATCGGTTTCGGAGACTCGGATCCGATTTTCTTATAAGCTTCGGATATTTCGTTGGATAACAACACACAAACTTGTGTCTTGAAGACATTAAAGGATTGAGATGGACGTATCTAAATCAAATAGTAGGTTTCGCATAACAAAGTCGGTCCTAAATTATAATCGGAAATCCATCTTTAACACGAGTCCGAAGAAATATAGAAGTATGCGCACAAAACCGGCAGATTTCGAGCTCCTCATCGGTTTCGGAGACTCGGATCCGATTTTCTTATAAGCTTCGGATATTTCGTTGGATAACAACACACAAACTTGTGTCTTGAAGACATTATAAGATTGAGATGGACGTATCTAAATCAAATAGTAGGTTTCGCATAACAAAGTCGGTCTAAATTATAATCGGAATCCATCTTTAACACGAGTCCGAAGAAATATAGAAGTATGCGCACAAAATCGGCAGATTTCGAGCTCCTCATCGGTTTCGGAGACTCGGATCCAATTTTCTTATAAGCTTCGGATATTTCGTTGGATAACAACACACAAACTTGTGTCTTGAAGACATTATAGGATTGAGATGGACGTATCTAAATCAAATAGTAGGTTTCGCATAACAAAGTCGGTCCTAAATTATAATCGGAAATCCATCTTTAACACGAGTCCGAAGAAATATAGAAGTATGCGCACAAAACCGGCAGATTTCGAGGTCCTCATCGGTTTCGGAGACTCGGATCCGATTTTCTTATAAGCTTCGGATATTTCGTTGGATAACAACACACAAACTTGTGTCTTGAAGACATTATAAGATTGAGATGGACGTATCTAAATCAAATAGTAGGTTTCGCATAACAAAGTCGGTCTAAATTATAATCGGGAATCCATCTTTAACACGAGTCCGAAGAAATATAGAAGTATGCGCACAAAATCGGCAGATTTCGAGCTCCTCATCGGTTTCGGAGACTCGGATCCGATTTTCTTATAAGCTTCGGATATTTCGTTGGATAACAACACACAAACTTGTGTCTTGAAGACATTATAGGATTGAGATGGACGTATCTAAATCAAATAGTAGGTTTCGCATAACAAAGTCGGTCCTAAATTATAATCGGAAATCCATCTTTAACACGAGTCCGAAGAAATATAGAAGTATGCGCACAAAACCGGCAGATTTCGAGGTCCTCATCGGTTTGGAGACTCGGATCCGATTTTCTTATAAGCTTCGGATATTTCGTTGGATAACAACACACAAACTTGTGTCTTGAAGACATTATAAGATTGAGATGGACGTATCTAAATCAAATAGTAGGTTTCGCATAACAAAGTCGGTCTAAATTATAATCGGGAATCCATCTTTAACACGAGTCCAAGAAATATAGAAGTATGCGCACAAAATCGGCAGATTTCGAGCTCCTCATCGGTTTCGGAGACTCGGATCCGATTTTCTTATAAGCTTCGGATATTTCGTTGGATAACAACACACAAACTTGTGTCTTGAAGACATTATAAGATTGAGATGGACGTATCTAAATCAAATAGTAGGTTTCGCATAACAAAGTCGGTCTAAATTATAATCGAATCCATCCTTAACACGAGTCCGAAGAAATATAGAAGTATGCGCACAAAATCGGCAGATTTCGAGCTCCTCATCGGTTTCGGAGACTCGGATCCGATTTTCTTATAAGCTTCGGATATTTCGTTGGATAACAACACACAAACTTGTGTCTTGAAGACATTATAGGATTGAGATGGACGTATCTAAATCAAATAGTAGGTTTCGCATAACAAAGTCGGTCCTAAATTATAATCGGAAATCCATCTTTAACACGAGTCCGAAGAAATATAGAAGTATGCGCACAAAACCGGCAGATTTCGAGGTCCTCATCGGTTTCGGAGACTCGGATCCGATTTTCTTATAAGCTTCGGATATTTCGTTGGATAACAACACACAAACTTGTGTCTTGAAGACATTATAAGATTGAGATGGACGTATCTAAATCAAATAGTAGGTTTCGCATAACAAAGTCGGTCTAAATTATAATCGGGAATCCATCTTTAACACGAGTCCGAAGAAATATAGAAGTATGCGCACAAAATCGGCAGATTTCGAGCTCCTCATCGGTTTCGGAGACTCGGATCCAATTTTCTTATAAGCTTCGGATATTTCGTTGGATAACAACACACAAACTTGTGTCTTGAAGACATTATAGGATTGAGATGGACGTATCTAAATCAAATAGTAGGTTTCGCATAACAAAGTCGGTCCTAAATTATAATCGGAAATCCATCTTTAACACGAGTCCGAAGAAATATAGAAGTATGCGCACAAAACCGGCAGATTTCGAGGTCCTCATCGGTTTCGGAGACTCGGATCCGATTTTCTTATAAGCTTCGGATATTTCGTTGGATAACAACACACAAACTTCTGTCTTGAAGACATTATAAGATTGAGATGGACGTATCTAAATCAAATAGTAGGTTTCGCATAACAAAGTCGGTCTAAAATATAATCGGAATCCATCTTTAACACGAGTCCGAAGAAATATAGAAGTATGCGCACAAAATCGGCGATTTCGAGCTCCTCATCGGTTTCGGAGACTCGGATCCGATTTTCTTATAAGCTTCGGATATTTCGTTGGATAACAACACACAAACTTGTGTCTTGAAGACATTATAAGATTGAGATGGACGTATCTAAATCAAATAGTAGGTTTCGCATAACAAAGTCGGTCTAAATTATAATCGGGAATCCATCCTTAACACGAGTCCGAAGAAATATAGAAGTATGCGCACAAAATCGGCAGATTTCGAGCTCCTCATCGGTTTCGGAGACTCGGATCCGATTTTCTTATAAGCTTCGGATATTTCGTTGGATAACAACACACAAACTTGTGTCTTGAAGACATTATAGGATTGAGATGGACGTATCTAAATCAAATAGTAGGTTTCGCATAACAAAGTCGGTCCTAAATTATAATCGGAAATCCATCTTTAACACGAGTCCGAAGAAATATAGAAGTATGCGCACAAAACCGGCAGATTTCGAGGTCCTCATCGGTTTCGGAGACTCGGATCCGATTTTCTTATAAGCTTCGGATATTTCGTTGGATAACAACACACAAACTTGTGTCTTGAAGACATTATAAGATTGAGATGGACGTATCTAAATCAAATAGTAGGTTTCGCATAACAAAGTCGGTCTAAATTATAATCGGAATCCATCTTTAACACGAGTCCGAAGAAATATAGAAGTATGCGCACAAAATCGGCAGATTTCGAGCTCCTCATCGGTTTCGGAGACTCGGATCCAATTTTCTTATAAGCTTCGGATATTTCGTTGGATAACAACACACAAACTTGTGTCTTGAAGACATTATAGGATTGAGATGGACGTATCTAAATCAAATAGTAGGTTTCGCATAACAAAGTCGGTCCTAAATTATAATCGGAAATCCATCTTTAACACGAGTCCGAAGAAATATAGAAGTATGCGCACAAAACCGGCAGATTTCGAGGTCCTCATCGGTTTCGGAGACTCGGATCCGATTTTCTTATAAGCTTCGGATATTTCGTTGGATAACAACACACAAACTTGTGTCTTGAAGACATTATAGGATTGAGATGGACGTATCTAAATCAAATAGTAGGTTTCGCATAACAAAGTCGGTCTAAATTATAATCGGGAATCCATCTTTAACACGAGTCCGAAGAAATATAGAAGTATGCGCACAAAATCGGCAGATTTCGAGCTCCTCATCGGTTTCGGAGACTCGGATCCAATTTTCTTATAAGCTTCGGATATTTCGTTGGATAACAACACACAAACTTGTGTCTTGAAGACATTATAGGATTGAGATGGACGTATCTAAATCAAATAGTAGGTTTCGCATAACAAAGTCGGTCCTAAATTATAATCGGAAATCCATCTTTAACACGAGTCCGAAGAAATATAGAAGTATGCGCACAAAACCGGCAGATTTCGAGGTCCTCATCGGTTTCGGAGACTCGGATCCGATTTTCTTATAAGCTTCGGATATTTCGTTGGATAACAACACACAAACTTCTGTCTTGAAGACATTATAAGATTGAGATGGACGTATCTAAATCAAATAGTAGGTTTCGCATAACAAAGTCGGTCTAAATTATAATCGGAATCCATCTTTAACACGAGTCCGAAGAAATATAGAAGTATGCGCACAAAATCGGCAGATTTCGAGCTCCTCATCGGTTTCGGAGACTCGGATCCGATTTTCTTATAAGCTTCGGATATTTCGTTGGATAACAACACACAAACTTGTGTCTTGAAGACATTATAGGATTGAGATGGACGTATCTAAATCAAATAGTAGGTTTCGCATAACAAAGTCGGTCCTAAATTATAAACGGAAATCCATCTTTAACACGAGTCCGAAGAAATATAGAAGTATGCGCACAAAACCGGCAGATTTCGAGGTCCTCATCGGTTTCGGAGACTCGGATCCGATTTTCTTATAAGCTTCGGATATTTCGTTGGATAACAACACACAAACTTGTTTCTTGAAGACATTATAAGATTGAGATGGACGTATCTAAATCAAATAGTAGGTTTCGCATAACAAAGTCGGTCTAAATTATAATCGGGAATCCATCTTTAACACGAGTCCGAAGAAATATAGAAGTATGCGCACAAAATCGGCAGATTTCGAGCTCCTCATCGGTTTCGGAGACTCGGATCCGATTTTCTTATAAGCTTCGGATATTTCGTTGGATAACAACACACAAACTTGTGTCTTGAAGACATTATAAGATTGAGATGGACGTATCTAAATCAAATAGTAGGTTTCGCATAACAAAGTCGGTCTAAATTATAATCGGAATCCATCCTTAACACGAGTCCGAAGAAATATAGAAGTATGCGCACAAAATCGGCAGATTTCGAGCTCCTCATCGGTTTCGGAGACTCGGATCCGATTTTCTTATAAGCTTCGGATATTTCGTTGGATAACAACACACAAACTTGTGTCTTGAAGACATTATAGGATTGAGATGGACGTATCTAAATCAAATAGTAGGTTTCGCATAACAAAGTCGGTCCTAAATTATAATCGGAAATCCATCTTTAACACGAGTCCGAAGAAATATAGAAGTATGCGCACAAAACCGGCAGATTTCGAGGTCCTCATCGGTTTCGGAGACTCGGATCCGATTTTCTTATAAGCTTCGGATATTTCGTTGGATAACAACACACAAACTTGTGTCTTGAAGACATTATAAGATTGAGATGGACGTATCTAAATCAAATAGTAGGTTTCGCATAACAAAGTCGGTCTAAATTATAATCGGGAATCCATCTTTAACACGAGTCCGAAGAAATATAGAAGTATGCGCACAAAATCGGCAGATTTCGAGCTCCTCATCGGTTTCGGAGACTCGGATCCGATTTTCTTATAAGCTTCGGATATTTCGTTGGATAACAACACACAAACTTGTGTCTTGAAGACATTATAGGATTGAGATGGACGTATCTAAATCAAATAGTAGGTTTCGCATAACAAAGTCGGTCTAAATTATAATCGGAATCCATCCTTAACACGAGTCCGAAGAAATATAGAAGTATGCGCACAAAATCGGCAGATTTCGAGCTCCTCATCGGTTTCGGAGACTCGGATCCGATTTTCTTATAAGCTTCGGATATTTCGTTGGATAACAACACACAAACTTGTGTCTTGAAGACAAGATGTATAGGATTGAGATGGACGTATCTAAATCAAATAGTAGGTTTCGCATAACAAAGTCGGTCCTAAATTATAATCGGGAATCCATCTTTAACACGAGTCCGAAGAAATATAGAAGCATGCGCACAAAATCGGCAGATTTCGAGCTCCTCATCGGTTTCGGAGACTCGGATCCGATTTTCTTATAAGCTTCGGATATTTCGTTGGATAACAACACACAAACTTGTGTCTTGAAGACATTATAGGATTGAGATGGACGTATCTAAATCAAATAGTAGGTTTCGCATAACAAAGTCGGTCCTAAATTATAATCGGGAATCCATCTTTAACACGAGTCCGAAGAAATATAGAAGTATGCGCACAAAATCGGCAGATTTCGAGCTCCTCATCGGTTTCGGAGACTCGGATCCGATTTTCTTATAAGCTTCGGATATTTCGTTGGATAACAACACACATACTTGTGTCTTGAAGACATTATAGGATTGAGATGGACGTATCTAAATCAAATAGTAGGTTTCGCATAACAAAGTCGGTCTAAATTATAATCGGGAATCCATCTTTAACACGAGTCCGAAGAAATATAGAAGTATGCGCACAAAATCGGCAGATTCGAGCTCCTCATCGGTTTCGGAGACTCGGATCCGATTTTCTTATAAGCTTCGGATATTTCGTTGGATAACAACACACAAACTTGTGTCTTGAAGACATTATAGGAATGAGATGGACGTATCTAAATCAAATAGTAGGTTTCGCATAACAAAGTCGGTCTTAATTATAATCGGGAATCCATCTTTAACACGAGTCCGAAGAAATATAGAAGTATGCGCACAAAATCGGCAGATTTCGAGCTCCTCATCGGTTTCGGAGACTCGGATCCGATTTTCTTATAAGCTTCGGATATTTCGTTGGATAACAACACACAAACTTGTGTCTTGAAGACATTATAGGATTGAGATGGACGTATCTAAATCAAATAGTAGGTTTCGCATAACAAAGTCGGTCTAAATTATAATCGGGAATCCATCTTTAACACGAGTCCGAAGAAATATAGAAGTATGTACACAAAATCGGCAGATTTAGAGCCCCTCATCGGTTTCAGAGACTCGGAAAATATTAAGCAAATTTCAAACTCTTTTAAAGCCAATGAAACCTAAAGAGATTTAGAAAAACAAAACCAAACTTAAAATAGACTTAAAATAAAATATTAGATAATCAAGCAAATGTAATTTCCCAACTCTGAATGTATAAAACAGGTTACAATTTTGGTTACAGTTGATTCAACTAACAAAACTCAAAACTAGCTAGTAGAGGTGCAGTGGTCAGTTTGATTCATCGGAAATTACATTGTAGCTATTCTCGTCTTCTTGGCACCATTCTTGGTCTCTTGGCACCATAAACATTAAGCAAACAAGCCAAATGGGGTTCATCGACAAAAACATCTTCAAAGCTGCCAGGACTAGGCTTCTTAAGATCGTCTACCTTTGTCGTTAGTCCCTTTGGTGAAGGAATAACAACCCACTGATCAGAGCTTTTCAAATCTTTGGAGTAAAATACCTGGCTGGCCTCTTCAACTAGAATTGTTGGTTCGTTATAAATTTTACTGGAACTTCTCATATTGTTCAACTTCACCAAAACGAAGTTGGAATCTGGACAAATTTTGATTCCACTTCCTACCTTCACCCAGTCGCAGTAGAACACAGTCTCATGAAAAGTAGTATAATCCAATTCTAGGATTTGGTTAATCACTCCATACCACTTTGATAGGTGAGTTTCAGGAGATTTATCACACTTGTTCCTCCTAAACGTGGTGTATGCCTCTACGCAGACACCATTATCTTGAGTATCATGGTCTTCTTCATAAGATCTAGGAGAAAACATAAAACCGAATTTGTTTTTTTCTCTTTCACTAGCTATACAAAATGAAAATAACAGGTCAACCAAACTTTAGATAAAAACAAAGGCTCCCATCGGAGATTCACTAAATAACAAATGTGATAAATCAACCAAAACAAACTAATGACAACATGTGTTTTATACGAACTCTGTTTTTTGATGTTTCTAAATTTCCTGACCTGGCAATAGAATAGATAGCTCCTCTGTTTTATCTTCAATATACATGCTGTCTCTCTTTTCTTCTTCTACTCTAATCTAATTCTTCTCTCTCAATCACTAATTTATCTATAACAACAGTCAATGAATTGATATATATGACCCGTATTTCAATTTTCCATATAAACATAATCTAAAAAAATGCACAGCAGTCGTACCTTTTCAACTAACCATAGAATAAACTTTGTTTGTGTTTCTACCTCATCCACTGTGACCTCCTTACCAGTAGAATCTAAGACGGGTAAGAGGGTGTCGCAAAACTCCCTACAAATAACATAAACCATATTATTATCCAAACAACATTTATTTACTTCTCGTTAGTAAATTTGAACAAAAATGTGTTGTGCAGTAAATACATACCTGTAATAGGCATCAAGACCCAAAGGGTTTAATCGAAAGAGTACCCACCTACGTATTTGCACAAATTGTACGTTGGTTAGAGTCACTTCCTTATCTTTATGCATAGGACCCACATCACTGAACTCTGAATCTGGTCTTAAAAAGGCTTCCCAAGTAGCTTTGTGATTTCCAGCGCTTGCATTTGGCATGCATTCCATCGCACCCGTAACTGACTCTTGTAAAAGACGGGACACTGAAATAGACCCTTCAATGTATCTTTTGTTATTTGGTATGTTTTTGCAGTCCTTCATTGCCCTGTTTCAGTTGCACATGTATATATCAGTTAAGTAAAAGACTAGGTACATACCTAATAACCAACACCACGTGACTAAATGAACAATTCACCTTTCAAAAGGATACATCCACCGAAACCTGACGGGTCCACAAATCAAAGCCTCATCTGCCAAATGAACCATATTGTGGACACTTATATCAAAAAAGGAAGCTGGAAAGTACTTCTCAAGCATACACATTGCCTCTGCAATCATGAATTGAGCCTTTTCGAGATCACTTTTGCACAAGACTTTAGAACACAAAATTCTGAAATACAAGCTGATTTGGTGAAGTGCAGTTCGCAACTCTTTGTGGCGTGGAAAAGCATGTTGAAGTAGAACTGGCAGCAAATACATCATAAGGACATGGTAGTCATGTGACTTCAAGCTACTGAATACTCAGCGTTTTCATATTAACATTGTTGCTAATCTTCGACGATAAACCACTAGGAAGTTTTAAGTCTTTAAGAATATTGCAGAAATCATGCTTTTCTTCTTTGCTCAGAACAAACATCGGTGTTGGTTTTACATCAGCTCCAGTAATACGATTTGTCGTAGTCCACTGTCCACAATGGATACCTAGCTTCTTTAACTCTTCCCGTGCATTCCACGAATTCATAGACTTGTTATTATAATCAAAGATTGTCTCAACTATGTGTTCCATAATATTTTTTTCAGTGTGCATTATATCAACACAATGCCGTAAGTAGAGCATACGATAGACTTCAAGATCCCACCAAATACACTTCTTATAGAATGCGCCAGTGATTTTGTTATCTTCTTCAAGAACATTGTCATTATCGGGATCATATCTTTTTCTCTTCACTGATTTTCTCTTCACTAACTTACCAGGTGTGTAATCCACAAGAGCTAATTTTTCTAACGACTCCTCTCCAGTCAATCGCTTTGGAGCAAATTTAAACTCATCCGCACTTAGACCCAACTGCCCACCCTTTTTTCTAAATGGATGGCCAGACCTAAGAAATATCCTATAATTAGGATACACCTCCTTATTACCGTAAGGCAAATGAACACTTCGTGTCTTGTCTGCACAACAAACACAGGCAAAATAACCATGAGTAGTACATCCGGATAAAACACCTTGTGCTGGCAAGTCGTGAATCCCCCACATTAAGCAAGCTCTAAGTAGAAAGTATTCCTTTTTGTAGGCATCATAAACTTTCATCCCATTCTCCCAAAAGTCTTTCAGTTCATCTACTAGTGGTGGTAGAAACACATCTATGTCTTGTCCCGGAGACTTTCTTCCTGGGATCAACAAGGACATTATCTGAAACTCAGATTTCATGCATAATGAAGGTGGAAGATTATACATCACCAAGATCACAGGCCAACAACTCCAGCTTAAACTCTGCGTACCATACGGATTGAACCCATCAGTTGAAATTCCAAACCACACATTTCTGCCCTCCTTTGCGAACTCTAGGAATTTCCTTTTCACTAAAGCCCACTGATGTGAATCGATCGGATGACGCATGTACTCATTAGAAACTTCTGCTCGATCATGCCATGTCATTTCTTCAGATATCCAAGGTGTACTATAATATCTCTTAAGTCTTTCTCCAATGGGAAAGTGTCTCAGCACCAGGAAAGGTTCTTTCGTCTGCTTTGGTCCAAACTTCCCTTGTTTGACCTTGAATCTTGGTGATTTACATTGCGGACAGCTTGTTGCATTTTCATGCTCTTTATAATACAAAATACAGTAGTTTGGGCATGCATGAATAGCCTTACATTTCATACCCAGACCTATCATAATCGACTTCATCTCTGTGTATTTACTGGGTAACGTATTTTCTTCCGGTATCCACCCTTTTATCATTTCCAGCAATTTGGTCACACAATAACCTGATATTCCAAACTGTTTCTTTATATTTTGCAGCTCCACAATCGCAGAGAGTGTACTGACCTTGCGTTCACAAGTAGGATACAACTTCTGTTCAGCCAATTTTTTGTACTTCTCATGTCGCTTTTGTGCATCTGGTTCAAACTCAAATGGATCTTCATCACCATCATGTGTCCCATTCACATCATCTATGCAAACACCACCACCATTCCTTCCATGAACTTCAAATGCAGCATCAATAAGAGGATTAAAATCTGGAAATTCATTTTCTATAATTTGATCATTACCCATATCCTCTACTGGAATATTCATCGCATTATTAACCGACTGCTTCTCACCATGAAGGACCCAAGTCACATACGTCTTGTCGATACCATACAAGTACAAATGATGTTGCACTTTCTTAATACTGAGACGTTCCCCATTTAAACATCTAGAACATGGGCAAGGACAATGCGTTTTCCAAAGACCATATGTAGATGCATATTGAATGAAAAATTTCACCCCATCTCTTTACACTTTACCAAATCTATCATTTTCGAACATCCAAGACTTATTCAATTCTCTCGGCATTCTGAAAAATCAAAATTAACCACATTAGCCAGTTCCCCAAAGCTTATTTTACTGCGCCAAATTCATGACATATAGAGGAATTTAGTGACACAGAATAGTAAAAATTAAAAACTGTAATGTGGTGCACAGAACATGACCAAAACATCAAGAGCAGTAAGTAAGTATATAAGAATTCATGAATTATTTAGTGCATGAGGCTATGTGCTGGAGGTCTGTGGAAATATTTAGTGCTAGAGCGTAGTAATTTATCCACTGCGATACCCAAATACCAATGGCAGCAAACTTCTGACTTCCTAAAGATGAGTGCAACAGTCAAATCAGAATACCAGCCAGGGGCTAGTAAATAATTCATACAATTTGATCAATAAGCACGAAGATCATTCACTAACTACAAAAAATTGTGGCTATTTACAGAAACCAAAAAATCTCCAAGATGAACTAATAATCATCACATCCTAAAGAAACACAAATAAATAAATGAAATCTCCTAAAGAAAACAAAAGCATCAATGTTAACGAACTAAACCATCAGGTCCCGTCAGGCCAGACTAAAGTTGAAAACATACATATCTACACACTAATGGTACAAATAACCTTCTAACCACAACCTACTGTGTTAGGTAACAAATGTATAACTGAGATCTTCACTAATGTCAAATTTGAAACTGCTAATTTAAGATGAGGTGGAGACAATAACAAAACGAACATTATTGCCTTCATATGATTAAGGTGGAACCTGCTTTTAAACTGAGTTGGAACATACTGAACAGACTAAAGTTGAACAATAGAGAGAACATGTTCACTATAAAATATCGATGGCATGAATAGCAATTAAAATGTAAACCTACTTGTAATTGGTAATGTAAAAAGTTTGTTCCAAAGAATCTACTTTCGTTTTTCTGTACCGGAGATGGAAAATATAAAGTTTTGGAGACTAAGCAAAACAGCAGTAGCATACGCATTTTTTGGTAGTGGCATAAACAAATATACATGTTTAAGCTCACATTGGGTTGGGAAAATTTATTAGATACAGTGTGACATAAGTTAATTGGTGCATAAGAGATACCTGTGGATTCTTCTATTTCTGGTAGCTCAAGATAAGTACCCGAATTAAGCATTACAAGGCTCTGTCTTGTAATCAATCTAAACAGTGGTGTTCAATCATTTTGATGTCGAGTAATGACAAGAGCTCTTCTGTTTTAAAGGAAAGTCAGGTGTCGACCAGAAAATTAAATAAAAATGTATAGAACAAGGAAGGAGAAACAACAAAATTCCAGTAAAAAGAAGAAAAGATTGAAACTTTATTATTTGCGTACACACTGCGTACAAAACTACAGAAAAGTGTCCCACTTGTTATCTGCGTAAGTATGCTTCTATGTTTTTCTAGCTTTAATGTTTGCTTCCATATTTACTAGAGACATATGTTTGATAAACAATAAATAGGAACTGAAACCTCAACGGTTTGCATCACTTGATTTTGAATTTTTCTAATTGTGGCTACTGATTGATTTAACAAACGAAAGAAATACCTTTGCAGCGATGGTTGTTTGTGGGTGCGATAAGGCTTCCTTCACAAGAGAAGTATACCCCTGTTCCGTTCCAAGAAAAGCTCGAATTGTCTTAGATGTCACTCCATAAGCTTCTTGTGAAATCTCTGTGATGATATAATAAGTCTAAAAAAACTCAGAAACAAGAAAAGTTCCTCTTATGATACAAACCCACACACTCAAAACTTAAGCCACTACCAAGACTCAGACACAATATGCTCTACCGAACCACGTTATTGTACTACTTTTCATTCCTGAACGAAACCCATAAACTCAATAAAGCAAGATAACTAAATGCACCATAGTAACTTAGCAAGATGAAATCCAGGAATTTATCAGTCAATTGCACCAAAAGCTTGAACAATCATAGAAAAATAGTTTAGCAAAATCCTGGGGTATGTTATCTGTTACTTACACCTAGAGCATGGCAGAGGTTACCCACAAGGTCCCCCAAGCTAACATAGACAAGAACAATAACCAAGACCTAATCACAACAAAAGGGTATTCTTAACAAATCCACATTACTTAGTCGCCATAGGACTACTCTATTTCAGTAATTCTACAGAATTCCATCAAATTTGCAAACAAAAACACACCAAAATTTTACAATTCTTAAATATTCACATTTTTTTTTTCTAATTCTCATCCAAATTTTTTTCATCAAATACCATAACCACCTCAAACAAAATAACCAAGAAAATCATTATCACAATCAGAAACCCCAACTTGAACCGAATTTTAAAAATCCCTCATTTTTAAACCCTAGGTTCGTAATTTAAGAACTGTAGTAAGTAATGGAAGAAGAAAAAGAAGAGAAAGCATACCAGCAACGATAAAGAAGAAATTTCACCAGAAACAAATCACCATCAGTTTTATTATCCGTCTTCAAATCCTCCGAAATTGATGAGTAAGAAGAAAAAAAAAAGATAAATCAATTGAATGACGATGGGTTTTTCATTTATTGGAGTTGGATTCGAATTTGATTGATTTTTCTCGCCTTGTTTGATAAAAGAAAATTCGTCAAGTCTTTCGATAGGGTTTTTATCGACTGGGGTTTGTTGTGTTTCGTTCAACTCCGTTTCTTTTGTTTATAATGAAATGAAATGAAATCCTATTTTTGGCTTGGTTGGGATTCTTGGGAACACAAGTTTGGTTTCGACAGGCAACGGTGTGGATTAGTTCTTGGTTTAAGTTATTCTAGGGGTCCTAGCACTGCTAGCTGGTTCCAAACAAAAGATTTTTAAAAACTTAAAACTCTATTTTTACATTTTCAAAATTCCAAATTAAACCATTGAGTTAGCAATGTGCAAATGTGTTACTACTAAAAATGACAAAGAGTTATAAATTTGGGGTGTATTTTGGTATACATGGATTTTGGGTAGGAATATTAGTAATAGTGATTTAGTGTAAAATGTGTTAGGGATGTATAACTAATGATCTCACACTTTGAATAGTTATTTAGTTTTTATGAATTAATTCCAAATTATGGTAACTATTTCTTAATTTGCTAACCCTTTATATGAGTTACTAGATTTATAATGGATCATTTCAGTTACCCAAAAAAATTTAGTTAGGAATCCTATTGTTACTAAAACCCCATTTTGGTGTAGTGTAGGAAAGAAAAAAGAAATACTCGCCAACAAGAACGGTTTGCGGATATTGTTGCATATGCATTACCGATTGTAGAAGAAGAAATTCCTTCAACTTATAAACAAGCTGTCAAGACAGTTGAAAAGGTGAAATGGGAGAAAGCCATGATTGAGAAGATGGATTCTCTTGACAATAATGGAACTTGGAAGATGGTGGAGCTACCTAAAGGAGAGAAAGCAATTGCATGCAAGTGGGTATATACAAAGAAGGAAGGATCTCCAAGTGCAAGCAATGTAAGATAAAAACCAAGGTTGGTAGCTAAGGGTTACGCACAAAGGGAAGGGATTGAATATAATGAAGTGTTTTCTCCAGTGGTAAAGCATACTTCCATTAGAATTTTACTTGCTTTGGTGGCGCAGTTTGATCTCGAGCTGGTACAACTTGATGTGAAAACTTCTTTCTTACACGGTGACTTGGAGGAGACGATTTATATGAAGCAACCTGAGGGGTTTGAAGTAGCAGGTAAACAAGATTGGGTATGTAACTTGAAGAGATCGTTGTATGGCTTGAATCAGTCTCCAAGGCAGTGGTACAAACGATTGGACAAGTTTATAAAGATATAAAAATACACAAGAAGCAACTATGACTCTTGTGTGTACTTCAAACAGCTACTTACTTTTATACGTAGATGAAATGCTTATTGCGTCTAAGAGTAAGGTGGAGATTCAACGATTGAAAAATCAATTGAGTAGTGAATTTGAGATGAAAGATCTCGGTGAAGCAAGTAAAATTTTGGGCATGGAAATTGAGAGAGATAGAAAATCTGGCACTATTTGTCTCTCTCAAAAGTCTTATTTGAAAAACGTATTGAAGCGTTTTGGTTTAGAAGCCAACTCTAAACCGGTAGCACAACCTCTGGCTCGACACTTTAAATTGAATGCTGAACAATCACCAAAAACAGTGGAGGAGCAGAGGTTAATGGCTGAAATACCGTATGCAAGTGCTGTTGGGAGACTTATGTATGCTATGGTATGCACTAGGCCTGATATTTCACAAGACGTTAGTGTGGTTAGTAGATATATACATAATCTAGGGAAGGAACATTGGCTGGCTGTGAAGTGGATTCTGCGGTATATTCAAGGTACCGTAGATGTTGGATTGAAGTTCTCACGAAATGAGAGAACTGGTTGCAAAGTAGAAGGATACTGTGATTCCGATTACGATGGTGATTTGGAAAAGTTTCGGTCCACTACTGGGTACGTTTTTACAACTGCGAGTGGACCGATAAGTTGGAGGTCAACCTTACAACCAACAGTAGCATTATCGACAACCGAAGCTGAATATATGTCTGTTGTAAAAGGTATAATGGAAGTCGTTTGGATAAAAGGTTTGTTTGAGGAGTTGGGGATTCAACAAGAGCAAGTAAGCGTGTATTGTGACAGTCAAAGTGCAATACACCTAGCTAAGAACTAAGTTTATCACGCTCGAACAAAGCACATCAATGTACGATATCACAAAGTACGGGAAATTGTTGAAGAAGGTGAAATTCTGCTGGAAAAGATTGGAACCGCCAACAATCCAGCAGATATGCTCACCAAATTGGTGACAGGTGAAAAGTTTAGACATTATCTAAACTTGATCAGCATTGTTCATATTTGAAGACACCTTAGGGTCACTACGAGAAAAATCATCATTTACAACACTGTATTAGGGTTGTAGTACCCCTACTACAACGCTTTTTTGTGTATTGTGTAGGTGGGGTATTGTAGAAAGTCCAAGCTTTTCTACAATACTTGACTAAGTGTTGTTAAGGGTGATGTGATTCATGGTTCGACAATATTTTGCCAAAGTTGTGATTCTCTTTCGATTTTTTTTTTGTTTCCTAACACAACCCTTGCTTGTTGTTGTAGGAGTATCTTGGACAACACAAGTAGTGTATCGTAAAAATATGTAACACAACACTTGTATAAGTTGAAGGTCTATCTTAGACAGCCTACGATGTGTATCGTAGAAATATGTAACACAACACTTGTATAAGTTGAAAGACTATCTTAGACAACCTAGGATGTGTATCGTAGAAATATGTAACACAACACTTGTATAAGTTGAAGGACTATCTTATACAACCTAGGATGTGTATCGTAGAAATATCTAACACAACACTTGTATAAGTTGAAGGACTATCTTAGACAACCCAGGATGTGTATTGTAGAAATATGTAACACCTCTTATTACTATGATGAATAAGATTTGCACGACACTTGTTAGGTTGTTTCTGGAATCGCTTTGATCGAAGTTTTCGTCCTCCTCGACGTCAACCACCGTATTCTACACCTCGCGCATATGCTGCTCAGACAGGCTTACTTCCAACTTCTCCATGGACTCTTGATAGTGGAGCTACAGATCATATAACCAATGATCTTTCTCGTCTTTAGTTTTCAACCGAGTACACTGGCCCTGATCAAATTAAGATGGGTAATGGTTCTTCTATTCCAATTTCTAATATTGGATCCTCTCTTTTGGGAACTCCCAACTGTAAGTTGAATCTTCGTAATGTTCTTTTTGCACCACAAATATCTCACAATCTCTTGTCTGTTTCCCGTCTTACCACTGATAATAATGTTTTATTCGAATTTCACCTAAATTTTTGTCTTTTGAAGGATCGATGTACCTGGGAAGGTTCTTCTTCGGCGGCAGAGGGAGGGTGGTCTCTATTAACTTGATGATTCGTCTAAATCTCCTAAAGTTTGCATAGAAGAAAGTGCTAGTTTACAAGACTGACACTCTGGATTGGGACATCCAATGATGTGTATAGTTCGTAAAGTCGTTTCTCAGTTTTCACTTCTGGTTTCAAGTCAGCGGAATTATTTCCGGGAACAAGCTTTATGCTGAAATCCTAAGAACACTTTTGAAGTTGGATACTTTAGCCTTCTCTAACACTGATGTATAATATGTTTAAATGTGGAAATTGATTGTATTCCAGGTTCTCGATGCCACAAACATAAAGGAAGCCATGGACAAAGCAACGGAACACGCTACAAAAAGAGATATGGGTGGTCTCGCTCAAGGCCAGGTTGGGGATAAAATTACCTTTTCTTATTTTATTTCACTAGTCTGATATTCTTGGAAACTCTGGTTGTGCTTTGGTTCATGATCTAAGTTCATTTATTGATCAGACATACTTTTTCTTTTAACCCTGAAAAGTACACTAGTTAGGTTGTTTCTGGGAACAAGCTTTAAGCTGCAATCCTAAGAACACTTTTGAATGTGGAAATGATACTTCTTGGCTGCTTTCACAGAAAGTGCATCTATTTTTTATTCAGCCTTCTCTTATGTTTAAATGTGGACATTGATTTACTTCTAGGTTACTGATGCCACACACATAAAGGAAGCCATGGACACAGCAACAGAATTCACTTCAATGCAGTTGACATAGTGATACTGCTGCGTAAATCCAGTTGGATCTTCAATTTTGTTGATAAATAACAGTTATCTTGTGTTCTGTTAGTGTATGTAACGAAATATCACCAATTTTCAGTTACCTCATTGGTGAGAATCTTATGCAACTGAAATTTTATGCTACTCCCGATTACCTAATTGGTGAGAATCTTAAGCAACTTCAATTTTATACTACTCCTCCGTCCCAAATTAGATGAGCTAGTTTTAATTTTGCACAATTCTTAAGGCAAGGAGAAAAGGGGAGTATGTTTAAGTATTTTTACAATTATACCCTTATGGATAATAAGCTTAGAAATGATTTATCTTTTAAACTATAACACGGTTTTCGTAAACTTTGTACTTGTTGAAAAGCATTTTAAAACACTTACGTAACAAATATAAACATGACTATCAAATTATACATATTTCTTATAGTAACAATAATTAATTAAATTGGTAGCTTTAGAAATACCCTTGACTAGTGAGATAGCTCATCTATCTATAGGGCAAAACTCATAACCAATTAGCGCTCATCTATCTATAGGACAAAATTCAAAACCAATTAGCTCATCTAATTTGGGATGGAGGGAGTATTTGATAAGGAGAAAAAAATAAAAAAAAGAACAGTAATAGATTATTTAGAATTTCCAGTCAAAATTTCTTTTCCTCTTTCTTAAGGAGCTTTTCTTCTCCTTTCTAAATCTTCCCTCCACATCTACTTTCAACGAATCAAGGCTACGCATGAAAGGAGTTGCCGGAGTGGTGGTATATACCGAATGTGTACCATCTTCCAAGAATTTCCTTAAAGTCTCCTCTAGCTTTCTCAAAGTTTTAGTTGTAGGGTCATAACAAGAGAGAACAACATTGTACCACAAGAAATACTTCTCGCCCTCAGTTAGCGCATCTGGCACAAACCAGCTCCATTCTTCCCACGCTATGCTAAACTTCGTACGCCACTTGTAACGTTTCTGTGTATGTTTGGCAGATTTTTTAATCCTTAACTCCCATATCGTGACAGGTTTACCGAAAACTACATCTAGAACACACAAATTCCCTCCCAATACCATGAGTCCGACATTAGCTTCACAATCAGCAGAAGGTATTGATGGGAGCGATTCCGACGTCTCATGTTTCAAATCGAAAGCTACTATAGTCTCAGGTACTACACTGTACTTATCGATCCAGTAAAGAGCTCCACCTGCAAAAACACATACCGATGGTAAAACACCCTCGCGGGGCATATTATATTTTGTAATCTTATTTGTTATATTTCTCCCTAATAGAAGATATATTTACCTTATTTTCCGTTGATATTATTTGCTGTAATAACTTCTTATTATTTTGTGAAATAAGATATATTGGGGATCCTGTGAAGGAACTCTCCAAGGAGATTATTCATCATCCGACATGGTATCATCCTAAAACTTCGATCCTCTCTTCATCTTCAATGGCAGGCGATAAAAAAACCCTGCATCCGGCGTTTGCTTTCACTAACATCAAAACCCTAATCCCCATTCTCCTAGATATTAAACAGGATGAATACTCTTCCGGGTTTTTCTTTTTTGAGCTCCATCTCCGGCTCACCGTCTCCTCTTCCTTATTGACGGATCGACAAGGCCGACAGACATCGATGACGATACCGGGAAACAACTTGACGCTCTCTGTCGTCAATGGATGTTTTCTACCATTGCTAAAGACTTAATGCTCACTGTTCTCAAATCTGGCAAAACTGCTAAAGAGATTTGGGATCATCTTAAGAAGATCTTTCAAGATAACAAAGGTAACCGCGCTGCGACTCTTGAAAGTAAGTTTGTCAATCTTAAGTTTGTTCAGTGTACTAGCATTGATGATTACTGTGATCAGCTAAAATCATTATCCGACCGATTACGTGATCTTGAGTTTCCTATGAATGATAAGCGATTGGTTATCCAACTTGTGAATGGCCTTCCGGAGGAATAAAACACTGTTGCATCTTTCATACAATAGTCCATGCCCGATTTGATCTTTGCTCGCTCTCAATTATGTCATCAAGAGATCCGTCGTGCTCAAAGAATCCAAATGTCTTCACCAACAGCCCTTGCTGCTACAACATCTTCAACAGGACCGTGGTACACCACGCAATCATCGCTCCAACAATGGTAAACGTGGAAATAGATCCATGACTTCTGATAATACGGCAACAACTTCATCACTGGATCCACCTCTTCTGCCAACACCACCACATTTCCGCCAGGCATACCGTGCTCAGTATCCAGCGTACCCTCCCTGGTCACCTTACTGGGCTACTCTACCATGCCCTTACCCCACGCTTCCTCCATGGCAGCCATCACCGTCAACACGCGGATCATCCCGCAGTCGCTCTCGCAATGGTCGGGCCTCGTCCTCGGCCATCCGGCATTGGTCATGCACAAGCTTATCTTGCTCCCTCAACCGAGGTCTCGCAACCCAATGATATTGTTTGAAGCATATAGCTCCATGAGCCTATAACAACCTGATGATGCCTTTTATATGGACACCGGTGCTACATCGCACCTCACTGCAGACTCAGGTACTTTACATACTGTTTTTAATACTAGTAATGTACGATCCATCTTAGTCGGCAATGGCAATAGTATTCCAGTTACTGCTAGTGGTACCAAGTTCCTAAATCTCCCTTCCCGAACTCTCCAACTCAAAGATACTCTAGTTGTTCCTGACATAATCAAAAACCTTGTTTCCGTTCGTAAATTCACCAGTGATAATCATGTGTCTGTTGAATTTGATCCATATGGTTTTTCTGTGAAGGATTTCACTTCGAGGACGATTCTTCTTCGATGTAATAGTTCTAGGGAGCTTTACCCTATCACCACTTCTGCCGTGCCGCCTTCAATTCCGTCCATGTCTCCTCCTATGTCTCTTGCTGTGTTCTCGACTGATATTTGGCACAGCCGCCTTGGTCACCCGGCAAGGCTATCTTAGATGTTTTACGTTCAAAATCTGCTATTCAATCTAATAAAAATCAGTCTACCAAACTTTGTCATTCTTGTCAAGTTAGTAAACATGTCCGTCTTCCATTTTATGAATCAAATTCCATTACTTATGCTCCTTTTGATCTCATTCATAGTGACTTATGGACCTCTCCATTACATGTTGAGACTGGTTTTCGTTATTACCTTATCTTGTTGGATGACTTCACAAATTATCTTTGGGTTTATCCTCTAAAGTTTAAATCTCAAGTCTATACCAAATTTTTGGAATTTCGTACTTTCGTTAAAACTCAATTTGAACGTGAAATAAAATGTTTTCAATGCGACATGGGTCGTGAATTTGATAATTCCTCTTTTCATAACTTTGCCCAAACTAATGGGCTTGTTTTTCGTTTTTCATGCCCTCAAACTTCCTCTCAAAATGGCAAGGCTGAGAGAATGATTTGTCGTGTTAATGATATCACACGTACAATTATGTCTCATGCTTCCATACCTTCAAAATTTTGGGCTGATTCCCTTCTCATGGCTGTCTATCTCCATAATATCCTTCCCACCAAAATTCTCAATTTCAATTCTCCGTGTCCATTCTTTATCAACGTCAACCAACATATGACCATCTTCGTACGTTTGGTTGCCTTTGCTACCCTAATCTATCCGCTACCACACCCCATAAACTTGCCCCTCGTTCCACTAGGTGCGTTTTTCTTGGTTTTCCTATCCACCATCGTGGCTACCGTTGTCTTGACTTAGCCACTAACAAAATAATCTTGTCTCGCCATGTAACGTTTGATGAAAACGTTTTTCCATTCCGTGAAACCTCCCCCACTAGTTCTCCCAGTCTAGATCACCAATCTACGTCTGTTTCCACTTTTTTCCCGGTACCTCTGGCCTATCCCTCCTCAAATCCTTCTCAACCACCTTCCCCCAATGTACAACAAACGTACACTCCACCTCATCGTCGTCAGACTACTCAGTCTTCCGCTGCTTCCCCTCCTCCTCTGTCTAACATTCCCACTACACCTCACGACCCTACTTCCCACCAGTACATAACTTACCATCGTCGTCATACTCATCAGACTCGTGCAGTCACAAATTCGCCTGCATCAATCTCTTCTACTCTTCCTATCTGTACTTCCACCTCCAACAGGTCTATAGCTTCCACTTCCATCTGTCCCCCTACTGTACCTACCAACATTCCAACAACCTCTACATGTCCCCCTACTGCACCTACCACTTCCACTTCCACCTTTCCCCCTACTGCACCGACCATTCCAACAATCTCAGCTGCATCCTCATCTCGTCCCAGCCACTCGTGCCTCCAAGGGCATTTTCCGACCAACTAATAGACTGAACCTTCATGTTCAGACTCAGCAAAAAATCTCCCGTCTGCCTAAGTCTCACCTTTATGCTCTTAGGGATCCTAACTGGAATAAAGCCATGAAAGATGAGTACATTGCAATGTTGAAAACTAATACTTGGGAACTAGTACCACGACCTCTTGGTGTTCATATTATTCTTTCCATGTGGCTTTTCCGCCACAAATTTCATGCTGATGGTTCCTTGCAGCGTCACAAGGCGCGTCTTGTCGCCAATGGTAAATCTCAGCAGGTTGGAGTTGATTGTTTTGAGATGTTTAGTCCAGTTGTTAAGCCTGCCACTATTCGTACTGTTCTCACCATTGCTACTTCGAGGTCTTGGCCCATACACCGATTGGATGTCAAGAATGCTTTTCTTCATGGGGATTTGACCGAGACAGCTTTATATGCATCAGCCTCCGGGATTTGTTGACCCTGCTCGCCCTGATTATGTTTGCCGCCTTCGTAGATCTCTTTATGGTCTCAAACAAGCCCCTCGGGCGTGGTTCCAGAGATTCGCGACCTTCATCTCCAGCTGTGGTTTTCGTGGTAGTGTATGTGATCCCTCTCTCTTTATTTATCAATCAGGATCGGATACCGCGTACTTACTGTTGTACGTTGATGATATAGTACTCACTGCCTCTACTGATGCTCTTTTATGCCGGTTTATTGACTGATGAAACGAGAATTCTCTATGTCTCGATCTTGGTCCGTTACATCATTTTCTCGTATCACCGCTACTCGTTCATCCTCATGGTTGTATTTGTCTCGGTCATTATATACGAAGGACATCATCGCTCGTGCATCCATGACTGACTGTAACCCAGTGGCCACTCCGGTCGACACTCACTCCAAGCTCAGCGCTACTTCTGGCCCAGCAATCGCGGATCCTACTTTATACAGAAGCTTAGCCGGGGCATTACAGTACCTTACATTCACTCGACCGGATATATCTTATGCGGTTCAGCAGGTATGTTTATTCATGCATGACCCAAGGGAGCCTCACATGCAAGCTCTTAAGCGCATACTCCGCTATCTTCAGGGTACCATTGATCATGGCCTTTTTCTATCGGTTTCCACTATTTCTGGTTTAACTGCATACTCTGATGCTGATTGGGCGGGCTGTCCCGATTCGCGACGGTCAACCTCTGGTTATTGTATTTTTCTTGGAGACAACCTCGTCTCTTGGTCTTCTAAGCGTCAGGCAACTGTTTCCCGCTCTAGTGCTGAAGCTGAATATCGAGGAGTTGCCAATCTTTATTCTTTGAAACAACTTTGGCTTCGGAATCTTCTTCTTGAGTTACATATACAATTACGACGTGCTACCATGGTTTATTGTGATAATGTGAGTGCTGTCTACATGTCTGGCGATCCTGTTCAACATCAACGCACAAAACATGTGGAGATCGACATCCATTTTGTTCGTGAGCGCGTTCGTATTGGGGACGTTCGTGTATGCTGATATTTTCACCAAGGGTCTTCCAAGACAATTATTTCTTCGTTTTCGTTCTAGTCTAAGCGTCTGCTCCTCTCCCGCTAAGACTAAGGGGGTGTAATAGAAGATATATTTACCTTATTTTCCGTTGATTTTATTTGCTGTAATAACTTCTTATTATTTTGTGAAATAAGATATATTGGGGATCCTGTGAAGGAACTCTCCAAGGAGATTATTCATCATCCGACACTCCCCTCAAAGACCAAAGACCACCATGCGGAGGGTATACACAGAGTTGTCCTGCTCTGCCTAAAAAAGTTGTGCAGAGTTCTGACAACCTTGTACTCGTTACGTGAACGATTGTAACTGAACCCAATCGACTGTTCTACATAAGCGTATGCATTGTACTTTGGAAGTTGAATAGTTGGAAGTTGAATTTGCTCTCCAAAGGACGAGGATTGCAAATATAGATTTTTCTTTCACAACTTCCCCACATGGCGAATCGGCATAACAAATTAAACCGTGACAAGAACCAACCATGAAACTTTGGAAGGATGATGATGATGGCAAGATTATACGGTGCTCTAACTTTGTAAGTGCACCCAAGTAGTTATCATCAACCTTATCATTATTTTGTTCGAGAAGTAGAATTGTGCTTCCGGCCCGTTGCATTGTGGTGTGAAATCCCGTAAATTAAACCCCTCTTGGGTTTAGGTACCAAAGTTCGCCATGATTTGCATACTTCTCTAGATTTTATCTTTAAGACCATTGGCAAGCGAGAAAGTATATTTTCAGCGATTTCTAAAGGTAAATTCTCCATTGATTGAACTGAGTATCTTTAAAACTTCTATTGATGCCGCATTCAGACTATTCATATATATAAATAGGTTTATTATTTCCTTACTTACTTCGTTTTAGGTTTGAGTTAAGGGTTTGAGTGTTTGACCACCTTGTTTGGTTGGATTTGACTCACTTCGGCTCGGCCTTGAATCAAATCATTAGTTTTTTTCTTCTTCTTTTGTCCGACTCGAAATCTAACTTGACACACACATCCGACTCGGATATGTTTGAGTCGAGGCACAATTTTGAACCTATAATGGAGTAATGAGAGTTAGTCCCCGACCAACCTGGAGTAACTAGCCTTTGCCAGTGGAGATATAAATAAAGTTCATCAAACTTATGAAGGACTTCTTGCGGGGATCAACAGCTGATAGAAAGAAAAAAATGTTGGGCAGCATGGGAGAGAATATGCAAGCAAAAAGCATTTTATCTATCAGAAATTTGAGATTAATCAACAAAATATTATTATCAAAATGGTCTCTTGGAGGTACAGCAAAGAAATAACAACATTATGTAGAAGAACAATTCAGGACAAGATGGGTGGGGATGTTGAAGACTTGTGGTGAAAGACAACACTATACTGCAAGGAAGAGGAGTTTGGAAAGGAATTCGGAAGAGGAAGTACGTTTGTGGTGGAAGATATATATGTCTACTCTAGTCTCTAGAAATCAGAAATGGCAACTCCAGTATATTCTGGTGCAATAGAAGTGAATGCTAAAAGAATGACACCTAGGGACGATTTTGGGGGTGGCTTACCCAGGCTACAGCCCCCCAAAACTTTGTAAGAACTGATTTGGCCCTTGTAATTTTCATATTTTGAAAAAATAGTCCAGGTGAGAATTAAAATTAGCCCAAGTATTGACTTAGCCCAACTACAATTTTACAAGTATTGACATAGCCCAACTACAATTTTGAATCGTTTTGGTGTTTCTAGTCATAGAATCTTACGTTGTTATACCATACGGTAGCCATTCAAAGAATTAGTAACACGGTTCCACAAAAATAAATCATCAATTAGATGATCTTATTAGCCCTTCAAAGACTAAGAAGAGGAATAAAACATAGTTGTTTTCATTTTATTGGTTAAAATACATATTCTTTTTTATTTCTTTATCAAATTTGATTATTTGTTAATTATTTGATATGATTAAAAAGAAAAAAATGATTGTATTTTTTAATTTTCTTGTGTAAGAAAGACCGAAAGTTAGGAAAGATCTTAAAATCTATAATTTTAATAACAAGTACTACCATTTTCCTATCTCCACCTCCATTTCTTACGACTGGAATTGGGGGTGGCTTACCTATGCTGAAGTGCAAAACTTGATTTTCATTGTTCCTAAGATTTAGCCCAGGTGCAAATTTGAGTTAGCCAATTATCAAGACAGGAAATTCGCGCAACTATAATTTGAAACTCTTATTTTTATTTCTGTGGTACTATGATGCTACGTTGAAATTATGCAAGAAGATTGAAACTCGGTCCCATATAGATAATCCTTGATAATATGATCTCAGCCATTAAAGGATTCCAAAGACAAAAGTAAAGAACTCATACTTCAAATTCTCTCTCACACACTGTGTTAGTTTGATACGGTCAAATCTTATTAGGATAGCACCACGTGTGTTAGTTCTTGTTCTACTTCTTTTTTTTCTTTTAACTCCTCATGTTTCACCATGCTACGAAAATAAAAAAGCAAAGGGTGTGAAGAATAACATAACTTCCTCGTGTCTACTTAAGAATAACATAACTTCCTAGATGTATCATTGTTGCATCGGTTTATTTTTGCTTTTCTTCCTCGGCAAATGTAAGTATATTGACGAAGATTACAAAGTGTAAGCCCAAAGCAACATTCTAGAAAGACAAAAAGAGCCGCGTGATAGCAAAAACCTCAACCACTTCTGAGTATTTTGCTCCGGAAACAACTCTCAAAGCTGAAACCCGATATGTTGAAAAGAAAAAATAGCATGTCGCATCAGGTATTATAACCGCAGCTATCAATATTGCAATCGAAAAAGTAAAATAGAGTATTGGCTAAAAAAAATTTTTTTAACCCACCCAGACATAAAATCCTGGATCCGTCGCTGATGACACCTGTGATGAAATACCGTGTCAGTTAACTGAAGTCTTTTTTTCTTTCTCCTGAATAAAGTTAACACAAATAACCAATGACAACTGCAAAGGAAAATAAAATGAAAAACTAGTCTAAAAAGCAAACTTGTTAAAGTGAAATGAAAAATCCGGAAATCATTAAATTACCACAAGTTTGTCCAGCAAAAAAAACCCGCCCGAGATACAGGGTGGGGCCACTTGAAACCCATTCTAATCCCAATGTAGAGAAGTGCTCCCGTGACCGCACGATCCCCTTGTGGGATGCATTGCGGGAGAATAGTGTGGTGAGTGTATCACTATTCTGAAAAATCAATCAATAGGGACCAAAACCAAATATATTTACACCTTTTATCTGGTTTCCAAATAGGATCCCAAAAACTCCAACCAATATGGGTATGGGGCCACACAACACCTTATGTTTATGCTCTCAGAGCAAACTCAAACATTTGTTCATCCACGTGGATGAACAAACTGAATTCTCCACTACGGGAAACAAAGCAAAATGAACAAATTGGGCTCCACTAGTGATTTTATTAATATAAACTAATAAGAGTTGGGTCCCACTAGTGATTTTATTTATATAAATTATTAAGAGTTGGGTCCCACGATATATCAACAACCTAAACACCCAATCCCATCTCTCACACCACGTCGAGAGTTGCGCTTACCTCCCCTCCCATTGGCCGGTGAACGAAACCCTCGCTCCTAATTGGCCGAAAACCAAGTTAGCCCCCTTACATTTCGTGGCCATTAATTTTTATATGTTTGATACGATCTAATGCTCCATACTAGTTGTAAGATTTATTAAAATTTAAAATACAAAAAAATATTTTTAAACCCGTAAAACAGGAAAAAAAAACAAAAAAAAAGAAATATTTTAAAACGACATAAATTTGTTTTTAAAGTATTTAATCCTAATAGTTTACATGAAAAGAGATTTTTATACGGAAAATCTTATAAATTTCCATATTTTGATTTTTATACTGAGATCTTAATCTAAAAAATAAGGAAATTTCCATGAAAAGAGATTTTTATACCAAAAATATTTGGAAAATCTTATAAATTCATCTAAAAAAATAACAAAAATAAAAGGAAATATTTAATTCTATTAATTTCCATATTTTGATTTTTAAACCATATTCTTAATCTTAAAGGAAAAAAAAAATTACCGGACATGGATTTGTTTTTATAGGAAAAGATCTTTTATAAATTAATCTAAAAATAGATTTTTATAAAATTTTGCCTTTCCCGTTCAATATATTTTAGGTAGCAGATCCAGGAACAGGTTGGTGCATTGGCAACTTATGCCAAATTTAGGGAAAGATTCGAAGGAATTTCGTATTGACCAAACTACCGAGATGTATATAAACATTACCTGGCTACTGGATTTGCATTTTACGCATACAGAGTAAAAATACAAAGCTATCATTGCATTCCAGGACTATGCCGGAACTATGCAAATAACAGTTGGAGCATTTGGAGGTGCTGGCAATCCTATGCATATGGGGAGGATGTGATACCACTAATGGTGGCAAATGCAGAGAATAATTATCGTGTTGAAACTTTATCGAAACTTTTGGTAAATTGTGTTGACATAAAGTTTAAATATTATTTTCAGTAACGAAAAGAAAATATGGTCTATGTAATCGGTTTTATTGTCATTCTAGAGCCAGTGGATTATGTGATTAATCATGTAAGTGTTCTAGCCAATACTCTTAATTAATTCATCATATTCGGATCATTAATAAATAATGTTGCTGATAAATTGATACATGATCGACACATGAGTGACCTTGGTGAAACCTTTATATATATTTATTTTTATTTTATCTTCTCTCACTCTAGAGCCCTAATTTTGTCTTTCATCAACGACAGCGTTGTTTCTTATTACTCCATTGATGTTCATATTACTGGTTTTTGTTGTCTTCTCTGGTGGAAAGTAATATCGGGTATATTTTTTTTTATCGTTGGTGTTATTCATTTAATTCATGTCTGATTAATTTGTGTTCTTTTTGATTTTGAGACATTGATTAATATTTGCTTTGTGTCCTTGATTTAGATCAAATTCCAGATTTGTGGTTGTATTGGAGGATATGATGGGTAAAGATGATCGTGGTCTGGGATAATTTTCTCTTTCATTTTTATTATTTTATTTAATTTATGTATACTCTCCGCTCTGGTCCCCTGTTTTGTTTTGATTTTGTTTCTTGATTTTCGCTTATAATTGTTCTTGGGTTGTTTTGTGGATTGAGGTTGTCCAATCAAGGATAATCGGATGTTGGGGTTTGTATGTTTTGTTGAATTTTTGATATTTTGGTTTTTTTATTTTTTAATTATTCCTTCAACAGTTATACTATCAGGATTGTTCATTCTTTGTTTCTCTTTTCAATTTCAGAACATAGATTTTTATCTCTTTTGTGTTCTCATAATTTTGGATAAGTGTATTGATTGTGGTCGGTCTGTTTCCACCCTATTGTTTTCTAACTCCTTTCTGGTTTTGGATATTTTTTTTTTTATTTTTTTTAGTTTTATTTGTTGTCATTGCATGGTTATTCTGTCTTCTCTGTTAAACAACTTACAGGAGAGGAGTTTGTTGTACATCTTCTTTTAGGACTGTAGCAACCTATATTTGAAGGAGGAATTGGAAATTAAAAGGTACAAGTTCTTTGAGTTAACAAATACGAGTGAAATTTGTTATAATTTTACTTTTAATAAGTGTTGGAAATTTGTTATAGTTGGCAGATTAATGAAGTGAGAAAGTACTTGACCGCTAAAAAATATTTTATCCATTTGTTGTACAAATGCATCAACTGCAAAATCTTAGGGCCGGGACTGGCATTATAAAGCAATTAAATGATAAAGCAATTAAAATTGTAGAACAAACCCTGAAATGGTAGAACTTAGCAGCGAAACAAGTGTATTAGGGTAAGAATACGAATTTTATAGTTTGCCGTTGATTAGTCAATATTAGGGTAGTGATATTGGGAGGAATAAACTCGAATTTCTTTTTATTATGGATGTGATATTGGGAGGAATAAACTCGAATTTCTTTTTATGAATATCTGCTTCAATTTTGTTTCTTAGGAAGAACTGGACTGAAGGAGAACAAAATTATGCGCAAATGGGTATTCATAGAAAAGATTACAGATCATAACTTCCCGAAAAATCTACCGTGGAGGAAACAATATGGTGCACTTTCCACGGGATATGGAGGTGGTGGAAGATATAGTGGCTGAGAACCGACCAGTGTTAGGGATTAGCGGCAGTATGCACAAGGGTGCTTAGGGTTCTCTAAGAATTGTTGGGTCTCCCATTGTCTTTTGGAGGGTAAGTGTTTTTGGATTGATGGGGGGAGAAGGGTTCCGTTAAGCTTATTTATTTGCATCTTTGTTCTTTGTTTTTGTCATCTTTCACAAGGATATGTACATATGCTTTGGAGATGGACTCATGCATAGTTGTGATCAGTACCGACAAGGATTTCCTTAATAAGGTATGCATATTTTCATCCACTACATCATTTTGAAACACTTTTGAGATATATGTACTAATTTTTCGCTAATTTTCTTATGCCCCGTTAAATAGTAAAGTTAAATAGTAAAGCATTAGTAAAAATACTGCTAAATAATTTTTTAGTAGCAAAGATTTCTAATCAGGTGGCTGCAGTGTTGGCGGCAACGGTGGTGGAAAAAAGAGGTCAAGTATGAAAAGTTGGCTACCTTCACTTCATTAGTAGCTTGCGACTGCTTATTGATATTATTGGCATCATATTTTTTTCACCGCTACACCTTTTTTCTACATGTGTAACCTCAAGTTTCACTTTTTGAAAGGCATTTGAATGCGGCTAGGTAGTACTAAAAACCGCATGTTTCCTTTGAATATTATTTTTTTTTTGCTAAGTTTTCCTTTGGAATAGGTTTGAGTTTTACTATTTTTTAGTGAGCCTTTATAAAGGTTTAGATCGTCTATGAAAAGTATTTTGAATTTTTTGGGTACTACATAGTCCTTAATATAATTATATCTGCCTCAACTGGCATGTTTTGTTATTTGCTATGCACCATCTCTACTAAGGATGACGAGTGGGGTCAAATTGACAATGCTGTGTGAATATAAGATCCGGGTATGTAGCTTGAAATTGATCACAAGTGGATGATGTTATAAGCCATTGAAAAAGTTTGCTCTCCTATCAGCGCACTCCTTGAACGAAATGCAGCAATGAGAGGATACTACCGCATTGTTGTTTCCAAAGCTCATAGACTCCACTGCATCTAGATTCAGAGGACAACACTTTGTATGCTACTTAATATAATCGTATATATTGTATGCAAGGACGAAAAGTTGTAATTTGACAAGATACGGAGATTGGCGACTCCATTGAGTTTGTGACGGATTGTTCAACACACGCAAAAAAAAAAAAATATTGCGAAATCCAGATACGGAGATTGGCGACTCCATTGAGTTTGTGACGGATTGTTCAATACACGTAGAAAAGAAAAATATTGCGAAATCCAAGTTATTAATGCAATACCCGTACCCTGTACATACTAACCACTTATGTGTTTGTGCAATTGCAGAATGTAACATGCTCAAGAGCTTGCTGCATTATATGCGGTGATAAAATGTGTTAAAGACTTCAAGCTTGGAGCAGAATATCCATTTGACCCCCTTAAAAGACGAGGGCCACAATTTATGGTGCTTTTGGGTGACCATTCCGTTTCATTTTAATTCTCAAAATTCAAACTCCGGACTTCAAAATTCCCCCCCCTCCCAGTTCAATGAGATTATAAAAACATCTAAAATGGGTCAAAAACGAAACAAAACCAAATAAAAAACACAGACCGAGATAAATGATTTGAGATCGAAATCAACTTTCTCAATAATCGAGATTATTGAGATTCTACGTCTACAACATGTATAAGACAGATAGAAGAGAGCCAAGTAAGAGGGAATGGTAATGGATTTTACTGAAATTTATGTATGAGCTATCGTGTTATTGGCAACGTAAGGGTTTATCACTTTCAGGTTCGTGCGACTTGGCGACTCATTCTGGCTACTATTTCACGAGTACGTTGCCAATAACACGATATTTTTATTTGTTAATGTACATTACGTAATGTACTGATTATTTTTTATTTGTTAATGATATCTTATTTTGGTGTTTTCAAGGGCAATTGGAATGATATTAACTCCTATTTATTGATTGTCTATTTCACATTATGGATGCAAGCAAAATTCTTATGTTTTTGATTCTGGACTGCGATTTTTTTTGTTTTAATCTGTATCTTTCTGCCAGTAATAGACATTGGTATTTATCCAGATTTATTTCTCTCACTATCAGTTGACAAGATATAAATATTGGTGAATTTCGAAATTTGTATGAATCTTGGGTTTTCTACTATTTTGAATGAATATTTGTTTCTTTTAATAAATATTGGTGACATTTCATTGTATTTATACACAATTATGAGTGAAAAATGTATGAAAAATGTTTGATATACATATTATAGGCATAAAATTCGAAAACGAAGTGTTAGTAGTTACTCCGAGGTTTTCACCAAAATCTCACCGAGATAAAGTTGTACCGATTAAGTGTCTCGGTCCCGCCGAGATGAACCGAATTCGGAATTGACTACATTGGTCCAAGTATTCGTTGGGCCTTAGAAACATACGTAAACCGAGGTACAGAAACAAGATCTAAACCTAGCAAAAATAATTGCGAGATACCATCTAAGAGAAAGCGAAAAATTTGACCAAAGCCTCCATTGGTCGAATACCATGACAATGGTAATTAGGTGGAGAATGAAATTCAAAATCGTAATGAAATGACAAACAAAGTACAATGTGGTGTAGATTAGAAATCTTCGGCAGAGAATGGGTATATATAGAGATCACAGGGGAACGGAAATATTGTTCTTGAACACATTAATGTTATTTTCATTTTCAAACAAAGCAATAGAAAATGAATATATTTTCATCGATGGTTGGTTTCGTATATGATGATAGGGTTAAAATCTTGGGTCTTCGAAGTGCTAAGGTTGAGGAATTTCAGGACCTTTGCGCCCTACAATTCAAATACGTCCTCTAATTCAGCGGAAATTATCTTGCCACTGTTGGCTCAGATATAAATCAGATACAAAGTATTTTCTGATTTATCCCGCACAGTAAAAGCAATATATGTGAAGTTTGGTCTACATGCACAGTACTTGACAGATGGCTCAATTGACTGAACCTCGGCATATTTGAAGGGGTAAAGGAATCCATGACTCCCTAAAATTCCAAGTTTGGTGCGCTGGGTATGAAATAACCACCTTATAAAACAAACCTTGGAAATACACGAATATGAACCGAGGAAGTATGTCGGAGAATCGGAAGAATCCCACATTTCGATAGCTTTTTCTTGGAAATAATGAGTTGCAAAGTTTGTAAGAAAAAGTGAAAAATACGAAAAAACCATATTGGCCCAGACGTTGTTTGGCCCGTCAGGGAATAAGGACCAGAGTGGGGAGGTAGGATGTCTAGCAACAGAAAATATTCCTAAAGTACATAAATCATCTCTCACCGCTAATAAAATAAGAAAAATATCAGATAAATTAGTTTAACCGCATCTACAAGACATACCTGTTATTGTCGAGGAAATGCACGTTTATCAAAAAAAAACTACATAAATTTATTGATTATGTTAGGTTTCATTGTTATAAACTTATTCGGTAGGCTTTTAGCGGATGATAAAATAAAGGTTCATGAAACTAATAAAAAAGAAGAAGATAATTATACAATATTAAAAGCATACATTAAATTGCACCCATCATGTTCTAACTCACATTCACCTACTTCTCTTTGAAAACCTTACATATCACAAAGTTTGTAAGTAAAGTCAGATCAGCGTAATATTTTCTTTTTGTCGCCTTCAACATTTTTGGCACGTATAATTGGATATTTTTTCCGGTTGATTGGGAAGTGTTGTAATTCAAATCAGAGTCTAAAAGATTGACTCTCAAAATGAGTTATCGATAACTCAGTTTTAGTAAATTTTTATCTGAGAAATTGATATTAAAGCTGAAACACTAAGTAGAGAAGACATATTATTGTATTTCATTAATTGTATTATGTTTTTACGTACATATTATGAAATATGTATAATAAAAAAAAATCAATTTCTGACGTTGGCAGGAAGATGAACTTGATAATAAATTCAAGAATAAGTGTTTGATCAAGTTCAAGCTAAGAATTTTATTGACTGTTCTTGATAAAAGTGTTTCTCAAAACCATCCCCTATAAATCATTGCTTCCCTGAAAGGAAAATTTGTGGCTATGATGGTTTGCACATAACAGAGAACATCTTTCTCTTAAGTCAATGTTTCGATAATTTTCAAGTGACATAGGTTAAGAGAGTTAATGAGATGCGGGTATATGATCAGTGATTGGTTATAATGTTCAATTATGTTTTGTTAATGGATTTTCTAATGTGTCACCAACATCTCAAGGATACGAAAACAAGTTGCCCTTCAAAATTAGAGTAAAATACTAAGACATAAATGACAAAACCATTAATTCTTTTGGTCATGAAATGACACTGTCACGAAATGAAAATTAAAATACATCTCTTGGAAATTAAACATACTTAGAAATTTATACCTTCATACCAAAACTTAGTGCATTATGAGATATCAAACCTTATCATCTTCCAATTTTATTTTTGGAATGCAAAATAAATCATCTAAAATGTCCATAAATCCCTGGCATTCCTGTATCATTTCGACACCACTCATAAGTCCATTTCGGTATTGTCCTTAAGTCCATATTGTCAACCTATATTATATGGAATCATCATACATTTCAAGGCTGAAATATATGTATTCAAAATCGTTCACCTTATAATGCATAATATTATTTTACAATTCACGGGTGCCCATAAACTAATATAAGTATTTACTTTTAATACATGGGTACCCAAATCTCACCTTATAATGCACGGGATCAAGAAACAGTTTGCAGATAAACATATATTTAAAATCATTCACCCATTTAACGATTTTTTATTTTTCAGCGTTGTTGAACTTAATTCCATTAATTACACATTTTACTCCACAAATGAACGACCTAGATAGATCTATGAAAGTATTTCATAGCATTGTGAAACAAACATTCGTATTTAATATATTGATTTTAGAACGCAGCATAACAAATTAATCAGATAATTTAGAGGTATTGTAGGTCTATGGAATGCTTATGAGAAACTTGAAGGTGGGGTTATCCAGAAAAGGAGTGTAAAAGAAGTCCAACTAGAGATATTGAAAAAATGGCTCCACATACTCCTAGAAGAAGACGTTGGACAAAATGCTAAGGACCGAGATAAATCTGGTAATTTTATCATTTGAAATCATGTTCAAGTTATTTAGGTTTTGGTTGGTTGCTTATTCGTCAAATTTTTATGATGTTTGATTCATTTTGAACACAGTTGCATAGATTGACACTATATCTAGAGTCAATTTTTTCTGGAATATATTTTTATCAATGGTTGTCGATATTAAATTTAGGTTCCATCCCTTTTTAGGACTAAAGATCATAAATGGAGGGAAATATTTAAATTTGAACTTATTATTTTCGATAACTAGCTTTTTTTATTTTCGGACACTTTAGTGTCAAACATTGGATAACATACTAAGTTGCATCATGAGCTTGGTTTGCAAGTGCTAATCTACTGAATAATAATTTGTCTCGGTTATAAATTTTTATTGTTGATTTGGGCCTCCTGCACCGGGTGCGGGGCTTTGATAAACATGAGTAATTGATAAAAGCCAAAGAATCCCTTAGAAAATATACTTGATTTGCAGTGAAACCAAGCAGAGTGCATAAACAAATATTAGATAAATAAATGTAGTAAGAAAATCATTGATCTTTAGTAGACACATACTTGATAAAAAAAAAATGGCGTGACCTATATATAGTTTATCTGCACATGAATCTTTTGGTTGTAATTGTGCTTTGGAGGGAATATTTATTGCACAAATCAGAAAGGTTTACATGACAACACTGTTTTGAATATAACAATATATATGTAAATGGAAATTTCCATGATCCGGCACCAGGAGGAAAAATTAAACATAAATATTATGCAACATATAGACACCAATTCAACGAAAATAATCGGTGGATCCATGCATACCACCAATAAAAACTCTATATAAAAACTACAAAGGTCTTGAGAGATTCAATATTTATTCACGGCAATGAACATCTCTCTAGACACCATCTAAGAAAGACTTGGTAAACAAGAAAAATACGAGAGTACAGTTAATATTGAAAATGGTAATGAAGTGGAGAAGCGTACATAATAATGAAAGTCGGGGAGGTCAACCATCATCTACAAGAGAATTAATTTTTGTCATTTGAAATCATGTTCAAGTTATTTAGGCTTTGGGTTGTTGCATATTCATAAAATTTCTTTGATGTTAGATTCATTTTTTTACAAACAATTGATTGAACGTTTCTTCAATTGCATTAATTAGGCACTTGACAACTATTTTAATTGATCTAATTAGGCATTTGGGAATTATTAATTAATTTTATTATTAGTTCGTTATTTTCATGGGCAAATTTGTTTTGCAACTAAAAAAATAATGCAAGAACCGTAATGTATAAATCATATTTAGTTGCACAACAAAATATATTAGCGATGATTTTCGTCCGACAGTGATTTAAAATTCACGCTCTATGGTAAAATTAGCATTTTTGTTTTGTTTTGATCCTTCGCTATGAATTAGAAGATTTATTATTTCTTACAGTGCATGTTTAAAAATTTTAATACAATAAGAAAATTTATTTATTTTATTGTTATTATTTTGCTTGCATCAATAAGATATTCCCACAATCAACAATTTATCTGGGCAATGAGAGCGGGCCGGAGCTCGCCACACCAATCAACAATTCCCACCCCGGACAGTGCATGCGTAGCATGGGTTACATACTAGCTTCCAAAAATAACTTATGCAATAGCTTTCACAGTAAGGGAAGCTCTGTATTGTAAAGAAACTGGAAAATAAAAAATAATACTCTTGGATATGTGCGGACATGGTCGGTTTGATCTTCATGCATACGATAAGTATGTATAAAGAACAATGGTTGATTTATCTTCGGCCGACAAGAAATGCAAGCATTACTGGCTTATGTTCCTGTAAAAAATAAGAATTGTCAAAATGATAAATGGTAATAATTATGGCAGTGCACAGTAAATCAAGGATGAAATAGAATAACATTTTGTTCGATAATGAAAAAAGGAAACATCATATCGACGCCATAATATTTCCAAATAAAGTTTGTGATTATTTATATTCGATTATAAGTTTTGTATTTATGATGAACACTACCGCTACTTGGAACTTGGAATTAATAGAATGATGGGTTAAAAAGAAGAGGATTAGTAGGGTTGTCAATGGATGCTGACAACATTTCCAATGACATGTAAAAGCACTCAAATCTGTTGGTTTTTATGTTTCAATTGATGGGTCGATCTTGAATATACGATTTGAAAGTTTTAGTTAATAAAACCTAAATCCATTTTGATAGGGTCTATATTGTGAAAAGAAAGATTGAGACCGGTGATTGTTTTTTTGTTCCGTCATGTGAAAGTTTTATCGTTTCTATGTGTCAATTGTCTGGCAAATGTGTTATCACTGTGATTGTGTGCATATAAATGAATAAGAAATTCCATTAGCGAATAGATTACTGATAATTCAATTAAATCTGGAACATGACGTAGCTTAAGTTTTTTCTCAGCAACCAAAGTATCAATTTCAAACAAGAATGAAAATTGGTCGCCAGGAAGAAGTTTGGTCCAATAATTCCAATAGTTGAGAAAACAACAGGATGTGCAAACTCCTCAAGCCCAACAGTCCAATTAAAATTTTGAATCGGACGCACATCAAATTTATATTACAAGTATGTGCAGAAGGAAAAAGGAACAAAAGAATGGAGATCTTTGAACAAGGGACCTCACAATATCACGCTCGACATCAATCTAAAGTAGAGGACTTGAAACTTAAAAGTAACTTTTTGACTTCTTGGAAGAAGTCAGTTTGGGTATAGAATTCAGATCAACTTCTAGAAGAAAAAAAGACCGTATCTTTTTACGAAGCAAAAAAAATATTTTGCTTATGATTTCTGTTCTGGAGGATTCTGCTTTTGTATCCAAACGCGTTATAATTAGGCGTTTGGATGTACACTAAAAACTAAGTTTTCTATTTAAAAAATCAGCTTATGGATATTTTTTCAAAATGACTTCTAGAAGCAATTTTTTTTTTTTTTGCTTTTAAGCGAAATAAAATGTTATTTTTTTCCAATTCTGAACCCGACTCTTTGTATTCAAACATGTTGTATCGACAATTGAGTTTGTATGACTTCCAAAGCATACTACAATAGCACTTTTGTCATTGAAGCGTAAAGCTCTAGGTACTTGCGTAGGATTGTTAAAAAGTTAAGTGTCTATGACCTGATGCGTAAATAATATGTTTGAGACCAATTATAGCACAAATCGAGAGAACAACTAATATATAAATTCAACATGGGTGAAGAAAGCACACTGATAGCTTAATAAAAAACTCTTATGATCCTTAACCTTCGCGTATTTCAGGAAAACAAATCTCACGTGGAATCCATAAATAGGTAAACACATCATAACCTGCAGCTCCAAATTTAATGACGAAATGGAACTGAATGCATTAACAGGTGGATCTACGTCATCATTCAAGATAAGAATAAAATTATTTCAATTAAATGTATATTTAAAATTGTCTTCAATTATATAAAGTAACCACAATGTTTAAGATAAGCAAAATTTTCAGGAAAAACAAACAAAATGTAATCTGTTAAAAATAATTTTGTTTTACTGAAAACGGGGCAGACTGCGTAGGAGAAATATTAACTGCAACTGGGGAAATCATTGCTCATTAAATTCAAACTTGACGAAAGAAACTTCATATACCCCACTCTAAAAGCACGTGACATATTTCATTGTGATAATACTTTGGAGAAAGCATATATATTAAAGAAAAACGAACGGGTAAGTACAACTTCTGACAGAGAACAACTCCAGACACCTACTAAGAACGACCGGTAAAAAATAAAAGTATGACACAATAGAAAAACGACGATGACATGCCAACGTTAATTGAACTGGATGAACATGATGATGATATGGACGAGATTATGGAGAAGGATCATGGCATGCCACCGTTGGTTGAGATAGATGAAGAATGCAATGAAGTGTTTATTAATTAATAGAGATTATAGATAGCATGAGCATTTGTTTTTAGGCACACCGCTTTTGAAACATATTATTATTCTCCAACAGTATATTATTTTATTTTTTTTAAACGTGGCAATTTTCAACTAAATGGATTCAAGTCTTAAAATTAACAGTGCTATCATGGCGTTCTTTCTTGGGGACCAGTGTATAAGACCTATTAAGCCGTATCATGAAACTACGCTTAAGAAGCAGTTCAAACACCACCAACAAACATGTAATGTCAAAGGTCATAAGCAAAACTGGACATAAATAAAGGTATCTTTGCAAAGAGCCTCCGCATGCACACTTCTAGCATTTCACATTTCTTTTTTTTATTGTTTTAAATACATGTAATATATATAAACTTCCACAGATAAAATCGTTGGATAGGAAAATTTGTTAATAAAAAAAGGTTGGGCCAAAAAAACGTGTAATTATGTTTAATTGCAAATACCCATAGGCAAATTTAATTATTTTAAATCCGAAATCATGTTTAATTGCAAATACCCATAGGCAAATTTAATTATTTTAAATCCAAAATCGATGGAGTCAATTTTTTTTATTTTTTTTAATATCTGTCTATAAATTGAGAATTTAGGTTTATAATACCAAAGTTAAATCACCAAAATCATTAGATATCTAAAGGGTATCAGAGTTCCATATCCCTTTAAAAGATCAAATTAATCAAAGATTGTTCAAAAAAAATCTAATGCATTTGACCACGGGCGCCGGGCGAAGCCCCGCCACTCTAAATTAGCTGCTCCACCGGCCCCGGTGCGTAGCACGGGTTACATACTAGTTTAACTAATAAAAATAAATATTAAAAAATAAACCTTAAATATCTTAAACGGGTTTTGGAGAGAGAAAAGCATTGGGCGTTTCTTCTTCCAACACGGGCGTCATTGCTGTGGACGCCAACGTTATTAGGGATAGCGTGCGCCATTACCATAAACGCGCGTCCGTTGTTGCGACTCGATGTTCAAACAATCAAATCTTTTCATTTGAACATCCATTTTCTTGGTTTGTTCATTCCATAGTGGGAGCAAAATGAACAAACTCTGAGTTTGTTCATCCCATAGGAATTGCTCACAGTCCCTCGTATCTGTTTGTGGTTGTGAATGAATGCACTTCCACCACCAAATATATCAACGGACAATTTCATCTCCCAAAATGATGTCCCCCGTTGCCTAAATTAATTCCTTAGTCGTCTTCGTCTATTACCAAAACCTTAACAGTCAGCTTGTTGTCTTCTTTGTCTAGCCTACAATGTACTAAGAGTTCCATTCAGTAACAAGCTTAACTGTTGCGTACTTTGCCATAGATTTAACTCTTGGCATGTTGCGTACTTTGCCAGATTATGAGCCCACCATAGATTACCAAAACCTTAACAAGCTCAGCAAGTTGAGAAAAGGAGGGAGGAGGTCTTGGAAAAGCCCACCATAGATATAACTCTTGGCATGTTGCGTACTTTGCGAGATTATGAGCCAAAGAATTAAATGAAACAAAAATTGATAGCACTGATATGTTCTGTGAGTACAATGATGTCTTCAGTAAGGTACCACAAGATTGGAATTTATCAGGATATCACTAATATTGATTATACGGTCCAACAGAATTCTGCATCAGCAGATTGTAACCTTTTCGATAATGCCAAAGAAGAGTACAACATATAAAAAACTACAGATCCTCGTGATGTACCAGAAAAAATGTACCCAAATTCTTTCCGGTACCCACTGGCTCATAATTCACATTCACACCCCACCATCTCCAACTTCTACCGTGCATAAATAAGAGACTATACAGGCAGCTGTTCCTGGTATCATCCATCTCTGATAGCAATTAGTAAGAGGTTTGTTGTGCAGCTCTTCCTCCTCTTTGTATCTCCATTCTGCCAAGAGTGTTTTTATATTTCTATTAATATGTGATGCTTGTATTTTACCAAACACCGTGATATCAGTTTTTTCTCCAGGACTAGCTATCGGATGCAACACCTATGCTTATATTTCTTAAAGTACTATAACTCTGTTGTAGGATTCTGATATAGAACCACTGTCTGCTTATTTAACATCCAGGTAAGTAACGAATGGCGTCTAGTCCAAAAGGTAGCTCAAGCTCATCTTGGACATGGGAGCAAAATAAATCTTTTGAAGTGGCCTTAACCAAATATATCAAGGACACGCCTGACCGCTGGCAAAACATAGCCAATGCGGTGGGAGGGAAATCTGTCGAGGAAGTAGAGAGGCATTACAGAGCCCTCATAGAGGACGTCCGGCGGATAGATGCCGGTCAAGAACCTTTACAATAGTAAGTGATTTTCGAGTGTTTTAATTAGCACTTTAATAAAAATAAAAGAGGATGAGAATCACTCTCATACTGTTCATCACTATTTTACTTTCCAGTATTTCTTGTTGTGTGTTTCTTTTCACCTCCTACTGTTGTGGCTTCTCCTTCTACATTATTTCTTAATGTAAGACTGCTGAAATATTAATATATATATATATATATATATAGGAGGCATTATCTACTTATCTATGACTCTGAGATCAAGTGATTATTCCAATTAAAAGGAAACAAACGTAATTACAACAGCAGAAGACATGTTAAAGGTCGGAAAATGGACAGCAAAACAATTCAAAAGCAGTCATGCAAAACACACTATATATACCAAAACATCACAGAACATACGGATGCACCAAGTGTCAAATTACTCCGTGGTGTATAGTATACCAATTTGAATCATTTGTCTTGATGAGGAAACTCAGCGTTAAATTTTAAACGTGCACTACTTAAACTGTCAAGTACAACATACAGGTGCTAACAAATAGATGGCATACATAAAGCCAAACTTAGTGGCACAAATTATCTATTGTGGATAACACAGTGTAAGTTTCTTCTAAAAGGATAGAAACTACAAAGTTATCGTTGCATTCTATCAGAGAGTGTATTGAGTCGTGTTCTTGGTTTGTCAACATCTCAGTAAGTCTGGGAAGCTCTTCAGAAAAGAGGGATTTCTCCGAATATATAGTATGAACTCTCTTTGCCTGTTTTTTTTTTCTCTCTCCTTGTTTTAGGCGGACGTCTGTTGTATCTTTAGTGCTAGCCCAGCACTCCAGTTGACTGAACTTTATCTTTCCCAAAAAAAAAAAAAAAAAAAATTCGCACCACAGACAACGGCTATGTACCGTTGAAGGGATTTCTCCGAATAAAACCGTGCAACAAGCAAAAATATTTTTCAAAAGCTAAAAGTATTTTTGATGTACTTGCAGCTTCTGGAAATCAAATCACTCAAGATCTTGAATCAGTCATATATATGATTCCATTGTAACATCCATGAGCAATTTAGAGGAGATGGACATGGATACTTCCTATCACATGGATATATTTTTCTTTTGATATACACATGAAACAACAGTTGGCACTGCTACAAAAATCACTAGATAATGTTTTTGTAACTTCAAGTGGAACACCATCTCCAAGACCATATCAGTGCAGAAAAACAAGTTCAAACTATGTGCGTCAACCTAACCGTCCCAGAAGTGATAATCAGAACACACCCAAGGCCCTTGTCAACTGTGTGGTGAGAGAACTCATGTTGCTCTTAATTGTTGGTTTTGATTTGACAAACATTTTGTTCCCCGACAGCAATTGGGTCTAAGACATAGGAGCAACTAATTATTTAACTACAGATCTGAATAATCAGAACATTACTTTTGCTTAATAACAACGAAACAACAGAATCAGTTGGTAGAACATTACTTTTGCTTGATGACGATAATGAACTTAAGGTTTTAAAGAAACAACTAATGGAGTTGATACATCTTAATGTTCAAAGAAACAATTAATGGAGTTGATACATCTTATCCATGCATGAAACTAAATTCATCACCAGCTCAATGGGTCAGACAAAACAAATCTACCAGCTCAAACTAGGAGATGATTGTGGCCGAGACCAGGTAGGAGAAGGAGAGGCTTGCCCGTGCAAACTTCATTCATATGTTTAGTTACATGTGTTTTTCATTACCCTCAAGTGCGGTGAATTTTGTCTTGAGCTACATGTGTTTTTTCATTCTGAAAACTGAACATTAAAAACCAACCGGCAAGGTCTGGTGTCTTACTAGGCGCAGTCACCCCTAGATGTGGTATCCGGCTAAGCTGTACTGTCCCTGGCATGTACTTTTAGGCGCAGTCACCCCTAGATGTAAATTTTCTTGAACGCCTTGAAGGCTCGGACCCATTTAACAGCAACGGGAACCCCTAGACCCAGCGACATGCTTCATAAGCCAGACTGGTAGTAGAGACTTATAATCACGAAACCACATTCCTGGTAATGGCAATGTTGCCAATGCAAAAGTCTTCTGTGCAATAATACCTGCACTTGCAAAAAAACGACGATCCCTGTAACCCTGACATTACAGTTTGCTCACCTAAATTCGTTAACGAGCCAAAATCAAGGCTAAGAGCTTCAGAAGAAGCTGAAACATGTTCCCACTCCTGAACTGTTTTATAAGATTGGAACTACTAATGCAGAATGAATCTCTTGTATTCCTGGTGTTAAAGTCTTAAAAGTAGATGACTAGGCTAGTCGACCAGTCATTATAGACTTTCTAGCAGAGTTGTCATCAGTTCCTAGTAGACTCAACATTTCTATAAGATTTAGTCCCGCATAGACTAGTTATAGCAAAGGAATGGAAAGGAGACTGTATAAAAGTAGATGTTAAAATTCATAATTTGCATACCTTTCTCGGCCTATTGGCTAAGATCAAGTGTAGTATCTGTTCTTATCAGTTTAATATCTGATATGCTTGTCCAACGGACGGCACGGTATTAAATTAATTTTTTTCATGGGGGAGTTTCCACAACAGTAGCTTGCTGCTTGGTTTCTCGCGTGTCACCTATGTGTTGCACTACTGCAAACGCCTGGCACACCCCTACCAAAACTAAAATAATAAACATTGGGTCTTTTGTGTATGTTTCCCCTGAATTCGATTCAGAAGGAGGCTGTCTACTGGATGAACTAGAGATGGTCCTAGTTTGCATGCTGCCATGCGGTTTTGTTCATGGGAGGGGGCGAACAGAAACTCTTGGTGAAGCAATTGAACTGATCTTCATCATACGTGGCTGCTAAGGATTTGAGATCCAAATAGAGAAATGGATGGTGCTTGCATGTGAATTGAAGGATTCGGACTCTTAAGATAAATGTAACATCACTATATGTATTTACATTGTCAAAGAAACTATGGAGTTGATACAGCTTCTCCATGTTTAGGTTACAGATAGTTAATTCATCACCAGCTCAAACTAGGAGATTATGGTGGCCGTGACCAGGCAAACTTCATTCATATATCCAAATTCCACCTAGTGATTCTAGAACTTTCGATGAACAACGCAATGCAAAACGGAGTCTGTTAGGATGCAGCCGGATTCTGAGGACGATAGATGTTGTTATTACAGTCATGCACAGTATCTCACCTTATATTTATTAAGATCTGAGAAATCAAAGGATGTATTAATGAATTTTTGTATCTGGATGTTAAACCAAAGTCAGCTCTGTAAAACCTCTTTTGCAGTATTCTATTAAGCAAAAATAAATAAAAATGCACCCGCATTCTGTCCCATAAGACACGCACTCAAGGTCCCTGTAACCAGTAATCCAGACATTTTCCAGGATTCCCAATCTGCTCACCTAAACTCTAAATCAGGGCTATGACCTTTTTGAACATTTCATTCATGTTACTCATTATACTCAGTTTGCCAGCCATTGTATAAAAAAAAAAGCCTCCAGTTTCTCCTCATCAGTAATTTTCAAAACCGTCCACACCCCTTAACCTCTAAAATTTGAGCAAATGCATCTAAAAGGAAAACGACTGAAATATAGCCACCGTTTAAAAAAAAAAAAAAAAAGCATAGCTGTCATATTAAAGCCTCTAGAACTAGGATGCCCACCTAGATAAAAGAAGGAATATATGCAGAAATAGGCCTGGTCTGAACCCTCACTTTCATTCCTAGGCCACTTTTTTTATTTCTTGCTAGACTAGGCAAGTTAAACGTTTCCATCCAATTTAACCATCTCGGTCAATTTATCGCGTTGACTTGTCAATATCTCGGCAAAATATCATATGAGGAGATATCACAGATCTGGTAAGATTACCAAAATGTCCTTCACACGTGTGTGTCACTCACATGTGATAAGATGTCCACCTGCCTCGATAGGATCTCCACGTGTTGCTATCTGAGAGCCCGATCTAACTATCACGATATCTCGAGGATTAATTCAACAGCCATGATAGTTCTTCATTGTTATCATCGATAGCCAGGGAAGGTGTAAGGAATAAGAGAAGACAGAGAGAGAATCGATTCGATTCGCTTTCTTCTTCTCTTGTTCTTCAGAGAGGGTTCTTCAGAGAGGGTTTTAGTAGAGTGATAAATTAGTGAAACAGTGTGTTGTTAGTTGAGATTCGAAGAACAAATTGAAGATTTCCTGCTGGTGAAGATGACGAGACGGAAGAAGAAGAATACAGAGAGGTAACAAAAAAAACCCTAATCTGTTTTTCTAGGTTTCATGGTTGATTTTAACGTTTCATTGATGAAAAAATTATGGGTTTTTTTTTGTAAGGTTGATTTATTTAGGTTCGTCGGTGTTTAGATTTCTAAGGTTTTATCTGTTTATATAATTTTTATGAAGTTCGAATTTGTTCTGCTGATAATCAAGTACTACTGATCATTCTCTAGGGTTTGTTAATTTCAAAATTGGGTTCTGCCAATTTTGATTAATTGAATTGATTTCCATATTTTTTCTTAGATGGGTTTTCCAACACTACACCAAATTCTCGGATTAGAAACAAAACCAAGCCGTTACTAAAACGGGTTGTAACGGCTCCTGCCTGTTGCAAAAGTGGGTGTTACATTTTTTTTGTAATGGCTTTGTGGCCGTTACGATTTTTGGTTGTAACGGCCCTCGTAATGTACCAGAGCCGTTACTAATTTGCCACGTGGTAACAAATTTTCGGGGCGTTACGAATTTCTTTTGTAACAACACTGTCAGTAATGACTTTGTAGCCATTATTTAACTATTTTGTAACAACAGAAAAAATTACTGCCAGTCAACATTGACCTGGTCAAAATTAGTCAATACTGACCAATTTTGACCAAGTCAGTATTGACCGGCAGTTCATTTTTTGCCGGGATTTCTATCAACCTGCATCCACCTTTCATATCATCCACATAGAACAATCAATTCATATCACATTCAACAATGAATTTACATTACATTCAACCAATTCATGTCAACAAAGAACACAAATTCTTTTAAGTACAATTTTTTTTTGTTAAGTACAAAAATTCTTCTAAGTACCAAAGTATTTTTTATGTATCAAATTCTAAGGAATAGACAAAAACTAAGTTCCAAATGTCTAATACAATACACGAAACTTACTAACTTCCTACATAGAAGTTGATTGGTCCACTCTCTCATCCCCTGTGCCCATCTCGACGATATTAAGCACAATCTTGCTCCTTTTGGCAGAAAGAAAGAAAGACATTACGGCAACCTCTTCAATTCTCTCAGGATATCGAAAAACATCATAATCAATTCAATGCAGCAAGAGTTGGTAAACACTAATTTAGATGGAACTGAGAAAACAGTGACAAACCTTCTCTTCTTTCTTCTTTTTCTTCCTCCCAAGTTTTTCAGTTGTTTCCACCTAAAACCACCAATCAAATTTCAGTATATACAACTATTCTGATATTACGAAGCTTATAACATAAACCTTATTCACCCAAGGAACCACCTAGGTTAAACTGAAAGATACTACCATGGCTGAGAACACAATGAGCCTAAAATCATTTCATGCATCATCACAACGCATTGTAAGTTCACTGAGACACATAAAATAGTTGTTACCAAGAGAAGTTATTTACCTTGACTCGATCAAAGATCGAGAAAAGGGTTGAGCAAGTGCATCCCTATTCAGGAGTTGGGTAACAAATTCTATTACGAGTGTAATGGCTCAATGAAAGTCGTGGAAGACATATCTACAAAAAACAAACATATGAATACTTAGTACTTAGCACGAACTATGCACGAATCAATTGCTCAAATAAGATGATCAAGTAAGGACTCGTGTATGACATAAATAACTAAGAAGCTTCTTATAGAATGACCAGATCATACATGCTGAAAATCCCAAATTGGCAAATTTAAATAGATGCAATAGTTTTGTTACCGACGAGAGCTTGGTCATGACTTTCAGCATAGCAAACACATTTTTATGACCATCTTCTATTTGTAAGTGTGTAAATAATATCACCCATTTGCCAATCCTCGTCTCTTTTCCTATAACAAATTGTAAACCATGCAGAGTAAATGTGTGTGCCATATCACATAGGAAAAAAGAGTTTCCACCTACCCACTTGTAAGCTACTTTTGACATAATAATAACATACAAATTCAAAGATGATATAGAACAACCGCAGACATGGTTACAAACAAAACAGAAGCTCTAACACTACACCTAATGAAAACCAACACTAAATGATAATAAATAATAAAATTTTGATGACATTCCAAAGATGGGTACCCCCTCCCTGGAGAATGATAATAAAAAGATGCACCCTTTATCTCTTTTTGATGCAACTTAGTAACCGCAACACGACCTGATTTGACTCACTTGGAGTTAAAAAGAAAAATATTACATCAACATTAAAAACTATACTTTCTTTGCAACTGGCTGTTACATCAGCGGATTTTTTTTTTTCAAGAAATCAACCAACCCAATAAATAAGAAAACTAATAAGAAAATCAAGCATGCCAAACCTCATCCTTAGAGTCACTGGCATCAGAGCTATCATCGCTGGACTCTTCTTTCTTTTTATTTAAGTGCAGAGGGGCTTTCTTTGCAAAGTGCCGGTCTTTGGGGTTTTCTTTATAGGAGGTTCCTACAATGGAAAGCAACACAAGTGAGTCAAACTGGTTGACCAAATTATAAATTTAAGCACAATACAAGAGTACAGTTGCACAAACACAGGGCATAATAAAGGATTGTCCTGAAAAAGTTTTAAAAGAGTAAAGGAGTCTATAAATAACCAAGCTCTGATGGAAACTGTAAAATGTTACAGAACTTGCAACTGTGTGATTGACTGAACAAAAAAGAATATATATGGAGTTAATAACAAAAGGTCATTTTCACTTCTGACCTTAAAACACGAACTAAGGATAACTGATATTTAAAGAATGAAAACCGAAAATCTTCTTAACCATGTCATTTATGCGCCACAGTGAGAAACTGGTGTAGTTGTAAACTGGCCATCCTTGTAAACATTAACAAATTTTTGTGGCAAGTGCATGCTCCAGTGTGAAAAAAGATTACAAATTGGAGTTTACTTTTGCCAGCCTTACAAATTGTTGAATATAACAGAAATTACCAAATTTACGGGGATCCTAATGTTTATGTTCCGTATATAGAGAAAATAACCTCCATATTGGATGTATATACTTGAACAATAGATATGAGTCAGATGATCTATCGAGTGTTATGTGAAATAGAAAATTATACTGCACTTGGTACGTATCAATCTAGATCATATCAAGAGAGAGGTATCCATACCAAATCACCATCAGGTGAGTCCCCAGGCACTAAAACATTGTTTTCGCTCGATTTAGCTGTTGTTATAGAAGTCTCTAAAGAATCTTTGCTTAAATATAGTTGGCAACCTGAAGTATTGTCCACTGAAACTATTGGTGCAGAACCCTGAAAGTAACCACCGAAAAACAAGTGTCAAAAGAGAATCTTGGTCAAGGCACATTATGATTTGTGACAATAAGCTTCTTATCCTTTCCTATGTAAAATACCTATATAGATGATACTCAATGATTAAAAATGTAAGGCTTATTACTGAATCCAAGACCAATTACCTTTGATTTTCAAAATGTAATCTTTGCATATGTAAACATATACAGACTGTTTAGAATCACATTCTTCAATGACCAAGTCCTTTCTTCCAACTTGATTCTCAACCACCCATCTGATCATAAGCAACGAGTCACATAATACTTCCATCTCATAAGACACCTAATAATAGTGGATTATAAAGAGCGAAAATTTGCACCATACTCACTTGCGACCCATTTGAAGCTCAAATTTTGCTTGTCCTACTTTGGTAGCAGAAGGAGAACTAGTACGAGAATCTTTCTCATTAGAGTTAATAGCACCACTTCTATATGCACGGTCTTTGACTTCATATAGTCTGTTACCTTCCTCAACCCTGGGATTATAGGAGTAGAGAAATTCTAATCATTCAAACAACTGAAAGAAAACAAAAAGTGTTCATTTGCTAACCAATAGTGTATAAAATAAAAGAGACATGAACAACTCCTAGAAAATCCTATCAAGAGATAAAATCCAAAAAGAAAATTATAGTAACTAAAACAATCCATAACTCACTAATCGGACAACAACATCTCCTAAACTTTCAAATGATTACAGTTTTACAGAAAAGGTGAAATTATATATTAGACATGGGTACAGTCGCGCTCTAATTTGGACAATTATATAGAACATGTGTGTATTAATTTCAATTTAATCAAAATGAGATTTACCTCTGATATCTTTAAGTTTGGCATAATGCAAAAGATCACTACATGCTCGACGTTTTTGTTCTTTGCATCCTGTATGCAAACAATTCGAGAAAGCAAGGACCGTCTTAGTAATTAATAGAAGTAGACTTAAGTATTCAAATGAATCTAAACTTATGATAACTGATAAGATAAGTTGATAGGTGTAGAATACACCTAATTTACTATCTAGTAGTTTATGCTTTCTTTGCTATTTTTCTTGTAAATTATGTATTTTACGCTTGTTTTGAGTTTTGTAGCTACTATGGAGTCACACGGAGGAAAAGAAGAAGAAATCACCCAATTTGAGCAAAAAGGGCAAAAAGGTCATTTCACGGGGAAAGCACTATCTGGAGTCCAGCTATGGTTAAGGGGTTATCATTTGGAGTACCCTTATCATTTATAAGAGGTCAGTAATTAGCAATGGGTGGCTATACTGGGTGCAAATATCGTCCTGTGTTCGAACCCTAAAAGCGAAAATATTTCTCTTGCAATTCATTTTTCACTGAAACTTAAGAATGAGAAGCATCATGGTCATTGTAAATCGAAGAAAAGGAGCGATCGGTGAGATGAGGGTGAGGCCGGTGATTGAGCTTGATGGGTTTCTTGGTGTAGATCGAGAAGGTGAGAGATTAAAAACTGCTGCCGATACGCAGAGAAGCTCGGGAAGATTTGTTCAAAGACCGAGTTGAAATATCTTTGATTGGAGAACCGAGAAGAGATCGATGAGAATCGGCAAGACTGATGCTGTTAAGAAGCTCGCTATGAAACAGAGATAAAGAACAGAGAGTGGAATTGATTTGGGTTCGATCTGTTGAGAAGTTGGCAAACCGAGAAGAAAGTAGGGTTTGATTTTGTGAATCGAGATCAATTTGGAAGGAGGGACTGAGTAGTTGTTGCTAATGGGTGTTGAGCAGAATTCCAAATGGGGTGAAAGATGAATCGAAGATGGTAGCTGCCATGAACTAAAAGAGATTTTGGGTTGAATTTGGAAGAAACGGCAGCGAGATTGGAGATGGGTTCTGTTAATTGATTGAACTGAATTACTGCCGGAAGGATTAGGAGAAGATGAATCTGCTACTGCCATTGATTGAGAAGCTGATTTCTGAGTTTGGGTTGAGCTAGGTTTCGATTTGGCAGGAATTGTACAGCCACTGCTACAACAAATTGTGAGACTGAAATTGATAGAATTTGGATCAAGAAGCAGAGAAGAAAGTGAAGAGTGATTAATTATGGAGCTGTGAATGAAACTAGAGCTGCAGGGCTGTATTGCAGTGGTGAGTTGTTGGCTGTTTCAGTAAGATGGGTTTGAGTTGAAGATTAAGTTTAAGCGGCTATTGCAGTAGCAGAATGATTGAGCTAATTAGATGTATGTGTTAGGATTGTCACAGGGAAGAAGGAAACGGCCTGAAATTGGCCTGAGATATGCCCAGAAAACAGAGGAAACTCTGTCTGATTTTTCCTCTGGCGATTCAACTCGTTTTCAGATGACCGATCCACCGATCCAGCACAGCTGAGTAAGACGTGTCAGCCACCTAATCAGCTGACTCGCTGCTAACTCGAGTCTGACTCGTTCCTATCCCTTGACCTGTTGACTAACAGTTGACTGACGGTCGACCACTTTGACCGTTAGTCCTAACGGAGGACCGGACGGAATATTCCGTCGAATATTCTCTCGACGGAGAAATTTCCAGGTGGCCGGCGGCGACGTTTTCCGGCCAAATTCCGGCCATAATCCCAGTTTTCCGGCGAGCAAAATTCCAGAATTTTCTATGGACCTCTCTCATGGGTGTGGAGACTTTGGCTAGGAATTGGATGGAGAATTGGACTCAAATTTGGAAAGAGAAGGTGAAGAGTTGAGAAAAGCTTGATTTGGAAATTGAATTGCAAAAGGAAAAGGATTCTACTCCTTAGAAGATTTGGAGAATATTGAAGCTTATAAATAGAGAAGTTTTCTACAACTTCTATACACCTCTCTACACACACATCACTTGTGTTTTTGCTTGCTTTTCTAAGATTTTTCTTTTTAATTACTTGTGTGAATTTGAAAATTCTTCTTTTAATTATTATTATTTATGTGAATTTCAAAAACATGAGTAGCTAAATTTCTTTTTGATTGAGGATGAATTCCTAGTTCTTAACATATGATTTAAGTTTTTGTTTTCAAATTCTATCTTGAAGTTTTTCACATGATTATCGATTGTTTTTACTAATAGGAGTGATCTTAAAGACATTCATGATCGATTGATAGATTGTTTGGAGTGCACGCTAAATTGATTTGTTAATTTGATCTAAAGCTAGTGAAAGTTAGGAGATAAGTAATCGTTTCTTGACTCTTTACATAAGTAGCAAACACGAGACCTTGCGGAGGGATTCCGTGGAGCAATTGTGTGTAGAAACAACGTTAGCAAGTAGACCTTGAGCTAAGAGTCTAACTACTAATATCAACCTAAGAAATTCACAAAACCTAATGCATGAGCCAAGTTACATCTAGGTTGAGCTAATTCTAGGTGGCTTGGTGATTAGAATCCGGTAGTCGAGAACTTCCGTGTCCGGTGATACAAGGGATTTAGGGGTTTAGCACTGAGCTAGCTGCTTTACCTACGGTTGGTGATAATTTGTGACTAATAACAAGTAAAAGAGAACTTAACTTGATTCATTGTTTTGTAACGAAGAAGGATTCCTTGATCTTCTCTCTCTTATTGCTTTCATCTTTCAACTTTCGATTTCAATTTTAATTGCTTTCTTTATTTTTACTTTTGCTTTTTACACCCCCCTTTTCGTGACAATTTTTACAACTAGAATCTCGTGCTCCTCGTGGGATCGACCTTGACTGCCCTATATTACTTGTTAATTAGGTAGTAAAGTATTAATTAATTTGTTGTGGTTACGACACGCATCAAATTTTGGCGCCGTTGTCGGGAGCAGCGGATGATTTTAGTTGTTTTTATTTTTCTTTTGCTTTATTCTTGCTTTGTTGGATTCTATTCCGTATCTAACTTGGTTTTTGAATCTTATTTCAGGTATCGGTTTTCCATGTACGGTGGACAAGAGCAAGCATATTACAACAATCAAAACGGTTTTCAACCTCAACATTATGGCAACTTCCAACCATCCTTCGGATACAATCAAAACCAATCTTTTGGCTATGATAAATTTCCTACAGAACCTTATGGATATTCTCATACATATCAACAACCTTATGACGGGTATGTAAGTGGACAATCACAAGGATGGGAGGATAGTTTTGTTTATGATCGAAATTCTCTAGTTTTGCGATAAGATGTTGGCCATGATTGGGGATCTTGGGGATATTCAACAAAAGATGCAAGAATCACATCGAGAAATTCAAAGGAATTCGGAGAAAATATACGAACTAATTAACCAACCTTTGGAGACTTTTAATGACGCTAGTGTAGATTACTCGAGCCTTGATCTTAATAATGATCAATCACCTATTCAAAAGGACGAGCTTGAGGAAGATGCATTTATTGCTTGGCAAAAATTTCTTAAGGAAAGATGGGAGTCCGCGGAAGTGTATGAATGTTCCGACAATGAGGAAGTTATTCCAACTCCGGATCATAATAACGATCCTTCACCTATTCAAAAGGAGGAGATTGGGTGTGACTTACCTATTGTTATAAACGGTGTAACACCCGCACATGAAGATCTTACAATCTATACCGATGAAATTCATTTTTGTGAATGGCCCGATTCCGATGATGAGAATGTTGAAGAGATGATACTAGAGGATGAAACCACATTCATTGATTTTGTGGAAGACCCAATTGAACTTGCTAATGATTATGATGATACCGAGACTATGGTTAAGGTAGAAAACGACGAAGAATGGTTGCAAGGTTTAATAGAGGACCACGATATACAAGAGGTAAGTAATTCACTTGAATTTTTTAAGGATGAAGAGGATTCTATAATACAAGAATTTGTGAAAGGTTTGTCTAACCCTTTGCCTATTGATTCTTCTCCTTTACCTCTTATTGGTTTGAATGTATGTGCTTCGAAAGTATTTTTGGATGATTTTGTTTCTAAATATCCACCATTGGAAACACTTGATGCTAACACTATGCAGGTTTGCCAAGAGGAATACATGGAAGTTCCCGAATTCTATGTTCTTTATACACTTCCGAGTGTGGACGAGAATAAGTGTGGGGGAAATTTCCATCGAGCGATAATTTCACTATTATTTTCTTGTGCTAATATTTGTATGGAGTTATTGTTTGCAAAACAGGTATTATGGGTGGATCCTCAAATCTTCCGATTGTTAGTATATGGGGAATGAATCTCGCAAGAGCCAAGTCGGGCCGTCGACTTTAAAACAAGCGCTTAATGGGAGGCAACCCATCGGTTTTTGTATTTCTTATCTTTTTGCTTTTTGTTATTTCTTTTTCTTGTTTCTTATCATGTTAAAATTTCCCACCTTGACTTTACTAGGAGGATTCAATTACATTGAGGACAATGTAAGGTTTAAGTGTGGGGGAGTGGTTAAGCATGTTTTTAAAACAAAAATTACAAAAAAATGAAAAAATTTTGAAAAAAAAAAAAAAAGTTTTACATAAAAATTCCAACTTTTAAAGATTTTAGAGTCACTAGCATACTTCTAGGTATGTTTACATAGAGATTTTGACCGACATAATTGAACTTGGAAATGTTAGAGAACTACATTCGGATTTCTTGTTTGTTTGAGTGTTAAATAATGGATTTAATCATGCCGGTGATGCGAATTTGGTGCAGGGAGAAGTGCGTTATTAGAGTTGCTGATCAATCATTAGTGGAGACTACCCGTATTCATATCATGAGAGGCACCGACCAGAAATCTTCCATCTACTAAAGAGCTTCTTTTGAGTGTGTGTCACCGTAAGTTAATTCCGGGTAGAATGGTGAGCTACCCAACCTCCCACCAATAGAAGCACTACTCTTTGATCTCTTGAGTGCTAATTTTGTCAATCATGAGGGTGACGTCCATGGATGAAAGCTTCCTTCTTGTAGTTCGATTTGCAGTTAGCACCATTCTCTCTCGCGACAACAACGGATCCATAGAAACACATTCATCATCAACAAGGAGCGACATCAAAATCTACAAGGAAAGTTGGAAAAAGTTTAAGGTTTACAAGCAACGGAACGAGAAAAAAGAGCAAATTTCAAATACAAGTAAAGCAACATACAAATGAGCGGAATTCACATATATGTTGAGGACTTACAATACAATGAGGTAATTTTATATTCAAGTATGAAGACTTATTCATGAAAGCGAAGAAAATTAAAAGGTGAGAATTTTTGAAAGTTTATGATTTCAAGACAATACAAGTTGTGAAGAATCAAGTGGTAAAATACTTCTTCCACGGCCATGGTTTATTTTGTATTTAATTTCTCTTGTATTTCAAAAAAAAAAAAAAAAAAAAAAAAAAAGAAGATGAAAAAAAAAAAAAAAAAGAAGAGAGAAAAAGCAAGAGAAATATTTGTTTTGTTAATGAGCCGTGGGGAAGGAAAATATATAAGGAAGTTTCAAGCGACAAGGATTTTTAAGGTAAAAAGAGTTAAGAATTGTTAAGGATCTATGAAATTCAAGGGTTTATCATCAATAGTTGAAACCGAAGACGAAGACCATGAAGATCAAGACGAGGAGCGGAAGACGTTTCTATTGGATGCCGTGAGAGTGGTGTTATCATAACTGGCGATCGGATGTGAAGGTAAGTAAGTAATCTCATCCTCAATAATATGGTTGATTTCCTTTCTTAGAGATCGTCAGAAAAAATGGTTTTTCAAAATATTAAAAGATGTGGGTTTTTCAAAATTTCGGAAGTTATCCTTCCCACCATTCAACGTGATGGAGATTTCTCTCTTCATTCCTACTGCACACATGTGAGAACCATAAAAAGCCGTCTTTTAGAGTGCAATTATCATAAAATCCTATTTGGTGAGGCAAAAGTCGAGGCGAAATGCTTATTGATCGTTTCTCAAACACGCATTCTCTCATTATGGTGTGGTTATTTCTCACTCAACATTTAAGAATGAGAATATGTTCCTTAGTATTTCTAACTTCTCATTACTAGCATGCGTAAACTCTATGTCCTCATAGCTCTTTGGATGCTTGGGACGCTTGAACGCTTTGAAGTTGTGAGTTTTTAGTTTGATTTGCTCGAGGACTAGCAAAGTCTAAGTGTGGGGAATTTGATAGGTGTAGAATACACCTAATTTACTATCTAGTAGTTTATGCTTTCTTTGCTATTTTTCTTGTAAATTATGTATTTTACGCTTGTTTTGAGTTTTGTAGCTACTATGGAGTCACACGGAGGAAAAGAAGAAGAAATCACCCAATTTGAGCAAAAAGGGCAAAAGGTCATTTCACAGGAAAGCACTATCCGAGTCCAACTATGGTTAAGGGGTTATAATTTGGAGTACCCTTATCATTTATAAGAGGCTGTAATTAGCAATGGGTGGCTATACTGGGTGCAAATATCGTCCCAGGTTCGAACCCTAAAAGCGAGAAATATTTCTCTTGCAATTCATTTTTCACTGAAACTTAAGAATGAGAAGCAGTCATGGCTGCCGCTGTAAATCGAAGAAAAGGAGCGATCGGTGAGATGAGGGTGAGGCCGGTGATTGAGCTTGATGGGTTTGTTGGTGTAGATCGGGAAGGTGAGAGATTAAACTGCCGTCGATACGCAGAGAAGCTCAGAAGATTTGTTCAAAGACCGAGTTGAAATATGCTTTGATTGGAGAACTGAGAAGAGATCGATGAGAATCGGCAAGACCTGATGCTGTTAAGAAGCTCGCTATGAAACAGATAAAGAACAGAGAGTGGAATTGATTTGGGTTCGATCTGTTGAGAAGTTGGCAAACCGAGAAGGAAGTAGGGTTTGATTTTGTGAATCGAGATCAATTTGGAAGGAGGGACTGAGTAGTTGTTGCTAATGGGTGTTGAGCAGAATTCCAAATGGGGTGAAAGATGAATCGAAGATGGTAGCTGCCATGAACTAAAAGAGATTTTGGGTTGAATTTGGAAGAAACGGCAATGAGATTGGAGATGGGTTCTGTTAATTGATTGAACTGAATTACTGCCGGAAGGATTAGGAGAAGATGAATCTGCTACTGCCATTGATTGAGAAGCTGATTTCTGAGTTTGGGTTGAGCTAGGTTTCGATTTGGCAGGAATTGTACAGCCACTGCTACAACAGCTGTGAGACTGAAATTGATAGAATTTGGATCAAGAAGCAGAGAAGAAAGTGAAGAGTGATTAATTATGGAGCTGTGAATGAAACTAGAGCTGCAGGGCTGTATTGCAGTGGTGAGTTGTTGGCTGTTTCAGTAAGATGGGTTTGAGTTGAAGATTAAGTTTAAGCGGCTATTGCAGTAGCAGAATGATTGAGCTAATTAGATGTATGTGTTAGGATTGTCACGGGGAAGGAAACGGCCGAAATTGGCACGAGATATGCCCGAAAACGAGAGGAAACTTCGTCCGATTTTCCTCCGCGATTCAACTCGTTTTGGATGACCGATCCACCGATCCAGCACAGCTGAGTAAGACGTGTCAGCCACCTAATCAGCTGACTCGCTGCTAACTCGAGTCTGACTCGTTCCTATCCCTTGACCTGTTGACTAACAGTTGACTGACGGTTGACCACTTTGACCGTTAGTCCTAACGGAGGACCGGACGGAATATTCCGTCGAATATTCTCTCGACGGAGAAATTTCCAGGTGACCGGCGGCGACGTTTTCCGGCCAAATTCCGGCCATAATCCCAGTTTTCCGGCGAGCAAAATTCCGAAATTTTCTATGGACCTCTCTCATGGGTGTGGAGACTTTGGCTAGGAATTGGATGGAGAATTGGACTCAAATTTGGAAAGAGAAGGTGAAGAGTTGAGAAAAGCTTGATTTGGAAATTGAATTGCAAAAGGAAAAGGATTCTACTCCTTAGAAGATTTGGAGAATATTGAAGCTTATAAATAGAGAAGTTTTCTACAACTTCTATACACCTCTCTACACACACATCACTTGTGTTTTTGCTTGCTTTTCTAAGATTTTTCTTTTTAATTACTTGTGTGAATTTGAAAATTCTTCTTTTAATTATTATTATTTATGTGAATTTCAAAAACATGAGTAGCTAAATTTCTTTTTGATTGAGGATGAATTCCTAGTTCTTAACATATGATTTAAGTTTTTGTTTTCAAATTCTATCTTGAAGTTTTTCACATGATTATCGATTGTTTTTACTAATAGGAGTGATCTTAAAGACATTCATGATCGATTGATAGATTGTTTGGAGTGCACGCTAAATTGATTTGTTAATTTGATCTAAAGCTAGTGAAAGTTAGGAGATAAGTAATCGTTTCTTGACTCTTTACATAAGTAGCAAACACGAGACCTTGCGGAGGGATTCCGTGGAGCAATTGTGTGTAGAAACAACGTTAGCAAGTAGACCTTGAGCTAAGAGTCTAACTACTAATATCAACCTAAGAAATTCACAAAACCTAATGCATGAGCCAAGTTACATCTAGGTTGAGCTAATTCTAGGTGGCTTGGTGATTAGAATCCGTAGTCGAGAACTTCCGTGTCCGGTGATACAAGGGATTTAGGGGTTTAGCACTGAGCTAGCTGCTTTACCTACGGTTGGTGATAATTTGTCACTAATAACAAGTAGAAGAGAACTTAACTTGATTCATTGTTTTGTAACGAAGAAGGATTCCTTGATCTTCTCTCTCTTATTGCTTTCATCTTTCAACTTTCGATTTCAATTTTAATTGCTTTCTTTATTTTTACTTTTGCTTTTTACACCCCCCTTTTCGTGACAATTTTTACAACTAGAATCTCGTGCTCCTCGTGGGATCGACCTTGACTGCCCTATATTACTTGTTAATTAGGTAGTAAAGTATTAATTAATTTGTTGTGGTTACGACACGCATCATAAGTATGCAGAAAATTAAACTGAATTGAACCTCCACAAATCCGTCTCCAAAACTCACACCATTCTCTGTAAAGCCAACACCAAACTATCTCACAAGTTCACCTACAAATCAACTGAACCCATGACTTCATTAATCTTCTCCATCCTGATATGAGAATGACCAAATTGCAAACCTAAAACTACCACAGATCCATCTTCAACAAAACCTAAATCATCATCAATTGCTCAATTCAAATCAGTTGAAACCCCAAAAATCAATTGAACCCATCTCTGTAACTCAATCACCAACAAAATCCCTATTTAATCTTCATATCTTCATCTCCTTCTCGCCATCAATTAGCAGCATAAATCTGAATTCTAATCCTATGTTCTTCACAGCATCAGATTCTATCGATCACAACACCCCTCTCTTACATCTGTTTCACCAATCATCAGAAAACAAAAAGATTAAGATTCAAAATAGGAAAAAAAAAAAACTATAGATCGAAGTTATAGCCTTGGAAGAAAGATAAAAAGCTATTTAGATTTACCAATACCTTGAAGTGAAGAAAAACCAATACCCTTTTCACCAAATCCATCAATCTCCATCGATTCAGATTTGTCATAAAATAGAGATTGAAACCCTAATTTCTACTTTCTCTATCTCTCTTTGTACAATACAAGCAAAGATTTATAAAAGAAGAGGAGATAAAACAAAAAAGAAGACAAGAGAAAGAGGTTTGATCGAGAGAATCAACAGAAGAAACTGAGAATGGAAAGAGGTTTCTGTTTCTTCGCCTCTCCGGCTCGAGATTTTGACTAAGAAAAATGAAATGAAATATTCATTCGAGAGATGGGACTTAGGGTTAGATATTAGTTTATGATTTTATGATTAAGACGCATCTCGAGAATAAAATGAAGAGTAGGGATATTAGTTTAGGCATAAACGGTGTAGATTAAGCAAAATAGCACGCATGTGAATGGCACGCGTATATACCCCGGGTGTTACGACCCAGGTGTGACCAAGCGTGTGAGTGGCACGCGTAAAAAAAAATTCGTAACGGCTTGGCACTGTTACAAATTTTTTAAAAATTAGTAACGGCTTGAGCCTGTTACGAATATTTTGTAACGGCCATTTGTAACAGGAATTTTGTAACGGCCACAAAGCCGTTACGAATTCCTGTTACGAATCCGGGAATTTGGTGTAGTGCAATCTTTGTCTGATATATATTTTTTTGTTCTTAAATGTAGAAAGAAAAAGGTTCAAGAGGTTATCTCAGAGGTTGAACAAGACATTTTTGCAAACAGAGATATTAAGGTAAAGGATTGGATTAACCCTGCTATGTGTTTTGAGTTTAGGGGTTTGTACAGAGAAGGTATGGGTATAAATCAGTTAAATTCTAGGATTAGTCCTATGTTGAGATTAACCAGTAGGGAGACATTGGACCTTCTATGGTTTGTTGATCCATGCCTACCAAAAGATCCATCATCAATGATCAAGAGTTTTGGTTTTTCTGGGAAAATTCAACTCAAGATGAACATGGTTGGATTACATTGTATTTGCAAGTGATGCCAGTAGATGAGAATGGTGAGATCCTAGAAATATCTGGTTTATGTCAAGATTCACAGCCTCCTCCACCACAGATGACACCCATAAAGAATGTGACTCCAAAGAAGCCAGTTTCTAAGACTCCACCAAAGAAGCCAGTTTCTGAGACTCCACCTAAGAATCCAGTTGGTTGTAGTGGTTCATCACCCAAGACAGTAGCAAAGAAATTTAGTGATGGCAAGATAGTAAGAAGAAGTCAAAGAATATCTAGGATTAAGAAGAAGAATCCTACTACAATATACATTGATTTAACTGATGATGAAGATGTTTCTGATAAAGATGTTGATGATGAAGATGTTTATATTCCACATTTTACTCAACAAACTCAAGCAAGTGTAGCTGAGAATAATCCAGTTTTGGAACCTAGTGTAGCTGAACAAACACAATCAAGTGGAGCTGAACAAGTTAATGATGAAGAATTTTTCAATCATGACTTTTGGGTTGAAGCTACAACACAGGCAGAAGTGGTGGAATATTTGTTTGCAGTTGCCCAAGAATACAAGAAAAGTGATGAGTATGTCATGCACTTGAAAAATGTAGAAGAAGATGAATGTAACCCTGATGATGAGGATGTCCTGAAGATGAATAAAAATAACAGTGAAGAGAGAGATATCAAGAGTTACAATAAGTTTCTTCAAAAAGTTGAGAAAGGGTATCTTTCAGATAGTACTGCAAGTGAGAGAACTGATGGTGATAATCTTCATAGTGATGCTGCTAGTGATGGTGATAATGTTGATAGTGATACTGGTGATCCAAACTTTGGGGAGGTGGAGGTTGAGAATGACAAGGAAGGTATGTGATTGCTTCTGTTTCTGTTTAAACTTTGTTGTGTTTGATTGTAGATTTGTTCCAATTGTTTTGTTTTGTTTTGTAGAGGGCCATTATGGGGACTTGGTCTCTGACAGAGAAGAAGAAGGTAAATTGTCATTTTGTTTTGTTTGTAGTCTTTTGTTTTTTGGTTTATTTGTTATGTTTGTTTGTTATCTAAATCTGAATCATTTGTTTTTGGGAATTTGTATCGAAACCAACAAGATCGATGGGCTTGAACTTAAAGTAGCAGAAACCAACAAGACTGATGGGCCTAAATATTCACAGCCTCATGATAACACACAGTTTGAGGAAGACTATGCACAACATTTTAAGGATGAGGAAGATGAGGAGATGTTCCCTGAGGGAATTACTATTGAACAAGTGGATCCTTACAGCCTAGTGAAGGGAAGCAAGTTTGTCAGCAAGAAATGATTCAAGAAGTATTTGAGAGCCTCACTGTGTGAAGCATAAACATCAGGTCAAGTTCAGAGATTCAAACAACTACAAGATTAGGGTGAAGTGCATTAATAATGAGAAGCAGAAGTGTCCTATGTTCATTTATGGAAGAGTTATGAAGGGTGAAGGAACTACATATACCTTGAGAAGTTGGAATGTGAAGCACACATGCAATGGAAATGTTAAAGGGGAGAACAGATGTGCAAATCCAGAATTTGTAGCTGACTGGTACATGAAAAGGTTGGAGACTCTTGGTAACAAAAACAAAATCCCTGATCCTGAGTCATTGGCAAATGAGTTCAACAAAACAATGAAAGTGAACATTAAGTACCATACAGCATGGAGAGCAAGAAATATTGTGTTGAAGAATCTTCATGGCAGTTATGAGGAGCAGTACAAGAAAATTCCTGCATTCTGTGAAATGGTGAAGGTAACATTTTTTGATTGTTAATGTTACAAATTATATGGCATTAACATGACTTAATATTTCCAATTATATGGCATTAACATTAATTTTTTGTAATTGCAGGAAAAAATGCCTGGCAGTGTAGCAAATTTCTCATATGGAACCAAAGATTGCACATTCTTGTCAATGACACTCTGCTTCAAGCCTGCTATAAAAGGATTCTTGGCTGGATGTAGGAAAATCATAGGATTGGATGCTTGCCACTTGTATGGGAAGTATGGTGGTGTGTTACTGGTTGCAACAGGTCTGGATGGTCAAAATGGTTTAGTTCCTCTTGGTATAATGGTGTGTAGGAATGAAACCATTGAGAACTCCAAGATATTTCTACATGATTTGAAAGCTATATTGGGTGAAGACTTGCATTTCACCATTATATCGCATAGCGAAGGGGATTAGTGAAGCTTGTGACACATACTTCGCTTGGATGAGCACAGATTATGTTTCGTAAGGTTATCCATGTACCACAGATTAATCTATTTCCTTTTGCAATATTTCCTAATAATACAGTTGAATGACTAACTAATACTTTGCTACTTGGCAGACATTTGATGAAGAATTTCAAGAAGTATTTCAAGTCATACAGCTTACATGTACATTTACGAATGCTTTTGCAAAATGATACAAGAAGAGACACTACCAGGTTTGCTCATTTCTCAAAACAGTATAATGTAATTTCAAGTATCACACACATGAGTTTGATACTATTTATGTCTTGTTTGTTTTTAGCAACACATGGATAAATTGTTTGCTTGAGGATGAAGCAAATTGCATTGTATCTCATTAGATCAAAAACCCGAATCTGGTCTAGGTCCCATTTCTCAAATGATAGCAAGTGTGAGCACATCAACAACAATTTTTCAGAATCTTTCAACAACATGGCCAAGCCCTTCAGAGATAAGCCTATCATTACACTTGCACAAATGTATAATAAACTGGTGATGGGTCTTTTCTTCAAGAGGAGGAATGAAAGTGAAAATTGGCAGGATGGTGAGATAGTTCCAAAGGCAATGAAGCTGATTACAAAGATGCAGGACTTAAATCATTTGTTTGAGTTAACTGGAGTAGTAAGGGGAAGGGTGTATGAGGTCAGGAGTGTTCATGATGCTGTATTTGCTGTGGATCTTCCCAAAAAGACATGTAGTTGTTTGCAGTGGCAGCTGAGGGGATTTCCCTGTCAACATGCTGTATGTGCTTTAACACCATTGAGACCAAATCAAATTTGAGTAAGTCACACTCTCTTTTCATTTCATGTTTTGATTTGTCATGTTTTGATTGTAAACTGATAATTTTATAATTTCATGTTGTAGCTACTGTGACCCTGTGTACAGTGTGGAATACTACAAAAATACATATGCTCCAGAGTTTGAACCACTGTCAGCTGAAGTTGACTGGTTAAGACCATTACTTTAAAGATTAAGATATTGTTTATTGTGTAATAAATATTTAATAATAGCAAGGATTCTTTTAGGGTTTCATACATGCTTTATATAGTACACAACCTTTAAGGATTTCACATCTTAACCAATGTCTTATCTTTCTTCCTTTTTTTGTGTAGAATATACTGGTAGAGTTCATTAATCCTCCTGTTATCATAAGGAAAACTGGAAGGCCAAGGAAGAAGAGGATTCCTTCATGGGATGAAGCTGGAAGAATGAAGAAGATGAGAAAGTGTAAGAAGTGTGGAGTTTATGGTCACTATGCAATCACTTGTCTTTGGTGGAGAGGTTGGAAAGAATCCAAAGGGAGACAAACCTAGAACCCGTGTTGATGGCTCAACATCATCTACTTATGTCCCTAAACCAAAGAAAAAAGGAAGTACAACAAAGAAGAAACCAGTTGTTAGTGCTTCACGCAGTGCATCTACTACTCAAGCCAGATGGAATGAAGAACAACAACAGTTACAAAGCATGTGTTGGTGAATCTTCTAAACAAGGTGCTGCAAAATCAGGCCAAGGGAGAAAGAGAAAGGCTTCTTCTCAACCAGCTTTCAATCAGAGTAACAAACATGTTGGATCTGTCAACAACAAAGTCATATTCACAGTTGCAGATCCAAAGGGAAAGAAGAAACTAAAGAAGTACATGAAAGTATGATGGATTCTATGTTTGTGTTTGTCTCTTTTATTTTTGTTCTGTGACTGGATCTGAACAATATGGTTGGTTTTTGTGCTTCAATTTGGTTATATATTTTGTGAATGGATGAATGGATGCTTTTGTAAGACAATGCAAGTTCTGAAATGGGTAAAATTTTATTATAAAATTGTTGCAGGCTATATTTTCAGATTTTTCTTTAATTCCTTGCATATTTCATACACTTTACCCTTCATTGTTTCTTTGCTTTCAATGACAAGAGCATCTGAAGCCCATCTGAATGCATCACAGGATTTCTTCTTGCACACAAGGTATGCTATGTTGAAATTGTGTTGATTTTTGCAAATCTTCAATTCCAATTGAGAGTTGCAGTTATCTTTAAAGCATTTTTGAACCTTCAAAGGATGACTTGTAAAACTGATTGTCTTCTCCACAGCAATACAACCATGATCTGATGGAAGCTTGATTGGAAGTCTTTGAAGAATGGGAAGAAGCTTGAGAAAACCACTCAAAGTAGTTGCAGGTAGGATTCAAGCATTTCAAAAATAACCTTCCATTACTTCCATCTGTTTTAGACCTCAACAAAGCTCTTACTCCATTACAAGGTATATGTTTGCACCTTGAATAAACCCATGGACATGCTTTTGTTTCATGATCTTCTTCCATTTCACACATTAAACACACTAGCACACTAGTTGAAGTACGTGCTTTATCATTGATACCACCACCCATTTTTCAGATCTGAAAATGAAGAGAAGCAGAAGTATGTGGTTGAGGAGATGGTCATTTATGATTTATAGAGAAGAAGATAAGAGTGCCACGTAAGCAGTGTCACATGGCCCTTGCCACGTACGCACTATGTGATGACGTATACATAGTCAACATATCTGGTTGGGTCGAAATAACCGATTCAAAGGACTGTCTTGTCATTTTAAGTGCACCTAACGGTGCTAACTTTCCATCCATCACTTTTGGTCAAAACATGCCTAGTCTAGCAATAAATAAAAAAAGTGGCCTGGATTTGAAAAGCACCAAAAAAACAGGCATATTTTTGTAAAAAGCCCATAAAAGAAAGCTACAGGGGATAGAAGAAAGCTACAAGGGATAAGATAAAAAGAACAATCTAAGATGAAGTACAGCCTCGCAACTACAACATCCAACTTTGTACACAAAAAAATAAAATACTCCATGCTTGCAAGGTTGGCAATTCGGTGGACAGGAATACAGATAATGACATGGCCAACAAGGCAGGTTAAAAACTAGTTTTCAGTGCTAATCTAGAAGTCTAAAAACCCCGTGGTTAACTACTAATTAATGAAATTGTGATCCTGGTTTCCCTATACACCTTATGCTTTATCAGATCCAATTAAACTAGTAGCGCACCAGAAAAAAATTGTATGATAATGGGTCTGTGCTAGTTGGTAACAACATAGGATAGGAGCATATAACATAATTGCATACTAGAATAATATCGGAACATAGACACTGACACATAATAATGATAGAACTTCGTGTATAGGAAAAAGAGTTAACTACTTGATTAAGTCTGGATACAAAACACAGTTTTAGATCATTACATGCATTACATGTTGTACCCTAAAAGGAAAATAGGGGAATGTTAAGTTCAAATATTGTAATGACTAAATAAAGACTCACCTGTCTTTACTCTTACTTTCTTCAAGTTTCAATTGTTTCCACCGACCTTCCCGTCTCCAAGTTTTCTTCTCCAAATGCTTTCAGTGAAACTAAGGTGTTCATATGTAGAACTGCGTGACTAATTCTTCCACCGAAATCCTCGAGCATTTTGGAAGAAGCAGATTTCAGGTCGCAAAGATGGAGCTTTGTATATGAATTGTTAGTTATTGGCTTGATTTAGGAAACACACTGTTTTAGGAAAGATCAAACTTATTTCCCTAAATCAGTTTGCACCTCCTCAAGTATTTTAGGAATCTGTTTTCTAAGTTACATTAGGAAATAGTTCTCTATTTAGGACTTCTATTTCTAGGCAATTCTAGATTATTCCAAGGCCTATAAATAAGAGTGTAACCCTTTGGTTATTGTATCCTAGTCTGAATTGTAGAGGTGTGTGAAGAAGTCTATTCTCTAAGTTTTCAATAAGAAGTTTATTGCTGCAGTGGAGTAGGCACATTGCCGAACCACTATAATTATTTGTGTTCTTGTTTAAATTCCGCATAGTTTTTTGTTTTCTGTGTGAAGATATTGGGGTGTTTAGGAAGTAGCTAATCTTAAGCACAACATGAATAACATAAAAATGTACCACTACTAGTAAGGGTAAGTGAAACAGGGTATTGATCCGAACTTGTTAAACAAAATATTTTACTCCAACCAAATGACTTATCTTTGTTTTTCTTAAGTAACCATACATCACAACTTGTGTCGTCTTCACTATAGTGTGTACCACTGTAATGACCTGCAAGCACCCTAACCAAAAAATTCTCATTGTAATATTCATCTAATTCTACAAAAATTTCATTAGCCAAATCAAATGCCATGATTTTCCCCCTTGTGAAATTCCAATAAAGAAATCCATCAACAAAGACAGCATTTTCCATAGACATGTGATTCGAATCTTTGTTTATCTTCCCAACACTTCTCCATCCTTTACCACTGCCAATAGTATAAACCTCAATTTTGTGCTACTTAGGAATATTTCCAGAAAGTGTAAAGCCTAGCAACCTTTTACTCGTTAGTCGCAGCAACGTAACCAAATCCACAAGTCATGAAAAAAACATTATGATAGTATGTCTCTCTATCAAGTTCTGGAAGGGTAATAGATTCCCCGGTGATGGGATTACAGATATAAGCAACATAAGAAGCACTACTAGACTCATCCATGGTATAATGACTAGGTAATCCAATTATACAGACCAAACCGTCACACGATCCAAGGATACTGTAGAGCTCAAACGGAGGTTTCAAAATCAATTTCTTAGTATTATGAGAAGAAACCTTATCATCATATTCTAGATAATATAGGTCTTTTTTAGAGAATTGTTCAGAATAATCATTCATCCCTAAAATAAATCTAAGCTTACCATAATCAGAAGAGGAATCGAGATTCCTAAGGAGGAGATTTGAGTGCATTTGATTGAAGGATGGACGACGAATAACTTTATTCCAGGTCTTGGAAACTGATTTGCAATCTGCAATGTGATTCAGTTTGGTAACCTAGTGAAAATGTCTAACATTACATCTGATGGAAGATCACTGAACTTGCCCATTTGATTGGTTTTGTTGATGACGAACAATGAAGAGAATCAAATAGGAGATGAGAACTTGAGGATTCTGAAAGAAGAATATGAACAGAAGGTAATCAATTAGGTTTTGTTATTGATGAAAGGATTTTAAAACGAGAACCCCAAATCGGTTGACTCACCGAGTCCTGACCATGTTAGATATTTTCGGACAAGCATACCCTTGTGCTCTAAAGCCAAGCACTATGGTCGGGACTTTCCCTTGGCTATAGCCTAGATGGAGCCAAGCAAAATGAAAGTGAAGGTGTATTTTGGTTTGGACCTCACTATGGTTAAACATTACCTAGCTAATACTCCCTCCGTCCCAAATGTAGCCAAGCAAAATGAAAGCGAATGAGGTGCATTTTAGACCTCACTATCGAGGCGGATATTCAGTTTCTTCGCAAGTAGTCGGATTCACTTTTTTTTTCTCCAATTCTATTTTAATAGATTTAGATAAATATTTATTTTGGCAAAAAAAATTTAAGAAAAAAATGGAGACATGATAGGAAAAAAGGAATTTCAGTAAAATAAAATGGTAACAAGTAAAAAATTAAGATGCTTCAAAAAAAAAAAAAAGTAAAAGTAAAAGATTAAGAGTAAAAATAGATCGATGGTGAAAAATTGAATACGGAAACTTAATACCCCTCAAAAAAGAAAATCACTAATAATGTAACTTTTCAAGGGGTCACTTAGTTACAAAGTGGATCAGATCTGACCCACTTTTTTTTTTCTTTTTCGTAGCGAAGCGATATAACAACCTGGCGAGATTGGGGCATACCCAAACTAATTGGGGTATACCCAAATTTATATGGACATAGTGCCTTACTAAGGGGAGGCTAATTGTGGGTAAGTTTACTTTATTACCCTTGAACTAATTAACCCTATTACTTAATCTAATAACCCTAAAATTAAAAACTTAAATAAACCGTTAATCTTCTCTTAATCTTCTGGTAATCTTCTTTTCTTCTTCATCTCATCTTCCATCAAACTCATAAGAAAAAATCTCTGAAAATTGAAAATTTTGATTTTCCTGAAAAATGGTTGATTCCAAACGATCAATAGATAACACTTCTCCATCCTTTAGATTAGGTTAGAAATCGCAGACTATGTTTTTAAGGATTCTAGGCCGGCAAGGTTTTTTTAAAATAAGATGCTGGCCTTCTCATTGTTAGTGACAGTCGGCACGGTAGTAACATGAAGATCATGCCGACTTTTCATATCATCCATGGCGATCAAAAACATTAACTGTAGCTTTCAGGTATGGTAATCAAAACAAACCCCTCCGACTTTCCTTAAGTCGGCATGTTCTTAAAATTGTACCTAGGGGTGGGACTTGGGTTGGTTGGTCGGGTTGGAAGGCTTGGCCGAGGCAGACCCGAGGTAGAAATTCTTTGCCCAGATTGCCCATGAAACCCGTGGAACCCGTGGAGGTGCTGCCCAAGACCCGCCCAAGTTATATTCCTCGGGTTCCCCGGGTTCCTCGGGTTGACCCATGCTAATACTTTACAAAATAAAAATTGTGGACATATAATGGGGTTAGTTAGTGGACTCATATATATATATATATATATATATATATACACACACATAGAAACCCTAATGACCTTAATTTAAGTCTTAAATTAATTTTTTATTAATGTTAATGTGATAATAACAAATTTTAGTAATTATATGATTTAATTATTGTATTAAGCTTAAATTTCCAAATAACTTATGATTATTGACAATAATATAAATTTTTTTTCTTATTGAATTAATAATGAGATAGATATGATTTATATTTTCATTATTAGGTTTGAAGATAATGGCTAAAATTGTTTTTAATAGATAATACTATATCAATTATAAAAATAGTTTATATAATTATATTATAGTTCCTCGGGTTGGGTGGGTTGCTCGGGTTAGAAATTTTTGTGCCCATGCTTGCCCAAGTTTAACTCGGGTTTATTAAAATTGTAATTCGAGCTTGCCCAAACTTTTAAAATACATTGCCCATGCCCGCCCAACGTTCGGGTTGGGCATGGGTTGGGTGGGTTGACCCAACCCAAGTCCCACCCCTAATTGTACCGTTCCGACTTTAGGTCATAGAAAACTGATTTTGCTGGGTTAACTATCGGCATTATTATTGAATATAACCTTACCGACTTTTTATTAGTCGGCGCGTAAGATGATTACTACCATGCCGACTATGTATTAGCCGGCAATATTTAGATTCTAGACCTTGACGACTTGATGAATATAACCATGTTTTAATGTGTAAAATTTATATCCTTTATTTGTGCATTGTTTAGGTTCCCAAAGGGAAAAAAAGAAGATCTACCTTGTTCGGTTACTGCAGAAGAGCTATTACAATTTATTGATGGAATTTATCCCAATGTAGAAGATCCTAAATATGAAACTGAAGAGAATTGCCCTGTAAGGAAGTTACTTCTGACGGGTAAGAAAGATCCTGAAGAATTCCTAAGGTTTATGCACAGTTCTAGCGATCCCTCAACTATAAAGAATGCACATCATCAGAGGGGGTTGATCCAAGGACTTTTTCAGGGCATGTGACTTTTCGTGGAGTGAACCCTATTACAATGAGGACGGTGATTACATAGGTCCAGATAAGGGAAAAGCAAAAGTTGATGCTGCTGAAAAAGCTAGTGATGGTGAAGAAGCTAGTGATGTGGAGGAAGATAACAACAACAAGAAGGATCCATGAAATTTTTAAACTTTATTATGTTTCACTTGGTTTGGAAACTTAGATTGTGGTTTGAACTATTACCTTATGTTTTGAACTGTTAGTTGTTGGTCAGCAGGGTTTTAAATCTCGACCTTGTCGACTTATATGTTAGTTGCACTTTTATGTACAAAGTACAAGCCATTGAATGCTCAACGGCTATAAATTTCAAAATAAAGATATTAGGTGTGTTGTTATTATAAAAACATTCTCAACTTCATCTTCAACCTTGCATAAAGAATGGAAGTTTCAAGTGCAACACAACCAAATATATGTAGTCTTTGTACACTAAGTGGTCATTTTGCAAACGATTGTCCCTTTGAATGAAGCAAATGCACTATTGAAGGTTGTAAGGGATTCTTATTTCTCATGAAAGCTGCAGTAGGAGATGTATATCAGCCGTATGCTTCCAAATGCACTAGTTGTGGGTTTTTCTATTGGATAGATGAGCGCCTAGCTATGTATGAAGACGAAGTTGCTAAAATCAACCTTCTACCATGCACAGATCCATGTTGCGATGGTAAGATAAAGCTAATTACCTCTCCTAAAAAATTGTGTACCGGAAAAAGATATTATCTATGTCCCAAATGTGTTAGGGTTAAGTTTTTAACGTTTGTACGCTTTAATTAAGGTTTGTATTCGATGTACAGTCGACATTGTACTAGATTAAAAGCGTGCCGGCTTCTTCACAGTCGGCACTCAAGATTACACACAATGCCGGTGAATATATGGTCGGAAGGTGTCTCCTTATAAACCTTGCCGACTTAAGGCATGAGAACATCAAGAAATAATTTTTTTTTATCTGTTTTGGTCGGCATTGTAAACCTCAAAAACCATGCCGACCAGATAAAAGTTGGCAACCTGACGAAACCAAGACCCTGCCGACCCTGGGGAAGTCGGCACTGTAAGAGGGAAAACCCTTGCCAACCGTCCCAGACCTATTTTCCTGTGCTTTCATGCAGTGCAGCTGGCAACCTGACGAATTAATAACATGCCGACCCTGGGAGGGCCGGCAGGGTAGTTTGACTAATACAATACCGACCAAAGGAGTATACACAAAAAAAACCACATCCATTTTATTCATTTGTAGTATGCCAAAGTACATTACACAAAACACGAATGCGATTACAAAAGTACTCAAAAAAGATTCCTTAGTTCCTACCATAATCAATCATCACTCAAATCTATTTGAGGGAGTTTAGTCAAATCTATGGGACATTCCCTAGACTCATCTAAAACATTCCAAAGGTCCATGTTGTCCTCATAAAGTTTCATCCATTCCTTGCTCTTGTTGTTTGTGAACTTCTCCAAAAAACAAAACCTACAAAGAGGAGGTAATGGACATTCCTTGTTAAGTTGTAGACCAATAAAATGATTTTTATCCACCAAAGCCATGACAATTCTTTTATGCTTGAGTTGCTCCATGCAAAACACATGTTTCGGTGCAAATGATATAGATAGTCCCTTGCTAAAAAAATGTACCTCGCAATTCCACGTATCCGCCAATAGATGGCCACACTCCGGCATTCTCAACCAATGCTCCCATTTGACCGGTGCATTTCCCTCCGGGCCTTTAACACTAGTTAGCAAATCTTTAAAAGTTGCTTTTTGTCCTCCATGGAACCTTCTAGCATCATTGAGATATGAAACTCCTTGTCGTTTTCTAGTCAGGCGGCCATCTTCTTTCTTATGTATTGGCATTGGGTGAGATTCTCCTCAACCGCTCCACATAGGTGTCCCAATTGTTGCGAGACAACGTGAAACCCACAATTTCTATCTTTTGGGACGTCGTCGGTACCAATAACGAACTCTTGAATAATTGGAGGGAGTTCTACGCGATACTCTTGCAACACCGGTTGTGATACCTTCCTTGGACGACCTCTTTTCTTCGCAACATCTCCTTGGCTTGCTTGACTCTCAAGAGGTAGAGTGCCATTTGGATTCAAGTTTGAAACCATTGGTGTAGTTGAATCCTTCCTTGGCCAACCCCTTTTCTTTCCAACAAATTTTACACTTGCTTGACTCTCAAGAAGTGGAGTGCCATTTGGATTCAAGTTTGAAACCGTTGGTGTAGTTGTTTCTTTCCGCGGACGACCTCTTTTCTTTTTAGTCGGCTCCTCCTTGTATTGCGCCTCGGTATAAACATGTCCGGATGGATCGCACTTTGTACTCAAATGCTCTTTAATTTGTTCCCTTTCAGATTGATCACACTTTGTACTCAAATACTCTTTAATTTGTTTCCTTTCGGATTGATCGCATTTTGTACTCAAATAATCTTTCATTTGTTCTCTTTCTTCCGCCCTCGTCTTTGTGGTAGGTGGTCTACCCGTTGGATCTTATTTCGCCGGTTCTTGAAGTTCTTCCATAAAAGGGTAAACAATCGGCATCAACTTGTGTTTCATAGTTTGTTTGTCCAAACTATTCAACTTGGGGTACTTATCGAGGATTATTTTCCCAAGTTCGATGTCGCCAAACTCTTCAACGAGATCTTCTCTTGGAGCAAGTTTGAAAGATAATTGCTTCCAATAAGGATCGATATCATCAAGAGGAATGGGAGTTTTATACCTACCAAGCATATGACGACATGGAAGTCCGATAGCCTTCATTATCCTACACTTACAAGGAGTGCTCTGCTCGTCATACTTTTTATACTTTTTAAACAAAGAGAGATATTTAATCATAAAACGTATTATCCAATGCGAGACGTTGCAATGTATACCAACAAGCATCCAATTATCCTCCTTAAACTCCCTAAACTTCCGGAAGCTACTTTCTTGGAATTGTTTTTTTATCTTGTTGATATAATTATTAGTGTACTCATGGATAGCATGTTTCACCGTCACAATCCCATTTTGACTTGTGAAAAGTAGACCTTTTCGTCTCCCATGAGCTTGCTCTACCATACTTGTGGATTCAAGTTTGAAATGTTTATGGGCGTAAGTAAAAGCATACACAAACCTCTCTTTATGTGGCCTCAACCATTGTTTCTTGCAATATTACACTACTTTGGGGTAATTAGTCCCCCAATCTTCCTTGAAATCCTTCAAGTTTATCTCATATCTTGCAACACTCATCGACCAAACCACCTTATCCCACGCTTTCATGAATAACCCAAACTTGATCTCACCTTCTTTCCATTCTTCGTCTTCTTTCTCTTTCTCCTTCTCTCGCACCTCTTTAGTTAGTTTGCTGAGATGTTCATCTTCCTCTTTGACACGTTTAGTTCCTTTCTTTGCCTTCGGTTTTTGGATATGACTTCTACAATTGTTTCTAAGATTGCATTGTATATGCCAAGTGTAAAGGAAATTTTGTGCATTGAGAAAGACTATCCTTACGGCGTTCGTTATTGCTTGCTCATTATCGGTGACTATAACCCCGGGAGTCTCGTCTTCGTGGTAGAGAAGCTTCAAAGTTTCCAATGCCCAAATATAGCTATCATCCTTCTCACGATCCATAAAACACCATTCCACCGTGAACGATTGTTTATCCGAGGTTTGTCCAACAATACAAAGGCATGTTGTACCTATTCGTCTTATAAGTACAATCCATGAACAAAACTTGGTAAAAGCAACGCGCCAATTGAATCATATCGGGATGCGCACGAAAAATACGATCCACCTTCCCCTCCAATGACTCATGGTGTCTCAGCCTTTTGTAGTTGTATTTGTGTATTAACCATTGTGATTCTTCCATCCCATTCAATTCTTTTGATAGTTGCCTTGGCCGCATAAATTGTAGACAATGAAGAAAGATTACGCGGGTCATCCCTCTTGAACTTACTTAGGAGCTTACTTGGTTTAATTCCCCAACTTGTTCTTACTTGTTCGAACTCGTGTGGTTTCAACTTGGCAACTTGACAATGCCCAACAAGAGTTTCCGGATCTTTATGGTTATGCCAACCAACATCAATTCTACTAATTCTCCACACGTTGTCGGTTTCTTTGTTCCTCCAAAAAATAATCTTGAATGGGCATCCACACTTCTTTGACTTCGTCTTGTACACCCTAGTCGTCTTCTTATCATACACATAACCCTTTCTCCTGTGACTTTCCTCCGGCAACCCATAGAACTCACATACCATTTCAAACCGCGTATCTTTTTGTTGGGTGTTTTTCACTAGAACGCACATCTTCTCTTTGGCTTTCTCAACAATCCAATTGATCGCGTCTTCTTTTTCCTTCCATTCCAAATCATTAGCGTAATGTGCGGAAGTATCAGGACCCCTAATTTTCTGAGCTTGAGGCTGATCCGTCATCGGTACCAATGCAACAATCTACAAAACATCAAAAGTTAGTTGATATGTATTACAGTTCGGCAAGGTCGACATATAAAACCCCGCCGACAACAAAACAAATGCAAGCACGTAAGAAACATTTAACAGGCCGAACAAAATAGAGTCGGCAAGGTTCGGAAACTTGAACAAGCCGGCTTAAGCATTTTCAAGTAACCTGTGTTGTAAAACTGAAAGTCGGCATGGTGTCAATTTTCTACCCTGCCGACACGAATACTGCTCATGAAAAGTCGGCACGTTGTTAAATTACAAACCACGCCGGCGTCTTTGGTCGGCATGATCGACAAGCGTCGACCTTGCCGACCTTGGGAAGCAAAACTGAAGAAAAAAAACCAAAATCCATCATTTGCATGGAAAAATCACAATCTTCACCACGTAGGTTGTCTACCTGATTACTTGCAGCTCAATTCTCTTCTTCTTGGTCATTGGATTCAATGTTTGGCTCAACATATTCATCACTTCCATACCCATCATGAGTTTGAGGAAAATAAAAGTGAGTGTCATGCATGTAATCCATTTGATCATGGTCTGGTAGATCATAATACAAGTACTCATATGTAGGAGGAAAGTTAGAAGACTCCCTCCCCCACTTCAAAATCAGGATTTGAATCACTCATATCACAAATTTCTCAAAAACCCTCCCCCACCCCCACCCCCCAAACTTCATCTACTAATTCATTCTGCTTCTCTCTCTAAATTATTTGTAAAACCCAACTTATAAATCAACTAACTAATCTAACTAATTTAACTAATCTAATCATTTTAATTAAATTAGTGCTAATCATTGTGGGGGCATTTTAGCCATTTAGAAAATACAAGGTTAAGGGGTGGCTTGGTTTTACTTCATAATGACCAGATTTTGTCTTATCGGGTACACCCCAATTAGTTTCGGTATACCCCAATCTCGCCAGGTATAACAACATTAAACTACTAAAAGAGAGTTAAGTTATGAATTTTCTTGGCATGAGAAGTTTCATAATCGGATCTCTTTGAACTTTAAGGGATTTACCGACCGAAAAAATGGATTCTAATGTGCATATTTTTCTATTCATTTTTTTATTGATCGAAGAAGTAACACCAACTAGGATCATTGATTTATTTAGTCAACGATCAAGGAAAACGGAAAACTGAGGTATTCATGAGGACTTTGTTTTTTTAGCTTATATTATTGTTTCTAAATTCGTAACCTTTTTTGTTCCTAATGCTACCGTTCATGACTTGAAGTAGGTACTATTAAGGGAACCTTCTGCACTGAGCCACTGAATCTTGTAAATTTTCCGCGGCTGTAGGCTTGGGAGATCTTTTTCTTGAGGGGTGCAACTGGCTAGTCAGAAACACCACGGTAAGTTCTTTGGAAAGGATGTTGGTACTTATATGTATGCATGGGGTGTAGAACTGGTGTCGTAAAGTTCAAACAGGTTACTATTGAACTCAAATTGCTAATTTTGATAAGGAAAAATAAAAATAACAAAATTTGATCGTTAATTGCCAAGTAGGCGCAGCAAGTAAATTTTATTTTTCTGTTTCTTTAATTAGGATCTTTTCAGACTTTTCTTTTCTTTCCTACTCTTTCATCTGTATCCGATTTCAAGTTTTCAACGAAACAAGGCTATGATGCATGAAAGGAGTTGCCCGAGTGGTGGTATACACCGGAGGCGTAGAATCTTCCAAGAATTTCTTTAAAGTTTCCTCTAGGTTTATCAAAGTTTTGGTTTCAGGGTCATAACAAGAGACAATAACATTGTGGCACAAGAAATATTTGTCGCTCTTTGGTAGCGCAAAGGCCTTTAACCAGCTCCAGTCTTTCCGTGGTATTCTAAATTTCTTAAGCCAAAGGCGGCGTTTCTTCCTATCCCTTAATTCCCATACCATGACAGGTTCTCTGGAAACTACTTGTAGAACACACAAATTCCCTCCCAGTACCATGAGTCCGACATTAGCGTCACAACCAGCAGAAAGTATTGATGGAAGCAATTTAAACGTCTCATGTTCCAAATCAAAAGCTAATACAGTCGTGCGTTCTGTACTGCACCTATCAAACCAGTGAAGAGCTCCACCTGCAAAAACACCCACTGATGGTATTGGTGCAACACGACCTTCGTGGGGTTTAAAGCATCTTTTAACAACAGTACTAGTTGACTTGCTGTTTCTCCACACAGTACCGTCCTGGAGGGTATAAACCTGAATGGTTCCATCCCGGTGATATTTGCTATCGAGCAGAATTCTAACAACCTTGTACTCGTTGCTTGAACGATTATATCCGAATCCAATCGCCTGTTCTGCAAAAGTGTGCCAATTGTTAACTGTCGGAAGTTGAATTTGCTCTCCAGTGACAGGATTGCAGATATAGACTTTTATATCGTCACATATTCTTTTTCTTGAAGTTGCGTAACTGCTGTAAGCCGCATAACAAACTAAACCGTGACATGAACCAACCATGAAAATTTTGTAGCATGGTAATGGTTGCAAGATTACACACTGCTCTAAATTTGTAAGTGCTCCCAAGTAGGCAGCATTATTTTCTTCTGAAAAATAGAATTGTGTTTCCAGTGTGGTTGCCTTGCGGTGTGAAACCCCGTAAAGTAAACCCGTCTTGGGTTTAGGTACCAAAGTTTGCCATGTTTTGCATACTTGTCTGGATTGGAATTGAAAGACCTTAGGCAACCTAGAAAGTATGTTTTCTGTGATTTCTATGGGTAGATTCTCCATTGAATTCATTCTCTTTAAAAGTTGGTTCTGAACAAGAGCATTAAATCCCCACCCTGTCTCTATTTATAACACAAGAAAACTAAGAATTTGGAAACTCATTAAAAAAAATAAAATCTTGTAACATAAGAAAACTAAGAATGCGTACCATCTGCCATGAGTTTCTTTAAAGTCTCCTCTAGCTTTCTCAAAGTCTTAGTTTGAGGGTCATAACTCGAAAGAATAACATTGTACCTCAAGAAATATTTGTTGCTCTTCTTAAGCGAAACTGGTTCAAACAAGCTCCAGTCCTCCATGCTATGCAAACTTCGTAAACCAATGGGAACCTTTCTGTGTATAAAACACAGAAATAACTACCTGTAGAAAACACAAATTTCCTCCAAGTACCATGAGTCTGGCATAACAAACTAAACCGTGACAAGAACCTATCCAGAAATAACTGAAGGAGGAGGATGCTGGCAAGATCATACTGTGCTCTAACTTTGTAAGTGTTTCCAAGTAGTTATCATCATCAACCTTATTATCAGTATTTTGTTCTGAGAAGTAGAATTGTGCTTCCAGCTGTTTAGTGGAGGCCTTGTCGCGAGAAACCCCGTAAAGTAAAACTCTCCTGGGTCTACGTATCAGAGCTCGCCATGTTTTGCAAGCTTCTCTTGATTGTGATTTACGCGAGAAACCCCGTAAAAAAAAAATGTGCTTTTTATAACGGGGCATTCAGATGCAGTGGTCTCTGTGCTTTTCAGGGTAAAAAAGCAACATAGGTTAAGCATCTTGTGTTTAGTGGCTAAAGAGCCGAATAACGTAACACTTAAGTCCAGAGGAAGTCATGAAAGTTTTTGCCAGAGTCGCTGCTGGAAATCGAGGCTCATAACTTGAGAGACGATTCAAAAGTATATAGGAAACAACATTTCTGGAAATAGAACAACCAAAAGTTGCTCCACCGAGACAATGCAATCTGTAATCATAACATCTTACAGGATACACAATCTGCAACATGCGTAAATCAAAGCTAGCTAAGACCTTTTAGAACATTCCATCCATGCTACTGTTTATACTGGGCATGTCAGCTATTGTATAGAAGTGTCTAGAACATTCAACCCATGTTAACTGTTTATACTCTCCGTAATTTTCAAAAGCATCCTCAACCCTAGACACTAACCTCTGGAATTTTGAGCGCATCTACGTAATTTTGAACACTCCATCCATGTTATCTGTTTATACACTTGACACACTACGTAATTGTAACTTGCATGTTTATGAGTCAGAGAATACACTGTTTCTCACACCCTACCTATAACGCAGCTTATGTAACTACGCGTTTTTTCTCTTGAGATGAATACCACGCCAACGAACTCATCTCAGTTCCCTAGTAAACTCAACTTGTTTATAAGATTTAGTCCCACATAAACTAGTTAAAGCAAAGGAATGGAAACGAGACAGTATAAAAGCGAATGTTAGAATCGAGAATAAGCATACCTTTCTCGGCCTATTGGCTAAGATTAAGTGTAGTACCTGTTCTTATCAGTTTAATATCTGATATGCTTGTCCAAAGGACGGCACAGTATTAAATTAATTTTTTTCATGGGGGAGTTTCCACAACAGTAGCTTGCTGCTGGGTTTCTAAACTAAAGCAAAAAACATTAGGTCTTGGTGTATCCCCTGTATTCTGCCTGGGTCTTTGTGTATGTTCCCCTGTATTTGAGTCAGAAGGAGGCTGTTTACTAGATGAACTATAGAGATGGTCCTAGTTTGCTTGCTGTCATGCCGTTTTGTTAATGGGAGGTGCCGAAGGGATGGGTAATGTTAAGAAAACTTTAAGCGCTCTTGGTGAAGCAATTAAACAGATCTTCATCATACGTGGGTGCTAAGGATTCGAGATCCAAATAGAGAAATGGATGGATGGTGCTTGCATGTGAACTGAAGGCATCGGACTCCAATTGTTGATCATCACTATATATATTTACATTGTCAAAGAAACAATGGAGTTGATACAGCTTCTTCATGTTCGGGTTACAGAAACTAATTAATTCATCACCAGCTCAAGGATAAGCCTAGTCCGCGTCTGGGTCTGAGAAAAAGCAATTCGCCAGCTCAAACTAGGCCGAGATTAGGTAGGAGAACATATGTTTAGTTGGTATTGAATCTGGTAGTGGTAGAGATGAAAAACCAACCGGCAAGGTCTGGTGTCTAAGACGTAGTCACCCACATTAGATGTGGTATCCGGCTAAGTAAGCTGGTACTGTCCCTGATTTGAGGCTAGGTCTAACCCACCAGGGCAACAAGGCGAGACAGTGCCTTACCACTTTTTGGCTTACCATCTTTATCACGACTAGTTTCTCACCCGTGCGATGCACGGGTCTGTTTATTGATTATGGAATATTTATTGCTCTTTTAAATAGGGAATATATTACAAAACCAAATTGTGCAAGAAAATAAAATAAACAAAATTTCATAATTTCTGATCAGAGTTATCTTTATTATAAGCTATTGTTAAACAAAAACAAATTTTAAACCACAATTCAAAATTCTTGATAATAATAAAATTTTATTATTTTTTTAGCTCTGCAAATAACAAAGAATTGATTGAAAATAGCAAGAAAGGTAAATTTAAACTATTTGGTCGAGGTTAAACATCTTTTGGCTGGTTGAATAAAACCATACCATTCATATCAAATCGAAGATTCACACTCCTTTTGCCTATGGTTTCTTTGTTGTCTTTGTATGTCTCTTCTTTTTTTTTATTCGATGTGAAGTTCTTCAAGGTAGATATAAGTTTACTTTGCCTTTTCATACTGTTCCGCAAGTCTTCTCTGTTCTTCTTTTTGTGAATTTGTTGTTTTCTTCCATTTTTGTTGTTCTTTTTTATTACCGCGTGTAGGTAGTGATACTCGTACTTATATATTACGAATCTCTTCTAGCTTTATCGTTTAATTTTTTGGCTAAAGATCGCTTACACTTGGTTTTTATATACAGAAGATATTTCGGGTTTAATGTTTTTTTTTTCTCCATATTTTGTTTCCATATTTAATCTAATTTTTGGTTAAATCCTAAATATATCTTCGTTACACGAAAAAAGATATCTTTCGTGTTTATTTAGGGTTTCTAAATAGACATGGTTTATTTAGGGTAAGAAAGATATCGTTTTACACGTGGTTTATTTTACCCTAATCTAGAATGTAGCTATTGAAATTAATTTACTACTTGATTTACTATTTAAAATTTACGGCAGTAAAGATCTAAATTCATATGGTAATTATCCCACACCATGTAAAGGATGATGGGAAGATTGATTACCCTACGATCAGTTTGTAAATATTCTGGACAAAACCAATAAATTAAGGGTCAATGCGCTGGGAGGACTTCTGAGATGCGTCATTGTTTGGCAATTCAGTCCATAAATAACAGAGAATATCTTCTATTACACGAAAAACTACTTCAAAATAACGTTTCAAGTAAAATAATTTATTCTCTGTTCTGAAAATGGTAGCATAAGAGCAAAACTATAAGAACGATAACATTTACAAAAAGGGAAACCATAACAAAGTTGGAATTGTTTGTGATTTCTAAAAATCCCATTTAAAAAAATCTATTCCAGAGAAAAATAAAAGCAAAACTCATTCCTAAGAAAAAATAAAAGCAAATCTCTAATTAAGTATCTAAATCACTTTAACCTTCTATTCATGATTCTCATTCATATAGGTCACTGCTTGGAGAATAATACGGTTTATAGACCCGGTATTTTCACAAATGTGTTGATGGACAATAGTTTTGGTATATCCCATCTTGTAAATCATTCTTTCCATACCACCAACGAAGCAAAGTTTTCTTCTATTTGCATTCTACAAAACAGCGCCAAATTCTTGAATTGATTTGCAATAGATTTCGAAAAAATAAACGTACACTGGAATGAGAAAAACCAAAAAGCTTAAAATCAACATAAATCAAGATATTTCTAATAGATTACATACCCGAAAGGAAAAACAACCCAACTAACCGCCATAGATGTAGATGATTTGGTTAACATACAAAAACTTAGCACCAAATGGAATCCAACTTAAACTATACCCTTGGTCCTCCACACGCTGAAAATATCATCAAGAATTGCAAAAAAAAAAAAAAAAAAAAAAAAAAAAAAAGACTTCATATTTTTATTATCGCAAAATTATTAAAACATAACAAAATAATAGATGAGAAGAATATGCATGTATGTACATATTACCATCCATTATCGCACGGAGATAATGTATATGCTAGATATAATTTTGCAACCATAATAGATGAGTCTTCTTCACTGCTACTTCTATCTTTCTTACATCAACCAAGATCTATTTAGTTACCTGTAATGACATAAAAAGGGAAAATAAAAAAACAACAATCATATATACACGATCGATAATAAAATTGATAAAAGAAAACCTTAATTTCCTGATGATTTAGCAACATGTGAAGAAATAACAACCTAATTAAACAATGGCAAGAGCAAAACACGTTTTACGCCCAAAACATATGGTGTTTGGTTTGATATCGCAAAAATATTTGCAAGAATTAATAGGGGTATACCTTGATGTTGCTTCTTTTGGAACAACTACAACAGGTGCATGATCGAGGATACCTTCAAAACAAAATGATAAATGTCACAAAAAATCCTAAATCGCAGGAAAAAGAAAAGAAATAACAACAAAAATTTTAAAAGCAATGTGGAAACAAAAGGTTTGGCTAAAAATGGAGTTTGGGTTTGTTTGATTGATTTATATAGAAACACCACACCCAAAAATAAAATGATTTTATTTTTGATATAATATTAATTAATATCTAAAATTATCTGGAATTTCCTTTTTATTTTGAACATAATATTAAGCAATATCTACATTTTTTCCGATTATATCCATCTATTGTAATATTTTTGGCAACCTCAAGCAAAGAAAACCACAAATTTACCTATTGAAGTATATTTTTTTTGCCAATCGTAGTTGAAAGTATCTTTATTAGTGCATTTAATTTAATATTTTTCTGAATAAGCAATATTAAAAAGTATAGTAATAAAATTAGGATATTCGGAAGAAAAAAGATATTATTTCCGCACTTATGTGGAATTTCTTTTTTGTAGTTTTTATACTTCAGATAGCCACTATTTTTGGATACTTGCATGTACTTATTGCAACTTTTGTGTCTAAAAGATATTTGGCATATTCTACATCTCATAATGGAATATTTTTTTTGGTTTGTATCTACGCAATGAATAAAATTAATGTTAAAATCATTATTATTATCGCATTTTTCTACTAAAGCTTTTGTTTTTCTATTCTAAACTTTTTGTTTGATATCATGTATTGATCATCACGATTTTCTATTAATTATTTTGTATCTTTAATATTCTACAGGACCAACAATTAAATGTTTTAGCAAAGGGGAGGAAAATTTGAAATATTGGTATGTATCCACGACTCTAAATATTTTTATTTTTAATTTGGGCTATTGACTCATATTTGGTTCAAGCATGATTTAGCTTCATTGTTGAATTGTTTTTGTAATTTCATTTGGAGTTGTAATTGTAAATTGCAATTAGAATTAGAATTTATTCAATTATTAGTAGTTTGGAACTATAATTAAAATTAGTTTCATTGGAATAAATGTAATTGAACACTGGACATTTGATTATTTTTTTTTGTATGATTGATTTAATTTGTGATGAAATCATGATTAATAATGCATATTTTTATGTGATTTTATTTTAATTTGTTTGTTAGACTAAATTAAAATAAAATATATTATGATTAATTTGTTAATATATTTTTGGTAATTTTATTCGACTTTTTCAAGATTTAGCTGTTTTCGAAAATAATTTTTGTTGAATGTGATTGTCTATAAAATATATTGTGGAGAAAAATATATCTTTTTGAATTTTATTTCCAGATTTTTTTACAATTGCCATAAAAATAAAAATGGTGGGGCCAGAATCAACCAGAAGCTCCGATTAACCACGTAGCTCGAAAAAACTCTATTTTTATATAGAGAAAATAAAAATGGTGGGGCCAGAATCAACCAGAAGCTCCGATTAACCACGTAGCTCGAAAAAACTCTATTTTTATATAGAGAATATCGTGGGTGAGGTGACCAGATTTAGCCTCTCGGGGTGATTGTCATCGGGCCTGAAATTGGGTCCAGACCGTTTACGCCTTTAGACGGGCTAACTAAAACTCACTGGTCCTCTATTATGGACTCGGGCTTTGATTATGAAGTCTGTTGGAGTCTTCAATTTGCTCATCTCCAATTTCCTCTCTTCTTCCAAATTGTCAGGCAGGTCTCCCTATCATCAATCAAATCATCCTCAATATATCCAAATTCTCCCCTATAGTGTACGTAACTAGCAGCAATGCAAAATGAACCATCTAGTGATACTAGAACTTTAGATGCACACAGAAATCAGTAATGTCATCAGAACAGCACCAAGGACTACTTGGAATCCGAAGGCGTATAGTGTCGTTGCCTAAATTGCACGATTTAAAGTTCTTAATGACATCCATACTCAAATACTTCTTAGTAGACACACTGTGGTCGTAATTTGATTATGGGGAATACTTTTGATTGTAGGAAGTCATGGGTTGTTTTTCTTGAGGCCAACATTCAACACGACAAGTACATTGGAGGGATAAGTGAGCATATTTTATGTCTCTCCAACTTTTATTAGTCATCTCTTCTAACTTCAAATTGAAACATGTTTCGTTTTACTTACTTTAGATTCAGCTTTACATTATCCCTTGACATTTCTTTAATATTGTATTCTATATGTTATGAATGAACGGACTAGATTTCAATATTGCATATCTAGAAAAGTGACTATATATCACACCTTACCGACAACGCAAGTTACATAACTACAAGTTCTTTCTCTTGAGTGAATCAAATGGACGACTCTTTTTTCTGCATTATCACACAAAATATATTCAGCAAAGAAGAATAAACCATGAAACCCACGCTAGATTGCTACTGTATGATAAACAAAAAAAGCTCTTGCTCGGTCTGCCTGTAAATTAATGACATGAAATTAAGGATCAGAGTCTCACTTGACCTAAGTAGCAGAAGAAGTTTTCTAAATTCAAAACTACTCTCCCTATTTTGTCTCCATCGATCTTTATTTACGGACACAGTTAAGTTTTGGAATTTCATTTATTAACGTAAATCTTGTACATTATAATGCCTATCTTTTAGAGACGGAGGGAGTATATCTTTGCACAAGTTAAGTATAGCAGAATTACAGAAAATAAATCTTGATTGGTATCCAAACTCAATTTCTTCTTCTCCTTCAACGGCGGCTCAATCTTCTACATCTCAGAAGCTAGTCTGCATGGGAAGCTCTTGAGAAAAGGTTTGCACCAGAGACAAGGGCTCACAAGATTTTGTTAAAATAATTCTCTTCCAATTTCAAGTGATTCTTTTGATTTTGTCATTTGAGTAAGAGTAAAAAGCTACCATTATTAATGACAGGAATGACAAAAATCTAAAGCATTATTTGAAACTGGAAGAGAATTATTTCTAAAATTTAATTGGTGAGGCCAAAATCACGCCGTAAATTCTATTCCTTTATGGATCTGTGGCTACCTGATCCCTCTAAATGGTAAATATAATGTGACAAGTAACAAATAGCAGTTGTACTCTATATTTCCAGATTTGTCATGTCTGACACGATCCTTCTGGCACAAACCAAATTCAGTGTAAGTCTCTTTCGTCGGAATGTTAAATGCTTACCCGCTTTAGTCGTCTTGCCTAATCGGGATTTGGCATCGCAGGTTCGTCTTTAGATGTTGTTGATAATCAATGCGTTAACTTTCTGAAGTTGTTCGGTTGGGTCAGAGAAAAGCAAATTCACCAGCTCAAACTAGAAGATGGCTGTGGCCGAGACCAGGTAGGAGAAGGTTCGGCTTGACCGTACAGTCCTCATTCATATGTTTATTTAGCTAGTACTGAATCTGGTAGTGGTATGGAGAATATATAATACACAAACTTTCAATACTGGCAGTGGTATGGAGAGTATATAATACATAAACTTTCAATAGTTGGCTTGAGCCAATATTAAACTGAAGATTAAAAACCAACCGGCAAGGTCTGGTGTCTTAGGCGTAGTCACCCTGAGATGTGGTATCCGGCTAAGCATACTGTCCCTGGGTTTGTGGCGCTAGGGCTAGGCCTCACCCATCTGGGCAGCGCTAGGGCTAGGCATTACCCACCAAGGCAACTGGGCAAGACAGTGCCTTAGCCTTTTTGGCTTACCATCTTTATGTGGGTGACCAGATTTAGCCTTTCAACCACTCACACCAAGCTAGTTGATTGATCAAGTTGTAACAGCAATTCAATATATGCGATATCTTTAAACTTATACTATCCGATGTGGGATTATTCTCAGTGTTAAAGAAAAGTTGGGGTGATTAATTATTAACGGGCCTGAATTTGGGTCCAGCCCGCTTAGACCCTCAGACGGGCTGATCGAAATTCGCAGGCCCTCCTCTATTGTGTACTCGGGCTTTAATTATTGTTCCACGCAGTACCACCCTGGAGAGTGTGTACACCTGAATGGTTCCATCTCGGTGATCATCACTATCGAGCAGAACTCTAACAACCTTGTACTCGTTGCTTGAACGATTATAAGTGAAACCAATCGTTGTAGTGTCCCAATTATAAATTGGTTGAATCAGTCATACGATTCCATTGTAACATCCATGAGCTTGTTGAGGAGAGTAGACGGACATGGATGCTTTCCATGCACATATTTTAACTTTTGATATGCGCGCATGGAGCAACAGTTGTCCCTGCTTCAACAACCACTAGCTAATGTTGCTGCAACTTCAAGTGGAACAACATTTCCAAGATTAGCGCAGAAACAAAAATAAAAACTATGCTCGTCAACCTAATCTTCCCAGAATTGATAATCAGAACGCCCATGGCCCTGTCAACTGTGTGGTAGGAGAAATCATGTTGCTCTTAATTGTTGGTTTCGATGTAGACAGCCAGATGCGCTTATACTGCTTTTCCTGGAGGACCGACAGCAATTGGGTCTCACAATATGTCTATTTTGAGTTTCACTCTTCATTTTTCGATGTACAAATTTGATGTTGCTCGAGAGATTTTTGTTCCTCCTTCCTCATGCATCACAGATACCATTCCTCTTTGGCTCTTGGACACCATGTAGATGCTTGGAACGGTTCTTAGAATTGTTAGAAATAATTCTCTTCCAATTTCAACTAATTCTTTTGATTTTGTCATTCTTGTCATTTGGGTAATGGTAAAAAGCTACAATTAATAATGTCAGGAATGACAAAAATCTAAAGCATTATTTGAAACTGGAAGAGAATTATTTCTAAAATCTAAGAATTTTTCTAGGCATTTGTGTCCTAGACGTTGATGCCAAAGAGAAATGGTCTTTAACTCACTGTTATTCTAAGCAAATATGACACAGATCATTCCATGCCCATGTTTGATGCTATCCAACAAGTATGGGTGATAGTGCAGTAATCTCTCTTCCTCCACCTTTATTCTTTAACTTACTGGTGTTAAGTGTATGAGACTGATGATCTTTTCGTGGAATATGTGTTATATCATAGTTGCAACTTACATGTTTATGAGTCACAAAACACAATCTTACCTCACACCCTACCTACAACGCAATTTATGTAACTAAACGTTTTTTCTCTAATTGAGAACTACGTTCAATTTACTCCCTCCCTCTCAATGCATCACTAACCTACTACATTATTCTATTTCTTGTTCATACCTTATTATCCTGGCATTTTTAGGGGCGACCCCAAACGAATTAGGGGCGACACTAAAAGACAAAAAAAGGTCACCCAAACGTAAATCTAAGCTACCCCTTATCTTCGATTCTTCGAAATGGCCAATATGCCCTTATATAATCGGTAGCCAACACCATAATCGGTAGCTTAAAGGTGAATCGGTAGCTTAAATTGAAACTATACCTACCGAGTATTGTGTAGATACTTCGGCTAATAATCCCTTTTATAATCGGTAGCTTATCCAACTTGTAAGACTACCGATTATAAGGAGCCCCATATTCAACCTTGGCCAAATTCCATAGGTTTTGAGGGGTGCAGAGCCAACCATAACCACTTGGGTTGAGATTTGGATGTAGCCATAATCGGAAGCCTAATAGTTTACATACACTACCGATTATAAGTTTTGCCCCAAAATGAGTTTTTTCTAAAATCCTTCACGTAATAAATTTTGAAATCTACCATAATCGGTAGGGTATATAATTATATATCCCACCGATTATAACGAGCCCCAGATCCAACCTTTGCCATATTTCACAGGTTTTGAGTGTACACGACCAACCATAACCATGTGGTTTGTTAAGTTGGATGTATCCATAATCGTACGCCAAAAATGTTCCAAAACCTACCGATTATACAGTTGCCCCAAAATGAGTTTTTTCTAAAATCCTTCTTGTGATGAATTTTGAAATCTACCATAATCGGTAGAGTTAACAACTTAACAACCTACCGATTATAAGGAGCCCAGATCGAACCCTTGCCAAATTCCATAGGTTTTAAGTGTACAGAGCCAGGCATAACCATGTGGTTCGTGATTTGGATGTAGCCATAATCGTAAGCCACATAGGTTCCACAACCTACCGATTATAGGTTGCCCCAAATTTAGTTTTTTCTAAAATCCTTCATGTGATGAATTTTGAAATCTACTATAATCGGTAGTCTACTCAACTTAATAACCTACCGATTGTAAGGAGCCCCAGATCGAGCCCTTGCCAAATTTCATAGGTTTTGAGTGTACAGAGCCAGGCATAACCATGTGGTTCGTGATTTTGATGTAGCCATAATCGGACGTCAAGCAGGTTACATAACCTACCGATTATAGGTTGCCGCAAAATCAAATTTTGAAAGCTACCATAATCGGTAGATATTCTAACTCAAATACCTACCGATTAGCCTGTCATTTCAAACCAAATTTCAGAAATAGCCGTTGGAGTTTTTGGGAAAAAGAAAAAGAGCCGTTGGAACCTAAACCTATATAAAGAAACTCATATCTATCACCCCAACTGCACCAAACTCTTTCCTCTCTTCAGTTCTAATTTTGAAAACCAAAAACATGGATATTTCTTTTGCCGAAGAAAAAGATTGTGCTATTTATAGAGCGTGGGTTGTGGTAACTGCTCATGATCATGTTCACCGCCAGCCTCTGCCAATCTGATTCCGCCACATCGTCTCTCTCCACGTGCTTTGATTATGCGTGTAGATAAGAGATTTGTGCATTTAATGCTGATTAGATATGTCATCTACCTCTGTCCCTTCGCCAGCTTCCTCCCCATAGACTAGGCTTCTTGAAAAAGCGGGGGTACAACAATCACACCCAATATTTCGCTTAGCAATCTGTATGGACAAACTCTAATATACATTTAAGAGAATCAACAAGACTCAATCTATAAAAAGTATATCAAGGAGTTTTGTCTCTCTCAATTCTTTCTCAAGAAAATAGAAATCATGAGTCTAATTGAATACAAGAGAAATCACTTGAACGATACCAAAGACCAATGTTCAAGGATCAATCAATTTCCAATCAACAACCAAATGTCGGATTTCCAATTGATTGATTCAAACGCACAACCTGTGATATTTTAATTATATAACAAAATATAATGCGGAATAAAATTAACACAGACACCAGAATTTTGTTAACGAGGAAACCGCAAATGCAGAAAAACCCCGGGACCTAGTCCAGTTGAACAAAGACATCAGATTAAGCGGCTACTCTGACACTAGCCTACTACAAACTAACTTAAATCTGGACTGTAGTTGAACCCCAATTAATCTCACACTGATTCAAGGTACAGTTTGCGCTCCTTACGTCTCTCGATCCCAAAGGGATACTACGCACTTGATTCCCTTAGTCGATCTCACTCACAACTAAGAGTTGCTATGACCCAAAGTCAAAGACTTTAATAAACAAATCAGATCACACATAAAAGTCTATGGAATAGATAAATATGTCTCCCACAGAAATACGTACAAGTTTTGTTATTTCTTTTGATAAATCAAGGTGAACAGGAACCAATTGATAACCCGGACTTATATTCCCGAAGAACAGCCTAGTATTATCAATCACCTCACAATAATCTTAATCGACGCGACGAAAGAAGATATTGTGGAATCACAAACGATGAGACGAAGATGTTTGTGACTACTTTTATATCTTGCCTATTGGAGATATTAATCTCAATCCAATCATTACGATTGTACTCAAAATGATAGAATAAACAAGATCAGATCACACAACTACGAGAAAGTAGTATCGGTCTGGTTTCACAATCCCAATGAAGTCTTTAAGTCGTTAACCTGGTTTTCAAGAAAAAACCTAAGGTTAATGGAGAATCGACTCTAGCTATTACAATCAGTATCACATGGAAGGTGTGGGGATTAGGTTTCCCGATTGCTAGAGTTCTCCTTATATAGTCTTTCAAATCAGGGTTTGCAATCAATGTTAGCTTAGTAACAAAGCATTCAATATTCACCGTTAGATGAAAACTTAATTAGATTCAAGCTAATATCTTTCAATTGTTGGATCGAAAACTTAGCTTGTTACACACAAATGAAATGCACGATTTTAGGTTTGTGTAACCGTACCCAAACATGTACATTTGTTGGTTCAAAAATAGTTAACCAAATGGTTAGCCATATGAGCACTTTCATATCAACCATATTCTTCTTCACCATAACTAGTTCAAATGACTCAAATGAATCAAGTTAGAGAGTTGTTCAATTGCAAAGAAATCTTATGTAACTACACAAGACACAATCGAAGCAAAAACGATTTGATTCACTCGAATCGGTTCATGAACTTTATAGCCACGGTTTGCATTTAGCATTCCTTAGTTAATATGAATGAGTTCACAAACAATCGTTTTTAGATATAACCAACTTATGTTCGCAGACTTAGTTTGCGGACTTAAGTTCCCGGAAGGAGTTCTCAAACTCCAAGCATTTCTCGGGTCGAGAACTTCCGCCGATTCAGACTAGGTTCGCGGACTGAGTTCACGACTCTTATTCCGGTTCTCTTGATCAACAAAGTTCGCAAACTTCGGTTCAAGGAAAAAGGACTTATACATATATGTGTTGCCACACAATGCTTATATCTACCATTGGTTATATAATCTAAACTCTCATTTCAATCATTGAAACATTCTTAGAGGACGTTATATAATTGTTATTCACAAACCATTTTTCGTCAAAGCAATTTTCAAAGTGATTGAAACATAACATGACTTTCGTCACTAGGTAAAGATGAACTTGGCCAAAGCGAAAGCTTACCAACACATATTTCGAGAAATAGATAGGCAAGATTAACTCGGCTCGAAATAGCAAATGTGTATAATCAAAGTCTATATAGCAAAATGACTTTTGCCTCAAAATAGGAGATAGAGTAGATAGACTTTTGAGTGATAGAGAAGTTCAAGTCTCCACATACCTTTTAGTCGACGAAGTTCCACCAGTTCCTTGAGTAGTCCTTCATCTTGTATGATGATTTCCATGGAGTTCTTGAGCTCAACTACACTATCTATCCTAGTCCGAGACTTAGCTATAGTAGACTAGAAATCAAGACTTGTAGTTTTGATCACTAACATTGACAAACATGCTTGAGATAGCAACGTATGCGAGTTCGACCGAGCAATGCTCTAACACTTCTACTTCTTTCATCTTAGCCGTCGAGGCATCCTTTCTTGGGACGAGATAAAGTAGATCTACGAGGGTATCCTCTGTTACTTGGATTCCTCTGTATAGCGAAGGCTACACAGTTATCTTGTATGCGACCACTGATATCGTGACATGTGCTCCGCAGAATATTTGTATCCAAAATGATGTTGCAAAAAGCACACACAAAACCTCATCAATTTCAAAAAGTATAAAAGATGAGAATTTGGAATAACTACAATAAGTTTTCCGACTTTAGTGCCATAAAGTGAATAGAGTGAACTATTGTGCCCGTGCTACGCACCGAGGGACCCGAAAACCATCTACCATAACTTTTTTACTTTTAACCGTAGTTTTGGTTTGGTGTGATGTGGATTTGCCTCGCCTCGCCCCATCCCCATGCATGCTTAGGATTTTTGATTTGGTGTGGCTTAGCTTCGCCTCGCCCTATTGCTTAGGATTTTTGATTTGGTATGGCTCGCCTCGCCTCGCCCCGCCTCGCCCAAATGCATTTTTTATTTTTTATTTGGTGTGGCGCAACTTCTCCTCGCCCTATCGCTTATGATTTTTAGTTAGTCTGGATTTTTATTTGGTCTGGCTCGGCCTCGCCTTGCCTCGCCTCGCCCCAATGCATTTTATATTTTTTTATTTCGTGTGGCGCAGCTTCGCCTCGTCCAGAATTCGCCTTGCTCCTTCTTGATGCATTTTTTTATTTTGGTGTAGCGTAATTTTGATACAGTAAAGATTTTGAATACTACACTTCTTTGAATGGTTTTAACTTACCGTTTGTAACCCTGTTAGCGAAAACGTGGGTAGACAATACTTTGGTCAAAATTTGTGCCTAATTAATTTGTTACACGCTGTTTACACTGAATACTTAACTGGATGTTACGTAACACCGTCAAAGTGGACGATACTTTCATGAAAAACTAAACCAAACCATTTGTTTTGAGTTACACAACCCTAAAATGGATGCGATTTCCTCTCATTCACCTGAAACTGAGAACGAGAGGAAAAAAAATAGAAGCAGCGGCAGAAACGAAAGAGATGAAAGCAGCGTCAGAGATGATCGGGATCTGAAGAGCAGATGGGTCTTGATTTTGTTGCTTTGATAAAGAAAGGGAGATATTATGTTCATTTCCTAGGAACAAAAACCTAGAGAAGAGATTTGAAAAGAAGGCAACTCATTTAACCAATTATGTTATGGTTCCTCGTTGCTAGAGGTGTAAATTGGGTTGTGCCAGCACGAGCACACCCAAAGACAAAGACGCTAAAATTTGAGCACAAATTACCCGGACGTGACTTAGTCCCAAGACGGCACAACACGTTTGTTAAATGGGACGTCTTTGGGTTTGACTAATTGGCACGAGAGCACAAAGACAAAGACGTGGCACGGATAAACACGTGGCCCAGCCCAGCACAACACGTTAAGAGAGCACGTCATAATATGTACAAATACACCATATAACAAGGCCTAATACATCACATTTTTTGTATATTTCACAAAAGAGTCAAAAATTCTAGCTAGTTTTTAACATTTTATGTTGGCTTATTTATAACAACACATACAATACCTTAATATTTAGAAAATATATTTCAATATCATTGTTATAATGTCGTCACCAATATTTAACTAGAACATTAATTTACATGACAATAATCCAATTTTATATTTGATGGGTTATTTCTTTTATTGAATAAACTTGTTAATTTTACTTGAAATAATTTCAAATGATATGTTGTCTAATTAAATTCTTGTGATAATGGCCGACTTAATGTATAATTAAGTGATTTCAAATTTTTTATAACACGTGTGCCAACACGGCACAGCACGGCACGTTTATTCGTGTGTTGTGCCCGTGGGCTGTGCTGTGCCTAGCTAGTAGTAAAGCACAGCACGGCACAACACGTTTAAATCGTTGGCACAGCACAGCACGACACATGGCACGTGAAGCACGCGACTTCGTGTGACGGGCTGTGCCGTGTCGGCACGTTTTACACCTCTACTCGTTGCTATCTTATTCCTCACGTACAAAAAGGAATAAAGGATGATTAGCAGTGTTTAGTTGTTTATAGGGGGATAAGCGAAGTGGAACGTTGGTGATGAAATCTTTGAGTTTGAGAAACAGGTATTTTAAATAAATCAATGATTTCTTTTTAGTTTTTGATTTTTTTTTTTTTTTTTTGAATTTTATTGATATGTTACAACAAAATCTACATTTGGAGTTTCACTCTTCATTTTTTGTTGTGAAGGAATAATAATAGGAATAGGATGTACAAGTTTAATGATGCTCGAGAGATTCTTGATCCTCCTTCCTCATACATCACAGACACCGTTCTACTTTGGCATCAGCGTCTTGGACACCATATACTTGGAACGGCTCTTAGAATCAATTCTCTTCCAGTTTCAAGTAATTCTTCAAATTTTTGTTATTCCAGTCATTTGAGTAACAGTAAAAAGCTACAATTAAGTATTATTTGATACTGGAAAAAAATTCTTTCTAACAATTCTAAGAAAGGTTCTAAGCAGCGCGCATAGGGTGTGTCCTAGACGTTGGTGCCAAAGAGGAATGGTCTCTCTAACTTACAGTTCTAAGCAACTATTTATATAACACAGATCCGTTCATGTCCATTTTAGATGCTGTCCAACTCTCTGAGACTGATGATTCTGATTTGGTTTTATCTAAAGGGAGTAATTAACATAGCCTAACGGAACCAATTTTATGTTTCTCAACTTATAGATTCTGATTTGAGTAAATTTTCTTGAATATGGTGGGCAACATCCAATTGAACCAAGTTTTCGTACTGCCTAGTTGATAAAGTATATGAATATGAGTCATGAGCACCACTATACACATGTCCTTGAACTTTGTTCTGTTATCGAATATAAGTAACTTATGGTCATACTTTGTTCTGTTATGCTTGTCCATCAGACGGCACGGCATTAAATTAATTTTTTCATGTGGGAGTTTCCACAAGAGTCCGGGGTTTCTCGCGTGTCGCCTTTGTGTTGCACTATTGCAAACGACTGGCACACCCATACCAAAACTAAAGCAAAAAACATTACGTCTTGGTGTATGTTCTCCTGTATTCGATTAAGAAGGAGGCTGTTTACTGGATGAACTACAGAGACACGGTCCTAGAGAAGGTTTGGCTTGACCATAGTTGGTATTGAATATTGTAGTGGTAGACAACATTAAAAACCAACCGGCAAGGTCTGGTGTCTTAGGCGTAGTCACCAACATTAGATGTGGTATCCGGCGGCTAAGCTGGTACTGTCCAGTTTCCATCTGTTGCGCTAAGCCTTACCCACCCAGGGCAACCGGGGCGCAACCGGGGCAAAGACAGTCCCATTGCCTTTGTTTGGCTTACCATCTTTAACTCCCAATATTGGGTGGGTGACCAGATTTAGCCTTTCAACTGCTCACACCAAGCCAATTGATTGAACTAAGTTGTAACAACAATTCAATATACGCGATATCTTTAAACTCCTCTCTCCAAAATCCTCTGCATAACCGTTTTCTCTAAATAATTATCCAAACCTATTTTCTTTTCATCAAAATCTTCTTCTTCAAACCTAGATTTACTGGGATTGAATCTGATTTATCAGATTATCCAAGTAAATTTAGGTTTGTAATTGTATAGTTATTTTCTTGCTTTCAATAAAAATCACATTGTGATTTAGGTTTTAGAATTTCTTTTTAGTTTTCTGATTTGGTATATATCATGGCTATTCCATGCCTTAAAATAATTCCAATTCTAATCGCCATCAGTGCGATTTGTTACACCCTTTGGGCTCTTGTGTTGAAATCCGATGAGAGATTGAAGCATATCTTTGAAGACGATGAATTCCGACATGACGATGATCAATATTTGCACAAAGAAGATCAATGGCTATTGGAATGGATCGTGATTACGAAGATTAGCATAAACTACTTCTTCTGCAAAGTATTTTATCTTAAAGAGGAAATCTCAAAATGGTTGAAGATAAATCAACATACCATTATTGTGATTAGTCTTTTCCATGTTATTGGGTTTCATGTAGATCAAAATATTCACATTGTAAATTGTTTGTGTCAATCTGCAATGTATAATGATAAAACAGGAGGGTATGTCTGTATACCACTTCTTTTATGTAACAATCCAAACCTCAATTTGAATGAGGTAATCAAATAAATAAATTTAGGGGTTTTCTGAAGCCCCTCTTTCCATCAAAAAAAAAAAAAAGATATCTTTAAACTTAAAATCCCCGATGTGGGATTATTTCCGGGTGTTAAGAGAAGAGTACGGGGTGATTAATTATTAACGAGCCTAAATTTGGGTCCAGCCCGATAAGACCTCGAAATTAATAGACCCTCTATTGTGGAGTCGGGCTTTATGTTGGAGTCTTCAAGTTACGCATCTCCATTTTCCTCTTTTCTTCCAAATCGTCAGGCAGGTCTCCGTTGATTAAGTTACACCATCATAATCAGATCATCCGCATGAATGACTTGGAAGTGATGATCCAATAAGAAACAAACTGTTGAACAATGACAAGATTCACCACTCCGTACTTGTTAAAAAACAAGGCTTTTTGACCCAACTATAAAGCCTGCAGCCCCGAAACCATGATCGATGCTGTTTTTCTGAAAACGAAGAAATCATCAGAATATTCGGGAGACTCCATATATGTGCAAAGGAAATATAAGCTAAGCATATTGAAAATCAAATAACAAAGATCAAACCTTTTTTGAGTTTGTCTCCTGGGTATTTATATGTGCTGCTGAGACTCCATATCTGGACTGCACGAGTATCTCAAAACGGCAGCTACACCAGTCAGATGCGCGTGAGATGTTTGATATAACGAGGCAGCCCAACATGAGCTCCAGACTCCTTTGGTGCCATCAGTAATTTTGGTTTTTGTCTTTTTTTTTTTTATTTCTTTTTCTTTGCCAAGTAATTTTGGTTTTTGTCTTGAGAGGAATCAAACGGAAAATTCTAAGTTATACACCGCAACTTAAAAGTCTGATACCACGCCCATGAACTCATCTCAGTTCCCTAGTAAACTCAACATGTGTATAAGATTTAGGCCCACATAGCTTAGTTAAAGCAAAGGAATGGAAACGAGATGGTATAAAAGCGAATGTTAAAATTCACAATAAGCATACCTTTCTCGGCCTATTGGCTAAGATCAAGTGTAGTATCTGTTCTTATCAGTTTAATATCTGATATGCTTGTCCAACGGACGGCACGGTATTAAATTAATTTTTTCATGGGGGAGTTTCCACAACAGTAGCTTGCTACTGTGTTTCTCGCGTGTCGCCTTTGTGTTGCACTACTGCAAACGCCTGGCACACCCCTACCAAAACTAAAGCAAAAAAACGTTGGGTCTTTATGTATGTTTACTGGATGAAATAGATGGTGCTTGCATGTGAATTGAAGGATTCGAACTCTAAGATAAATATAACATCACTATATTACATTTTCAAAGAAATAGATGGTGCTTGCATGTGAAACTATGGAGCTGATACAGCTTCTCCAAGTTTAGGTTACAGAAACTAATTAATTCATCACCAGCTCAAGGATAAGCCTGTTCCGCGTCTGGGTCAGAGAAAAACAAATTCACCAGCTCAAACTAGGAGATCGTTGTGGACGAGACCAGGTAGGAAAAGGTGTGGCTTGACCATGCAAACTTCATTCATATGTTTATTTCATATTGAATCTGGTAGTGGTACTGAAACTTCCAAAACTAGAACATTAAAAACTGAACATTCAAAACTAACCGGCAAGGTCTGGTACTACTGTGGCGCTAGGCCTTACCCACTAGACAGAGATTTAGGTTGGGGGTGACCAGATGTAGCCTGGACGTGTTCTAAGGAAAAGAGACAAAAGTTTATTTCATCAATACAAATCTTTATAAACGATCGTGATAAAATGGTTAAGTGAGACTATGTTTAGTGAAGAAATCAAAAATGTCAAGATGGGGGGTCTAAAATGGCATATGTTCGAGATATGAGCTTCACAGGTTGCAGCCGAAGTGGAAGAGTCTGCAACACCAGCATTTTTGCAATAGAAAAATCACATCAAGCAGGGTTATCTCTGCAGCATTAAGAGTTTGATATCCGGACTTAAAAAGTGCAAAGTGTCTGAAGTGGTTAGCAGTGCGTATATAGGCACCAAGAACTGTTGGCGAAATGCATGCTTAAAACTTATGCTTAGCTAAGCCTAAAGCTAAACTCTTATCAGTTTTGTCAAATGGCAGGTTGGACTTAACAAAAAAAAAAAAAAAAGCTAAATGGCAGATGATATCTTATTTATCATATACTGTACTAGTACCATGGAATATTACAACCTCCCCCAAATTGTCATCAATCGGAAGGAGAACAAAAAAAAAGCATACTTGATCTGGAGAGAAGCAAAATATGTGTTCCCCGAAAACATGCATCTTTTGAAAATTGATGCATTTTGCTACTAAAATTGATCAAAAAAAAATACAGTGCAATAGCTTGAAACCCGCAGCACCTAGAGAGAAAAATATAAATAAATCCAGAGGTGTCATCATTATGTCCAACAATAATATGGGTCATCCGGGGCCGAAGACTGATAAAACACGTCGCCACCGCTACCACTACCTCCTCCGCCACCATTAGTACCATGAGAAGCAATAGCATCTTCTAGCAATCCGTCTCCTCTTTGTCCCTCAATTGCCGCCACCACTGGTGAATGATGTTTCTCCATGGCTGCATGACAATCTCCACCATAAAATTGATTAGAACCCAAACCATCATTACAATTGCTGCTATTTGCATGCCAATTTTCAACCACACATTTCCATAGGTGATGGTGCTACCACCTTCTCTTCCTGACATAAAAGCATCAAATTTGCATTCGCTACGGGCAATGTAGAAGACATATCAAGTGAATTAGTTGGCAATGCAGAAGACATATCAAGTGAGTTAGTTGGAAACGCCAAATTTACATCCGCTGCAGGCAATGAAGAAGACATAACAACTGAATTAATTGGTACCGCTGGTGCCATTGTTGCAACATCATTAGTACTATTTGTATATTTTGAAGCCACAAGTTGTATTTGTGACCATGTCAAATAATTTGGAAAACGATTTGAAGAATCTGACACTGCTGTCGATGACGACGATGACGAGGATGCATATGATGATAACAAAGTCTCTATTGCTGATCGATTTTGAGGAAAGTTCAAGTTATAAAGTTCTCCAACACCATCTCCTCTCATGCAGAAAACAACAACATCATAGGCTTTGGCGGCTTTTTCAGCGGTTTCATATGAACCCAACCAAATCTTGTCTCTGCTCTTTGGGACTCTGATCTCAGACACCCATTTTCCCCATTTCCTCATTCTTACTCCTTCGTAACCACTGCCCATATTTTTACTTGTATTTCCATTCCTACCACCGGTATTATTAGCACTGCTCTTGTTCAACATGACTTGAAAAGAAATTTTATATTGATTTTCTTCGGTATTCTGTAGTTTTTTATGTTTTTAATTGGTTTTCAGTAGTTTTTTTTGATGTTTTTAACTGGTTTTCTGTAGTTTTTTCTGATGATTTTAACTGGTAATTTTGTTGTTGAATCAGGATTCATGTGGATTTGGTATTTATAGATCAGTAAAAAACCAATTTGGTTGAATCGTGGTTGTTTTGAAGGTATGACGCGTGCTTGTAAATATTTGGCAAGATTTTCTAGTTTGTACGTTTTTATAGATTTGGTCCATTTGGAGCTCAAGAAAATATTTGGTAGAGGCGTGGGTATTTTAGGGTTGTGTGACACATGCGACCTAGTTGAAATTTTACAAATGACGTGTTGAATGTAAAGGGGTTACAAAGTGACGTGTGAATCTGGAAAAAATTGGAGTCTGATTCAGTAAACACCATAGACGTAATTAGCGCTTTTGAAGATGCATTAAGGACATTTATGCAAAGCTAAGAATTAATTTTCTAGAGGAATGGTTTTTGATTAGTGACGGAATCACCATGGGCCATGAAAACGTCATTTCTCGAGATATTTTGTTACTTGGTTTTTCATTTTCATTTTCATTTTTTAAATTACCTCTCAAGTCTTAAGAGAATTTTATTTACATTTTTTCTTCACGGTCAAGTGTATTAGGGCAACTGTAAACAGCTACAGTCTACAGAGTACAGTTTTGCCCTTTACACCCGTGGACCAACTTTCCCTTGGTATGGACCCTTGAGTCATTGACCACAACTCCAACATGGGGTCACTTGTGGACCCTTTAGGTTGATCAAACTTTTTGTTTTTTTGAGAGCAAAGTTGGTCGAACTAAGAAGCCACAGCACAGATGGTCAAAAAAATGTCCTAGAAATCAACTACACAATTATTTTCATTTTCATTTTCATTTATTTATTACACTTATTTTCAGTAAGGATAATATGTTTATTTTCACAGTCTGAAATATTTACTTTACCTATTTCTGATAAGGATAGTCTGGACATTTTCATAGTCTTCATAATATATATTGCACTTTTTTCCATTAAGGGTAATATGGTCATTTTCACAGTCTATAATATTTATTTTACTTATTTTTGATAAGGGTAGTCTGGTCATTTTCACAGTCTCCATAATATTTAGAGATATTTTGTAAAAGGGTCGTAACTTTTTGGTCAAATTAGGGTCTAGGTCGTAGAACATGCACTTGATGCACTTGGGTCGTAGACTAACAAAGACCGTCAAGTCAACTGTTAGTTGACTTTTTGAATAAGGTCAAGTTAACCTCCATCTTTACCAAGTTAACTTGTTAGTTACTGTGTGTAATGCTATTGGCTCGTGTCAGAACTGGAAGTACAGATTAATCAAAAACAACACAAATGGATGGATGTAAGTACTCAAAAGTACGAATGTAACAGGCCTAATTAAAATCTTATGAATACCCTCAAAATTCTAGATTATCAACATTATAAAAAGCTAATTTGATTCTTTTGTTTCCAGGGGAGTTTTTCTTTTCTTTTCGATCAACTCTTCAACGGATCAAGGCTACGCATGAAAGGAGTTGCTCGCTTGGTGGTATATACTGAATGCGTACCATCTGCCATGAGTTTCTTTAAAGTCTCCTCTAGCTTTCTCAAAGTCTTAGTTTGAGGGTCATAACTCGAAAGAATAACATTGTACCTCAAGAAATATTTGTTGCTCTTCTTAAGCGAAACTGGTTCAAACAAGCTCCAGTCTTCCATGCTATGCGAAACTTCGTAAACCAATGGGAACCTTTCTGTGTATAAAACACAGAAATAACTACCTGTAGAAAACACAAATTTCCTCCAAGTACCATGAGTCTGGCATAACAAACTAAACCGTGACAAGAACCTATCCAGAAATAACTGAAGGAGGAGGATGCTGGCAAGATCATACTGTGCTCTAACTTTGTAAGTGTTTCCAAGTAGTTATCATCATCAACCTTATTATCAGTATTTTGTTCTGAGAAGTAGAATTGTGCTTCCAGCTGTTTAGTGGAGGCCTTGTCGCGAGAAACCCCGTAAAGTAAAACTCTCCTGGGTTTAGGTATCAGAGCTCGCCATGTTTTGCAAGCTTCACTTGGTTGTGATTTACGCGAGAAACCCCGTAAAAAAAAAAAAAAATGTGCTTTTTATAACGGGGCATTCAGATGCAGTGGTCTCTGTGCTTTTCAGGGATCTACCTTAAAAATACACTCGCTCCGTTTCGGAAAAAGTGTACACTTTTTCACCCACATTAGAGCATCTCCAACAGAAAAAGTACACTTTTTCCGAAACGGAGCGAATGTATCACTTTTGCCGAAACGGAGTGAAAGTATCTTCCTGAAACGGGATATGAAAGTATCACTTTTTCTGAAACGAAAAATTAGTCTATCCATAAATCAAAATATGGTTGCATGATGTGTTATGCATCCTTTGGTGGTTTGCATAATGACTATGCATTCAATTTTCGAGAATTGTGCCTAAAATGAAAGTATCATTTTTCTTGAAACGGAGGGAGTGCATCGTTTTATTAATTGCAACGGAAAATTAGTTGATGCATAAACCAAAATTTTGCTACATAAAGTATTATGTATCCTTTGTGGTGGTTTGCATAATGGATATACATTTAATTTTCTAAAATTGTGCCTAAAATGATAAATACCTCCGAATTTTTCGCAAAAACTTTTAATATTGTTGTTTGTACTCGTTGCGTAGAGTTTTTTATAACCTTTCCAACGAGATAAAATTCGTAAAATTCCAATGCACGGATTTTTAGATATGTTATATTAAAGTTTGATTGCCAATTATACCCCTGAAAATATTAGGATACATAAGGAGTTGTAGTAATTGGACTAACAGAGAGGGACATTTTTGGTTTTTCGGCCCTAACCATTTCCAATCTTTTTGTGGTAATTGATCACTAAAATTTTACAAAAAATGGCTATATAAAGGTCCTCTCTCGGTTCGCTCGGTCGGCCCAAATATCAGCTAACTATAACCCTGTTAAGGAAAAAATTATGCATGTCTATGCAAAAAACAACATAGCCCTAGATGGGCTATCAGCGATACATCTTTATCAAAGAAAATGTTGTCTGTGCGGGCCTCTTCATTTGTAGCTGATTGGTTTTTGGCTATGCAACAAACAACATAGCCCTAGATGGGATATCAGCGATACATCTTTATCAAAGAAAATGTTGTCTGTTCGGGCCTCTTCATTTGTAGCTGATTGGTTTTTGGTTATGATTAATTATTTTTGCCTCTTCATCTATTGATTCCAGCTTAGTTTATAAATATCAGCTAACTATAACCCCGTTAAGGAGAAAATTATGCATGTCTATGCAACAAACAACATAGCCCTAGATGGGCTATCAGCGATACATCTTTATCAAAGAAAATGTTGTATGTCCGGGCCTCTTCATTTGTAGCTAATTGGTTTTTGGTTATGATTAATTATTTTTCCTCTTCATCTATTGATTCCAGCTTAGTTTATAAATATCAGCTAACCATAACCCCGTTAAGGAGAAAATTATGCATGTCTATGCAATAAACAACATAGCCCTAGATGGGTTATCAGCGATACATCTTTATCAAAGAAAATGATGTCTGTCCGGGCCTCTTCATTTGTAGTTGATTGGTTTTTGGTTATGATTAATTATTTTTGCCTTTTCATGTATTGATTCCAGCTTAGTTTATAAATATCAGCTAACTATAACCCCGTTAAGGAGAAAATTATGCATGTCTATGCAACAAACAACATAGCCCTAGATGGGTTATCAGCGATACATCTTTATCAAAGAAAATGCTGTCCGGGCCTCTTCATTTATAGCTGATTGGTTTTTGGTTATGATTAATTATTTTTGCCTCTTCATCTATTGATTCCAACTTAGTTTATAAATCACAAGGCATTTTACTTGGTACTTGATTATTAATCGCAAGGCATCTTACTTGGTACTTGATTATTTCTGCATTCCTGTATAGTAATTTCTACATTCATGTATAGTAATTTTGCGTTTAGATTACTTGCCTCTTCAAAGACTTGGTGAAAATATCAGCTACTTGATTCCCACTTTCACAAAACTCCACAGCTATTCTTTGTTACCGACGAGCTCTCTAATGTAATGATACTTGATGTCAATGTGCTTACTCCTTCCATAAAGCACTGGATTCTTTGTTAATGAAATTGAAGACTTATTATCACAAATTATTGTTGTAGGTGTTACCTGCTCATGGAAAAGAGATTTCAGCATCATTCTCAACCATACAGCTTGTGTATCACAATTGCCAGCAACAATATATTCAGCTTCTGTTGTAGACAATGCAACAACCTGTTGCTTCTTTGATGACCAAGAGAAAAATCCTGTTCCTAAATGGAATGCATAACCTGGGGTACTTTTTCTTCCTTCTGTATCTCCAGCCCAATCACTATCTGTATAACCAACTAACTTTGGTTCTTCTGAAACTGTGTAAAGAATTCCCATACTTGTTGTACCTTTAACATACTTCAAAATACGTTTTGCAGCTTGTAAGTGTGACTGTCTTGGTGATTCCATAAACTTACTAACCAATCCAACTGCATACATAATATCTGGTCTTGTAGCAGTTAATTATCTGAGACATCCAACCAGACACTTAAAGTCAGTAGGATTCACAAGCTCTCCGATCCATCTTTTGTCAATTTCAACCTCTCCTCTCTTTGGTGTTAAAATAGGATTGCAATTATCCATCTTGAACCTCTACAATATTCCCTCTGCATATCTCTGCTGATAAATAAAGATACCTTTTTTTGTTTGTTGTACTTTAATACCAAGAAAATATGACATTAATCCAAAATTTGTCATCTCAAACTCCTTCACCATATCGTCCTTGAATTCATTGATCATCTCTGAGCTATTTTCTGTGAATATAAGATCATCCACATACAAACAAACTATAATATGATTGCCAAGAGAATCAACTTTCAAATACAGTGTATGTTCATATGGACATCTTGTAAAACCTTTCTCAATGAAGTATGAATCTATTCTTGTATACCAAGCACGTGGTGCTTGTTTTAAACCATACAAAGCTTTGTTTAGCTTGTATACTTGATTCTCCTTCCCGTCCATAACATAACCTGCTAGTTGTTCAACATAAACTTCTTCTTCTAGTACTCCATTCAAGAATGCACTCTTCACATCTATCTGAAAAATCTTCCAATGCTTCTGAGCAGCTAAAGAAATAATCATACGTATTGTATCCAATCTTGCAACTGGTGCAAACACTTATGAGTAATCTATTCCTTGTTTTTGTCTATCTCCTTTAGCAACTAATCTTGCCTTCAATCTATCTACTTCTCCATCTGATTTATATTTAGTTTTGTAAACCCACTTAACACCTATTGCTTTATTTCCTTGTGGAAGTTTAGTAAGCTCCCAAATATTATTCTTCTCAATAGACTTCAATTCTGCATCCATAGCTTCTATCCACCCTTTTTATTATTGCTGATTGTTATCAAATTCGTTGTCCCGTTTATGACTATATATTTATGCACATCATGCCGTAATTCTCATATGAGAAGGTCCATTTTTTCCTTTATCATATAAGAAGCCAGCTTGCATCTTTTGTTCTTGGATTTGTCTATTGTTAAATTAACTTCCAGCCAAATGCAAATATGCATTATCTATTAATCCAATATTAATTAAGAACACTCAAACGTTTCTATAGAACCATCAAGTAGTCTTCGAACCTCGTAATTGCCAAATAAGCTCTTATTTGATGGAGTTGAGATACAGTCTAGGGACCATTATTCTACCTATCCAAAAAGAAATTATTCTAAAGTGATATCATTATCGGGAGATGCACGAACTTCTGTCTTAACCATGTACTCCATAAACAGGAAGCTAATGTAGAAAACGATGGCTTTTCTACATGAGCAAAATAAACAGGCACCCACCCAAAGTGATAAATGAAGTTTTTATCCTCTAGTCTAGTTATTAAAGAAAAGGAATAGTGATTGCGTTGTTTACATTGTTGTCGTCTAGTTATTTTTTCCTACTCTTGTACTGATATTTCTTGGTTTTGATTAGCAGCTATATATTATTTACTTTGGACATCCATGGGCGATCCTGATTTATACCCAATGTGCCGACTACTACACTCTGCATCTTGAACATTTCTGTACCGATTGATTAGCAAGTTCAGGTGTTATAACACAATATTCTATAATCAGTACACTTTCTTCTTTTGTATATACACCATAAAAATGCTAATAAAATATAGTGTGGGTAGTAGTACAGTCTAGATCATGTGCTTTTAGTTCAACCATGTGTTTAGTTTCTGTGCGTTATCGTTAATTAGGGAGATAACATATTCTAGCAGCATGTCCCAATTCTTTTATGTAGGTATACTTCAACAGTATCATTGGTGTATCTTTGTTTTCTCTTGCAATTTATTACATACATAATAAGTGAAATATTCTGGAAGAAGATATAATGAAAGCCATGATAGCGTAATTTCTCCTTGCGTATGTCCACAAATTTAACTTGTTATATCCGTCCCGGTTCCTTGCAGGACCTAACATAGTAAGACAGAATGACAAAAAAATAATCAGAAAGCATCCCTATTCCACCATTCTCTGTTCTTCTTAAGCTCTGACGTTTCTTTCTCTTTTTTTAGTTCACGGATAACATCGCAGAAGACATCCAATTAACTCCCATCAAATTCACCATAACCAATCAATCATTAACACCACTGATTTCTGATCATATCGAGCTCAATTAAACACTATTTCAAACACAGACCGAGTCGTGTAACATAATCTAGTGTTTCTTCGCATGACTTATTTATTTTTTAACTTATGTAAGTCATTAAGTTGTAATGACCTCTCAGTCGGATCTATAAGATTGTTATTAATTGGTTGATGCCTAATGGTTGAAAGTCAGTTTAAAGTTAATGACACTACGGGAAAAATATACATCTACAACTGGATATTTACAACACTTTTCTAAACATCGTAGAAAGTCTTATGTTTTACAACTGGTTTCAAAGGAAGAGTTGTCTTATATCATCACTACCAACAATTACGAACAAGGGGTTGCGCTAAGAAAACAAACGACAACTCCTTTAGCAAAACTGTTGTGACGACATTTAGGTATAACAACTTTGTTTCATAATTGTTGAAAAACACAAAAATATGATAATGAAAAATACGTTAGAGGGGAGATTCGAACATGAGCCTAATGCATGGATGTCTAGATCATCAACCATCCTTACAGTTCACAAGTTTTGGTTTTTTTTTTTTTTTAATAGAAACGTATAACAACACTTATAAGTGTTGTTGAAGTTAAAATATAGAATGTTGGAAAAAATTAGGTTTGGGGGATTCGATCCTGAGCCTCTTGTATGGAAGTCTACACCACTAACCATACCTACACTATCACGGGTTCTGTTAAGTTGGTGGTTTTTTAATACACTAACTTTATGACAACCCTTCATAAGTGTTGTAAAACAAAATGTAATGCTCAAAAATAATGCTCAGGTGACTGAGCCGAAAATAGCGCGAAGCATTTTTTGTAATCACATACATTATTCTCTGTAAACAATCACATACATTCTATAAGACCACCCACTTTAAGCAAAGCATGCAATGCCTGCAATGAACTAAATGAATAAGTTTGGGGAATTATGGCAAAAGTATACCATCAGATTATAAGTTAGAAGGGAGGGAGCATATATATACGAATATTAGCATATGTAGAGCAATTATGCACAAGTTGAGACCAAGGCAGAATTTAAGTGGGCCAATATAGCAACCATAAAAAATGAAATGTCCCATTCTCCTTCATTGGCGGAGTTAAAAACGGTGTTATAAAAGTACAGAGCTAGCATTTTATAATTAAGCACACAAATGGAGCTGTTAACTGTCTTTTTGCAAGAAAAATACTAGTATTAGTAAAGAAAATACAACTAGAGTATGCAAGCTGCATTCTTACAACCTACAAACCTGTACATATGAGAACAGTGGTCTGCACTCTGCACTTTTCTGAAAAACATTACCATCTCCAAATCGATATTCACACACAAATGATGTTAACAAAAGAAGCCCTGAATTACCAACAGTAGAACATAGAGTTTGATAAGTGAGAAATACACAAGCCAATACACGCAGTCACATAGCACACACTACAATACTGATAGCAGCGAAGAAACACCCCATGTGCGGCAGTAGTAGATACATCAAATATTCATAAAAGCGGCGAGTGATAGCAGCTACTGCTCCATACTCATCTGAGTAGAAGCATACTTCACAAAGAAAGATCTTGCACTATTAATTAACAACTCATACAGAACTACACACTCAGCTGTAGCAAAAAACTTGAGAGTAGCAGTTGAAGTAGATTACTGAGAAGGCAAATAACACCAAATATTACTAAAGTAAGAATACAATACAGTAAAAACAATACACTAGTGATCTAACTTGTGAACTTCTTTTTGTTCTTCTTCTTTGTCGGAACCACTATGATATATTCCCCATCTTCTCTTACGTAACTCTCGCTCTCGTCATCCATTTGGAAACCAAGAGTTGAAGTATCCACTGGTTGGAAACTTGTGTCATGCATTTCATTGTATTCCTCTAATTCATGGAAACCCCTAGGTGGTGGTTTCACCATCACATACCAATTAGATGTATTTGACTCTCGAGAATAGAAAACTTCTCGCGCTTTCTTTGCTAAAATGAATGGATCGTTACAGTATTGGTTCTTATGCTGCTTTAAATTGACTAATGTAAATCCATCTTCTACCTTCACACCAAAATTGGTGTGAGCCCAATCACATTTGAATATTTGAATTTGAAACATATGATTGTAGTCCAACAATAGAATTTCTTCTAAAACACCTTAGAACCCACTAGTTTCTGACCGTCCTGCAACTAAGGTTGTTGATTCAATTGAAACTCCACTGTTTTGTGTGACTCTCTTAACATCCTTCGTAATAAACCTAGTGTCATTGATTAGCAAGCCTTTATATGATACGCAGTTTTCTAACGGTCCATATGACAACCATTCTACCGTATGTGATACTGGCATGCCTTGTTCGATTTGCATCTTAACCTACAAATGTATAATCTCAGAACATAAGAATATAACTAAATTTGCTATCTAAGCATCAGAAGTTAGATTTATAGTGATGATGTGCCTAACATGGATTGTTCTAAGTGACAGAATGAAACAAACTCACACGTATTTGTGTTTTTTGTAGTAGTTTTCCGTAGCAGCAAAATGTCTAAGTATTTAAACTATACTAAGCTGCATAATCTAACTAAGAGTGGACTAAACGCACCTTTTGTTGAAACCAATCTACAAATGTGTCAGACTGTATGGAATTGAGTTGGTCTTCACTAGTAATTTCCCTCCCCGCTGAAGATTTTAACTCGTACATATGCATTCTAAGACAAAAGTAAAATTAGAAAATGAAGTATTAATTGACAGACCATTTTTAATGAACATGAACGTCATACTTACGTCATATATGGGTCAATTTCGGGTGTGTTAAAAAGCACATATCTGTGAGCTATCTTTAACTTCTAACTATCCATACGCACTTGGACACCTTTAGAAAGAGGACGTGCTGCCAGTGTGGAACCATTTTGAGTGTTTTCGTTATGCCTTTGCTTTACTCCTGTTTCAGCTGCTTGGGCCTTACGAATATCAAAATACCTAACACACTCCATTCCAAGATAACACTCGGCTATACAAGCTTCAGGTTGTGCATAATTATTTACATATTCTTTGAATTTCTTCATATACTTAGGAAAGTCGCGTATGCAACGGTTACCAGTTAATTAAATATTAGTATCTCTAAGCTACAAAGGGCATAACTTTCAACACGAAACCAAAAAAACAGAAGTAATATAAATTAAATTGGCATACCTTTCAAATGGATACATCCAACGATATTGTACAGGTCCACATAATCGCACTTCTCGAGCTAGGTGAATTGTCAAGTGCACCATGACATCAAAAAAGTGACGGAGGGAAGTACCTCTCCAACATACACAAAGTCTCAGCAATTTCTACTTCAAGTTCTATTAATCTATGGAGATCAACTGTCCTTTGGCATATTTCGTGAAAATAAGAACATAACCTGAAAATTGCCTCCCTTGGCCCTACAGGTAAAAGTCCTTGCAAAGCAACAGGTAATATTTGTTGCATAAGAACATGGTAATCATGAGCCTTAAGAACACCTAAGCAACCATCTTTCGAGAAATGCTTTCTAAGATCATAACTATAACCATATGGAACCTTCAAATTTCTCATCCTATTATACAATATAGCCTTTTCCTTGTCATTTAAACAGTATGGTGCTGGTGGAAGGATCGTTTTTCCATTTATCTCTTTTGGATGCAATTCTGGTCTTATTCCCATACTCTTCAGATCATTGCGGGACTTTAGACCGTCTTTTGTTTTGGACTTTATATTCAATATGGTGCCAATGATACTCTCGCAAACATTTTTTTCTGTATGCATAACATCAATATTGTGCTGTAGTAATAAATCCTAGGAAGATGGAAAAAACCTAACATTAGTAATTAATTCTAAAAAGAAGTAAAAGATCAGATATTTAATCTATGTGAAAGTTATAATGTCATGCTGTTGAATCTTAGGTAAGTATATATGCCTAAATGAAGTATGTCATAGCATTTGAGGAATGCAAGATTTGGAAACGCCAACTAGCTTAAATTGATGCATCATCGACTAATACCTAAATTCAAACTTTTATACATCCAAAATAAACGTTTTGTCACTGGAGTACAATGATTATAATGTTTGCAAGAACAATATACAATTAATCAAGATATAATGATTTCACTAGCGCTAATGCGACTTAGTTCTGCACTTTTATATAAAGATATAATTTTCTATATAGAAAACAAAAAACAAATAATTTTCAAACTCATAAAATGCAATCCCTATAATGAATAGAAAAATAGGGGAAATAGTCTCTGTTACCATTTGCAAGAAGTTAATGATCTCATTATAAGAAACTTCCCATTAAATGCCACCAAAACAGACACTAGATAGAAATTACTCCTTAAGCTAATTTTTCATGTGTGCGGGAGATTCTTATCCTCACTAAAGCTAATTTTGCAGTGTAATTAACTTCGTTTATGTGTTCTCTCACTTATGCTAATTTGGCAGTGTAATTAATTTTGTTAATGTGACCAAGACTGTGTGCCATTTATATTGCATTTGTTGATAATGTGAAGTTTTGAGGCTAACACGGTGCAAAGCAGAAGAACCCATAGCTAAATATTAACAAGTAAGTTTGAAGTTATGGAACTAACCTTCCAGTAAGGCAAGTCGAAGAATATCGACCTTTTGTTAAACACCCGAAGTTCAGTTTCATCATCATTTGCATCAGAAATAGCCGTATCAGCAACAACAGCCCTTTTCCGCTTCCCATATTTAGAATTACCCACATTTGCACTTGCTGCCGCACTACTCTTGCCCTTATTCTTCTTCTTTTTCTCTTTCTTTTTCCTTATCTCCTCCTCGTTCTTCTCTGCTTTCACAAAATCATTTGTAATACTATTCTGACATTCAAGTGCCGCGGCACCAGACATAACAGGTGGCTTTTCCTTCCTCTCAATCTCTCCATTAAACCAGTCTTTTTTCTGCCGAAGAGGATGATTATGACGAAGAAATCTCCTATGATTCAAGTAGACAGTTTTACGACTAAATGGCAACCAGTTTGAAAATGTATTTTCGCCGCAAAGAGGACAGGCTGCCTTCCCTTTATACGTACATCCAGATATATTACCATATGTGGGGAAATCGTTTATTGTCCACATTAATAATGCCTTCAAGTTAAAATCTGTTTTAGTAAACGAATCATATACCTGCACCCCTTTCTCCCACAACTCAATAAGATCATCAATCAAGGGTTGCAAGTAGACATCAATGTCATTACCCGGTTGTTTTTTTCCTGGAATCAGCATGCTCAGAATTATGTTGTCACCTTGCATACACAACTGAGGGGGAAAATTATTCACCACGAGCATCACTGGCCAACAACTGTGGGTTGCGGAAAGATCACCAAATGGATTAAATCCATCAGCAGCAAGCCCAAGACGCAAATTACGGGGATCTGAAGCAAACTCGGGATACTTTCTGTCTATGTGCTTCCAAGCCAAAGAATCTGTTGGATGACGCATCTTCCCATCCTTACTCTTGTTCGTTGCGTGCCATATCAATCTTTCGGCCAATTTTTGCCGATTGAAACAATCTCCTCAATCTCGGCACAATGGGGAAGTACCTAAGCACCTTCACCGGTATCTTCTTTTGCAGCTTGTCTATCATGTCAGCATCGTCCATGTTAGATGTGTCTTCCTTCCACCTAGAATAATGACATTTAGGACACTCATATGCATCTTTCAAATCTTTTCTAAACAAACAACAATCATTAACACAAGCATGTATTTTCTGGTAAGTCAATTGATAAGATTTCAACAGCTTCTTCACTTCATATGTTGAGCAAGGAAGACAATAATCTGGCGGCAACAAGGAACCAATTGTCCTGAGAATTTCGTCAAAAGATTTCCTAGATAAACCATTTAGTGTATTGTGCCGATACAATTCAACAGTGATGGATAACTTTGTGTGTGTTTTACAATTAGGATATAACGGTGTGTCCACCTCTTCCACATGGTTTTCCAACCCCTCTTCTTGCACAAGTTCATGTCCCTGATCGATATGTGCATCAGCTTCAACATCAGCATCTACATGATATGAACCCCTTGTTGCTCCCTCGTGGTGTACATCAGTAGAAGTGTGTATAGTCTCCCCGTGAAAAACCCACTCAGTGTATGTAGGATCCAAACCTCGTTTCAGCAAGTGAAGATGTACTTCTTTCGGAGGAAGTGGGAAAGCGAGATTCTTACAATCAACACAAGGACAACTGAACTCCAAAGGATTTCCAAGTCTCTGACAAACAGTATCTATGAAATTCTTCAAGGCCTCCTGATATGGAAGATCACCCCTGCATGAAAGAACGACGACATAATTAAGCACGAAATAACGCAATAAAAGAGGGAAAACCAAGTAAAGAATGTAATATTCTACACATATTAACCTTGGCAAATAAACCCAATCTTTATTCATCATTTTGAATGACTTGAATCTGCAAATCTGTTCAGTTCTTCGATCCAGTTAAAAAAAGCCTTTCAATTTCCCTTCTCAACCAACACTAGAGCCACTTTGGTTGGAATGTTGAATTTATTAAAGATTAATGGCACCTGGCGCAATCAAAATATGATAACCAGCATAAGTAACCATAATGGATTAACAAATCATAAGCTGTAACTTAAAAATTTTCCTTTTTTTCTTTTTAACTTACAAACTTGGAGTTACACATTGTAAGATATTTACATATACAAAAATGAGGATTGAGAATACATATTCCAGGGTGAGGTACTGATATGAATATTTAGCTAGCATATAGCAGCCACCTTGTTTAGTTTTTTATGTACATAGATACCACTCACAATTTTCTATGAGTATCACATAGAGCAGACTTTCGCAAATCAATAAGCCGGATAGACCCCTTCGAGATACTATACGCTAACGTATTACAATGAGTAGGGTGGAACTCAGCTAATGTTATAACCTCTGCAAGTACAAAGCTGGTAAAAGTTAAGAAAGCAATAACAAACCAACGGCGGCCTTACATAACAGAAAAATGTCCAAGGATGGGGTATAGATGTATGCAAAAGTAAAGCTAGATGGAACATGACATAAAGGAATAGACTGCACCAGTTAGTCAGCTCATACTGGAGAATGATGCTTATATACTGATTACATAGGATTACTATAATGAGTTCTTCTAAAACACAGAAGCATTTTGAAAAGGATTCGCAATAAACCATACTACTTTTTGGCCTTGCCCTGTTCTTGAAGTTTCATCCCAATAACATTCTCCTATATGAAAGCAAATTTATCTACTAGCTCTTATGTGAACATACTCAGAAAATCCAACGCCTTTAATTTTTCATGGAGAAACACGAAACATCTAATGTGATGGGGTGACCAGATAAAGTACAAGGATATCTACTTCCGCAGAAACAGCAAGAGTCTGCGCCTTAAAAAAAAGTAAACAACGCATCAAGGCACAAGTTCTGACTTTTTAAAGCCCGCACGGCATAAGCCTTAAACAAAAGTTTTGATGAAGTGATTTCACCTTGGAGGAGGTTTCCATCTTTCCCTCCACTCAGCATCCACAAAAAAATTCAGAACAAAATAATCAAATCAACTAACACTTGGAGCAAAGGGAAACTGAACAATGGCCACTCAACTACCTTTTCCAGTTGTTTATGGGTAAAAATCGTTTCTGCCGATTTCGGTAAATTCGGTAGGTGAGTGAGAAACTGGTTCAAACCCTAAACAAATGTGCTGCACGTGAGCACTTTATAGATTCGAGAGATCAATCTGTACAAGTCCGGCCTAAATCAAGAAATGGCCGTTCCAGACTTGCTTCGGTCACAAAGTGGAGGAGAAGGGTTGATTGGGGAGGGAAGCAAAGAAAGGTGTTGAGGAGAGTAGTATCTCGACTTGTATCAGAAAGTAAAAGCTTAGGAAGCTTGCAAGAGATGAAAGCTTTTGGGAGAGCTTGCAAAGTTACCTTTCTGAGAGTGTAGTATTTTTCTCCTGACCGAGACTTGTTGTCTGGTGGAAATAGGTAAGACCTATTTATACAAGTCGAGATTTGAAACGACTCGACGACCTCATGAAGGAAGAGAGTAAAGGGTGAAATAATGGGAGGAGGTGGTAACCGCATGGTGTTAATGGGTGAAAACGTTTTCACCATTATTTCCTCTTTTATTTGACCGCTTTATTCCTTTTCACGCTTTCTTAATGTGAGCGTAGTGTACGCCGCATCTTTGTGACCGCCAAACCAAAACCCTAGAAAGCATCCCCGGTTGTGTTGATGTCTCGAGTGTTGGTTGCATCTTGCGTGCAAGTGGTGCTGCTAGGGACGCATGTGGCATGTGCCAATGGCATGTGCGGAATGCCTTCGTTGCGAGTTGCACCTCGAGCGTAAGTGGTAATTCCAGAGCTGCTAGTGGCGTGTGTGGCATGTGCCAACGGCATGTGCGAAATGCCTTGGTGGTAGGTTGCACGGTTTGCAAGTTAGGCTACCAAATATGTGTGTTTGGCATGTGCCAATGGCATGTGCGGAATGCCTTGGTGGTAGGTTGCATGGTTTGCAAGTTAGGCTACCAGCGTGTGTGTTTGGTATGTGCCAATGGCATGTGCGGAATGCCTTGGTGATAGGTTGCACGGTTTGCAAGTTAGGCTACCAGCGTGTGTGTTTGGCATGTGCCAATGGCACGTACGGCCATGTTGACCTAGTTGCAAGTCTTGCAAGCCTAGGGCGCGATATTTGGCGTGGGCCAAAGCCATAGCGGCTTGGAAATATGGCTTGCAGTACGTGTTGGCATGTGCCAATGGCACGTACGGCCATGTTGACCTAGTTGCAAGTCTTGCAAGCCTAGGGCGCTATATTTGGCGTGTGCCAATGGCATAGCGACTTGGAAATATGGCTTGCGATACGTGTTGGCATGTGCCAATAGCACGTACGGCCATGTTGACCTAGTTGCAAGTCTTGCAAGCCTAGGGCGCTATATTTGGCATGGGCCAAAGGCATAGCGGCTTGGAAATATGGCCTGCGATACGTGTTGGCATGTGCCAATGGCACGTACGGCCATGTTGACCTAGTTGCAAGTCTTGCAAGCCTAGGGCGCTATATTTGGCGTGGGCCAAAGGCATAGCGGCTTGGAAATATGGCCTGCGATACGTGTTGGCATGTGCCAATGGCACGTACGGCCATGTTGACCTAGTTGCAAAGTCTTGCAAGCCTAGGGCGCTATATTTCACGTGTGCCAATGGTATAGCGACTTGGAAATATGGCTTGCGATACGTGTTGGCATGTGCCAATGGCACGTACGGCCATGTTGACCTAGTTACAAATCTTGCAAGCCTAGGGCGCTATATTTGGCATGTGCCAATGGCATAGCGACTTGGAAATATGGCTTGCGGTACGTGTTGGCATGTGCTAATGGCACGTACGGCCATGTTGACCTAGTTGCAAGTCTTGCAAGCCTAGGGCGCTATATTTGGCGTGTGCCAATGGCATAGCGACTTGGAAATATGGCTTGCGATACGTGTTGGCATGTGCCAATGGCACGTACGGCCACGTTGACCTAGTTGCAAGTCTTGCAAGCCTAGGGCGCTATATTTGGCGTGGGCCAGAGGCATAGCGGCTTGGAAATATGGCCTTGTTGCCATGGTGCGCAGGGTGCGGCTTGGTTTGGCATTGTTGCCATGGTGCGCGATATGCGGCTTGGTTTGGCATTGTTGCCATGGTGCGCGAGTATGCGGCTTGGTTTGGCATTGTTGCCATGGTGCGCAGGATGCGGCTTGGTTTGGCATTGTTGCCATGGTGCGCAGGGTGCGGCTTGGTTTGGCATTGTTGCCATGGTGCGCAGTATGCGGCTTGGTTTGGCATTGTTGCCATGGTGCGCATATGCGGCTTGGTTTGGCATTGTTGCCATGGTGCGCAGATGCGGCTTGGTTTGACATTGTTGCCATGGTGCGCAGATATGCGGCTTGGTTTGGCATTGTTGCCATGGTGCGCGAAGATGCGGCTTGGTTTGGCATTGTTGCCATGGTGCGCAGGGTGCGGCTTGGTTTGGCATTGTTGCCATGGTGCGCAAGATATGCGGCTTGGTTTGGCATTATTGCCATGGTGCGCAGATATGCGGCTTGGTTTGGCATTGTTGCCATGGTGCGCAGATGCGGCTTGGTTTGGCATTGTTGCTATGGTGCGCGAGATGCGGCTTGGTTTGGGCATTGTTGCCATGGTGCGCGAGGTGCGGCTTGGTTTTGGAATTAGGGTTCGTGTTGAAAACCCTAACTGCGGGTATTTTGAAAAATACCCCTATTAATTATTTACACCTGAGTTAAATGCTCTTAGTTAATGTGTTGCGGGTAACACTAGGTCATGGGATTTTACGATTTTACCCCTTGTTTAAAAACCACCATCAACATTAAGTCCCCTGCTTAGCTCGGAACAGGGGGCTTTGTTGCGAGGTAAGCATAAGATGGTGACACACTATTAACAAAGAAACAGTAAAGAAAATTGAAGGAGGCTTGTCTGACCTTCTATAAATAGGATTTGGAATCCTTGCCTCTGGTAGTTTTGCACAAATCGGGAGGCTAGCACAATTGGTGGGGCCGGTGCAGCTTGGGCGACGTTGGGAAGTTGGCGTGAGTTGGGAAAACTGAGCGTGCTAGCTGGTGGGACCGGCGCAAGGTAGGGAAGCTGTGCGTGCTTGCTGGCGTGACTTGATGCGGTCATTGGGAAGTTGGCGTGAGTTGGGAAAACTGAGCGTGCTAGCTGGTGGGACCGGCGCAAGGTAGGGAAGCTGTGCGTGCTTGCTGGCGTGACTTGATGCGGTCATTGGGAAGTTGGCGTGAGTTGGGAAAACTGAGCGTGCTAGCTGGTGGGACCGGCGCAAGGTAGGGAAGCTGTGCGTGCTTGCTGGCGGGACTTGATGGGATCGGTGTGAACAAGGAGGGAGTAGGTGTTTCTACAGATAGCAAAGTTTCCTTATTTTGCCTTTCCTTCACGCACGGCTTCGATTAGGGCATCGTTCATGCTAAAAAATCTGAAAGCGTTATGTCCCTCATTGCTTCCTTTCCTTTTTAAAAGTTCTGTATTCAAACCCAACGCAACTGCATCATCTCTCTCGTTTGAGAAAAGGTTCTTCTTGTTGAATTTCTCTAGGTATGTTTTCTTCTTCTTTGGCGGATTGTCGTACACTTTACCGCCTCTTGTTGTATAAATGGAAAGTTTTCCTTTTGTGCAGAGATATCCTGTTGGAGCATGCGTCACTGTTATCGACGAGGATGACCTAGTCGTTCCCCTTCCTTCGAATCCGTCCTTGTTGACTGCTGCAGACTTGGAGGACGCTGATTTAGGGCTCTATCTTACGAAATGGGATGCATCGAGAAGTCCCCGGTCATACTTCGGTTTGATATGATGGAATGGATGAATACGTGAATGTAACTTTCTGGCGTGCTTTTGGAGTTTTCGGTGCACATGTACGGATTCATGTTGAGAAATTCCCGCGGCTCGTAAAACCTCGATAGTGATGATGTTGAAATCAGTAATAACCTGGTTGAGGGGAGTGAAAGCATCTTACGCTGGTAGTCCCCATGCATGACCTACTTTCATTATATCGCCTTGAATCCCCCCTTCACGGGATTTGATATAAGCCTATCGTACTCTTCTGGATGTGACACTGGAATGCTCAGAAATTACATGATGACATATTCTGGATAGTGCAGTCTCGGGATCCTCTGCGGCCTCGTAAAGTGTTGAAGGCGTCTTCTAGACAGAGAGGTGATGATGTTCTTGCGCTGCACCCTTGAAGAGTAGAGGACCTTGTTGTGGGTACGGATTTTTGGTGGACTGTTCTTCGTAGCTTTGACAGTGAAGGGATCCGTGTATATATTTCGTTCTCAAGTATGGTTTACGTGTTTCCATCTTTGTAGTAATTGCTTCTTTGCGGTGAAGCTCAAAAGCTGGTATCAACGAATGAGGGGCAACAATTCTTGGTAGGAGATGTAATCAGGAGAAACTACATTGTCGTGGTAACAAAGTAGGTTGGCTGATATTCTATGGGCTTCCGTGGAAGTAAAAGGATTGGCTGGATGCGTAAGCGAGCAAACTGTCCATGATTACGAGTTTTGGCGAGATAGATTAAAAGGTGTCCATGACTACGAAGATTGGCTGTTGTGGCTATGTTCCTTGATATGGGGAGTGTGGCGGCACGACCCTTTGCAGGAAGGAGTGGCGTTGAAGCGAAGCCGCTGCTGGAGAACGTTTATGTTTAGTTACTTATGGAGAGAACGTTGAAACGACATCTTGCAACTCTCAGAGCCTTGACGGCTACCATTTTGAAGTCGGAGGCCGCGTCACGTTCTGTCAAACTCGACATCCCTCAAGACAACAGAGGTTAGGAGTCCCCAGTTACATCTGTCGATCGTGCTTTCTAAGAGAGGTTGGGGTTTGGGAACGGCTTCCCTGGCTGGAAATGCCTGCTTTCCTGATGTAGTGCGGTTGAGGGGTGCAAATATGCCTTGACGCTACGCCTCGGAGAAATATAGAATCACATAACTGTTTCATCATAGACTGTACGACTTTGTGGGCGAAGTTCCCATTATGCGGGTCCTAATGGAAGAAGGGTCTCCATGAACTCAGGAGAGTTGTTGATTTCCCTTACTTTCGATTTTGGAGAAGTCTTTCCTGATCTTCACGTGTGACGAAATTGGATCGCTTATCCCCTTCTACTGGCGTTCAAGAGCAACACAAGCCTCTTCATCTATATACGCGCGTCCTGCTGAAGTATCTTTTGTCTTTTCATCAAATCAACAATGCTAAAAGGAGGTCGGCTTCTTCCGGATCTTCCAGTATCTTGCCCTGATGGTGGAGTAGCGTCTCTGGTGACGGTTGGAGCTTCCATGCTTGAAGAACCGTTGGGGTGGAGGAAGTGGCTCTGGTTACGGTGATCGTAAGTGTATCGTGCAGAGATGACACGGTTTTGATCACGAAGTGCTGGAGCTATGGTGCTGTTTCGAAGGGCGAGGATGGTGCTGGAAGGGCGCAAGATGTTAGCGCTGGAAGGATGCAAACTGTTAGCACAAAGTGTGGTACTGTGGCTGGCATTCGCGTGCGGCATGTGTGCCTGGTATGCGCGTCTGGCAAGCGCTTCTGGCAAGCGCTGGCATGCGCGACTGGCAAGCGCGTCTGGCAAGCGCTTCTGGAAAGCGCTTCTGGCAAGCGCTGTCATGCGCGTCTGGCAAGCGCATCAGGTAAGCGCATCTGGGAAACGCGTCTGGTAGGCGCTGGATCGTCTTGGAATGGGCGCTGACTTGGTGTGGACGCTGGTTAGGCATGGACGCTGGCTTGGATTTCGGTATGCTGTGGACCATTGGCTTGGCACGGTGCTGGCTAAGTATGAGGCGTTGGCCACAACCAAGAAGGTCACTAGTCGATTTGCGCTGGTTAAGCGTGTGGAAGAGGCTTTATCTTCCATCGAGGACATGCGTGAGGTGACTGGTCACACCGTTTCTGAAGACGTTATTGCCGACTAGGAGCACCAACGCGACGTGTGCGTAGAAAAGGAGTCCAACACTTCGTGGTTTGTCGAAGGCCTTGCTGAGATCCAAAAGTTGAAAGATGCAGCAATCGAAAGCCTTTCCGCTGAGGAGATTGCACGACAGGAGGTAGAACTCGAAAAGCTTTCCAAGATGTTGACTATGAAGGGAGCGGCTCTTGAAGATGCAAAGTTGACTTTCTCCAAGAAGAACAGACCTCTGTTGGATGATTTTCCTTGAATGTTTCTCTGTTAAACTTTCATTTAGGTTCTCTCTCTCCTTTTTTTTTTGGAAGACATATTGGATGTCTGGTTCAAAGTTTGACCGGTTTTGGTAGACAGTTTGGTAGCTTTTGAGAATATTGGATTATTTCTGGATGAATGGTTTTGATAGTATGACTCGATTATGCTTTGGGAAAGGAATATTGCTTTTATGAAAGTGTGTGCTAGCAATAGGCACAAGAGTATGACGTATTTATTAAGAACCTAAAAACAGATCGTTTATCTTGCCCAATCTAATTTTACTCACTTGCAAACACGCCTCTCTCCAAGTAAAGGCGGCTTTGCTGGTAGCATCGCCAGTTAGTCCCCAATTGCTTGTAGCGTCTTCAGCGAGTCCCTAGTTTTCTGGTGTAGTTTTAACAACTGATAACCGGGTTGTCTAGCGATTGAGTCAGACTGAGTCACAAGTCCCCAATCGCTGGTAGCATCTTCAACGAGTCCCCAGTTTTCAGGTGTAGTTTTACAACTGGTAATCGGGTTATCTGGCAGTTGAGTCGGATCGAGTCGCCTTCCCCTACCATCTTGACATCTGGGTCGAAGAACGAGATCGACAGTCTGACATTGTAGCCGATAGATCAATCCTCCCACTGTGGTCGCCAATTGTTTATGGGTAAAAATCGTTTCTGCCGATTTCGGTAAATTCGGTAGGTGAGTGAGAAACTGGTTCAAACCCTAAACAAATGTGTTGCACGTGAGCACTTTATAGATTCGAGAGATCAATCTGTACAAGTCCGGCCTAAACCAAGAAATGACCGTTCCCTGACTTGCTTCGGTCACAAAGTGGAGGAGAAGGGTTGATTTGGGGAGGGAAGCAAAGAAAGGTGTTGAGGAGAGTAGTATCTCGACTTGTATCGTAAAGTGAAAGCTTAGGAAGCTTGCAAGAGATGGAAGCTTTTGGGAGAGCTTGCAAAGTTGCCTTTCTGAGAGTGTAGTATTTTTCTCCTGACCGAGACTTGTTGTCTGGTGGAAATAGGTAAGACATATTTATACAAGTCGAGATTTGAAACGTACCCTGACCTCATGAAGGAAGAGAGTAAAGGGTGAAATAATGGGAGGAGGTGGTAACCGCATGGTGTTAATGGGTGAAAACGTTTTCACCATTATTTCCTCTTTTATTTGACCGCTTTATTCCTTTTCACGCTTTCTTAATGTGAGCGTAGTGTACGCTGCATGCTGTGACCGCCAAACCAAAACCCTATAAAGCATCCCCCAGTTTGTGTTGATGTCTCGAGTGTTGGTTGCATCTTGCGTGCAAGTGGTGATGCTATGGACGCATGTGGCATGTGCCAATGGCATGTGCGGAATGCCTTCGTTGCGAGTTGCACCTCGAGCGTAAGTGGTAATGCCAGAGCTGCTAGTGGCGTGTGTGGCATGTGCCAACGGCATGTGCGAAATGCCTTGGTGGTAGGTTGCACGGTTTGCAAGTTAGGCTACCAGCGTGTGTGTTTGGCATGTGCCAATGGCATGTGCGGAATGCCTTGGTGGTAGGTTGCACGGTTTGCAAGTTAGGCTACCAGCGTGTGTGTTTGGCATGTGCCAATGGCATGTGCGGAATGCCTTGGTGGTAGGTTGCACGGTTTGCAAGTTAGGCTACCAGCATGTGTGTTTGGCATGTGCCAATGGCATGTACGGCCATGTTGACCTAGTTGCAAGTCTTGCAAGCCTAGGGCGCTATATTTGGCGTGGGCCAAAGGCATAGAGGCTTGGAAATATGGCTTGCGGTATGTGTTGGCATGTGTCAATGGCACGTACGGCCATGTTGACCTAGTTGCAAGTATTGCAAGCCTAGGGCGCTATATTTGGCATGTGCCAATGGCATAGCGGCTTGGAAATATGGCTTGCGGTACGTGTTGGCATGTGCCAATGGCACGTACGGCCATGTTGACCTAGTTGCAAGTCTTGCAAGCCTAGGGCGCTATATTTGGCGTGTGCCAATGGTATAGCGACTTGGAAATATGGCTTGCGATACGTGTTGGCATGTGCCAATGGCACGTACGGCCATGTTGACCTAGTTGCAAGTCTTGCAAGCCTAGGGCGCTATATTTGGAGTGGGCCAAAGGCATAGCGGCTTGGAAATATGGCTTGCGGTACGTGTTGGCATGTGCCAATGGCACGTACGGCCATGTTGACCTATTTGCAAGTCTTGCAAGCCTAGGGCGCTATATTTGGCGTGTGCCAATGCCATAGCGCCTTGGAAATATGGCTTGCGATACGTGTTGGCATGTGCCAATGGCACGTACGGCCATGTTGACCTAGTTGCAAGTCTTGCAAGCCTAGGGCGCTATATTTGGCGTGGGCCAAAGGCATAGCGGCTTGGAAATATGGCCTGCGATACGTGTTGGCATGTGCCAATGGCACGTACAGCCATGTTGACCTAGTTGCAAGTCTTGCAAGCCTAGGGCGCTATATTTGGCGTGGGCCAAAGGCATAGCGGCTTGGAAATATGGCCTGCGATACGTGTTGGCATGTGCCAATGGCACGTACGGCCATGTTGACCTAGTTGCAAGTCTTGCAAGCCTAGGGCGCTATATTTGGCGTGTGCCAATGGTATATCGACTTGGAAATATGGCTTGCGATACGTGTTGGCATGTGCCAATGGCACGTACGGCCATGTTGACCTAGTTGCAAGTCTTGCAAGCCTATGGCGCTATATTTGGCATGTGCCAATGGCATAGCGGCTTGGAAATATGGCTGCGGTACGTGTTGGCATGTGCCAATGGCACGTACGGCCATGTTGACCTAGTTGCAAGTCTTGCAAGCCTAGGGCGCTATATTTGGCGTGTGCCAATGGCATAGCGACTTGGAAATATGGCTTGCGACACGTGTTGGCATGTGCCAATGGCACGTCGGCCACGTTGACCTAGTTGCAAGTCTTGCAAGCCTAGGGCGCTATATTTGGCGTGGGCCAAGGCATAGCGGCTTGGAAATATGGCCTTGTTGCCATGGTGCGCAGGGTGCGGCTTGGTTTGGCATTGTTGCCATGGTGCGCAGTATGCGGCTTGGTTTGGTATTGTTGCCATGGTGCGCAGTATGCGGCTTGGTTTGGCATTGTTGCCATGGTGCGCAGTATGCGGCTTGGTTTGGCATTGTTGCCATGGTGCGCAGTATGCGGCTTGGTTTGGCATTGTTGCCATGGTGCGCAGTATGCGGCTTGGTTTGGCATTGTTGCCATGGTGCGCAGTATGCGTCTTGGTTTGGCATTGTTGCCATGGTGCGCAGTATGCGGCTTGGTTTGGCATTGTTGCCATGGTGCGCAGGGTGCGGCTTGGTTTTGGAATTAGGGTTCTCGTGTTGAAAACCCTAATCTGGTATTTTGAAAAATACCCCTATTAATTATTTACACCTGAGTTAAATGCTCTTAGTTAATGTGTTGCGGGTAACACTAGGTCATGGGGTTTTACGATTTTACCCCTTGTTTAAAAACCACCATCAACATCAGTATATAACGATGAAAAAAATCAGTTTAATTGATCATATCTTCGAACTAGTATAACCAACCTTGTCTAACTTGAGTACATCAGGCCACATGTATAACCATTTGCTACTAAGAGTGCCTCTACAGCCTACGCAGGAAAAGCTTTAGAAAAATTGGCCAATCAAATTGAAATCAAGTCCTTCAAACAAACTATTCGCAGTGTTTAGACAACAATACTAGTTAATCCATTTCAACTTCCCTTCAATGAACTACAGATGTGAGTACTAATTCTAGACATTCAACACACTGTGGCAGGCAATTCTTATTCGGCAAGCGGTACGAGGGAAAAGTCACTAAACACAGTCGCATGCAATTTACATAACATCAATCAGCCAAATCAGGAGAACTTTTCCTCATATCATGCACAATTTGAAACGTTATATGCTTCAAATACTTGTTATGTTTACTATTTGAGTTCAATTTCATGATGAAAAGCAATCACATCACATCTACAATTGAACTTATAACACACAAATGGAGCAATTGAACTCAAAAAACAGAATTTAATGCACTGGAAAAAAACCTAATTCAAAAAAAAAAAAAAAAATATACCCTAAATTGATCTTTGGTTACAGATCGATCTTCAACTTTGGGAAATTGGTGGAGGTGGCTAGTCGAGATATGGGTTACAGATCGATCTTCAATATTGTGTGGTGATGGTGAAGTTGGTGAAAAAATCTCCTGAGATCGATGAAGTTGAAAAGGATGGTAATGAACGGAGTCATTGGAGTCGTAGACGATGAAGTTGCTTAGGGGTTTGAGTGATGGTGGTGTTGTTGTACCGAAGTTGCCAGTGGTTTGAGGTGAAGTTTCTCTGTCGAACACACTGGGGGAGATGCAGTTGAGGGAAAAAAAGAAAACGATAAGGAAGGATTGGATTGGATATGAGAATGATGTTAAAGAAAAAAGATAAGAAAAAAATTTAACGGTTGTAGATGAAATAGAATTAAAGAATAAATGAATGGGTGGTTATGATGTGATGATAGTTATATTAAAAATAAGATTATTATAAAAAAATGAAGGGAAAAAAAATAATTAAATGGACGGCTGTAGATGGAAATGGATGGTTATGATGAAGTTTTTCAACAACCCCCTTCCACAACTCTTAAGAAAGATTGTCATAGGGATACGACAAAATTTTCTCTCTTCTGCAAAGGATTTCTCAATTCTGCTAAAGTATAGTTCTACAAAAGTTTACCCTACGTTTTATTTTCCCTCTCTATGTTGGATTACTCAAATCAGAACAGAAAATATATATTATTCCTAAAATACCCCTAAGCTTCTCTGATACACTAACTCTTTCCCAGCTTTCACTTCTTCTCGTACGATTGGACACCAATTTAGATAGAACCTTTCAGAACAAAGATTATGTATTATTCCAAAAATGCCGATAAGCTTCTATGATACGCTAATCCAAGTTTTCGACTTGTAGTAGTCCACTCACCACCAGGTTTCGAGCTCGGAGCCATGTTATGTCTCGAAGTTGCCAAAACCGGACATGTTTAAGGGTTGGACGAATATTATGAAAGCATCTTACCTATGGATCGACAGATTCATCGTTCTTATGAAGTCTCTGACTTAGAGTAGTCCACTCACCGCCAGGTTTCGATCTCGGGGCCATGTTATGTCTCGAAGTTGCCAAAACCGGACAGGTTTAAGGGTTGGAGGAATATTATGAAAGCATCTTACCTATAGATCGATAGATTCATCGTTCTTATGAAGTCTCTGACTTAGAGTAGTCCACTCATCGCCAGGTTTCGAGCTCGGGGCCATGTTATGCCTCGAAGTTGCCAAAACCGGACAGGTTTAAGGGTTGGAGGAATATTATGAAAGCATCTTACCTATGGATCGATAGATTCATCGTTCTTATGAAGTCTCTGACTTAGAGTAGTCCACTCATCGCCGGGTTTTGAGCTCGGAGCCATGTTATGTCACGAAGTTGCCAAAACCGGACAGGTTTAAGGGTTGGAGGAATATTATGAAAGCATCTTACTTATGGATCGACAGATTCATCGTTCTTATGAAGTCTTTGACTTAGAGTAGTCCACTCATCGCCAGGTGTCGAGCTCGGAGCCATGTTATGTCTCGAAGTTGCCAAAACCGGACATGTTTAAGGGTTGGAGGAATATTATGAAAGCATCTTACTTATGGATCGACAAATTCATCGTTCTTATGAAGTCTCTGACTTAGAGTAGTCCACTCATCGCCAGTTTCGAGCTCGGAGCCATGTTATGTCTCTCGAAGTTGCCAAAACCGGACATGTTTAAGGTTTCGAGGAATATTATGAAAGCATCTTACCTATGGATCGACAGATTCATCGTTCCTATGAAGTCTCTAACATGAAATCAAAGTCAAAAATCTGGTTAAAGCAAATAATCCGCTTTGTATCTTTCGAAGAAGTTCCTGTGCCACCTTTTAGAAGAGTTATACATTTTTGAAGGGTCTCCTCACTGCCTCTCAACACCAACTACACAACAACACTCCCATTACAAAAATCACCCTTAACATCAAGAATCTTTCTATTCACACACCTCATTATAATTAGCCAATACCATAGAATGCGTCCGATGTAAGGCAAACTATCAATAAGGCTTGTGATCAGAGCCAGGATACATTTGTCGAGAATAAGAGTTAGGAAGTAGTTCGATAATTAGCCAAGATTAGGCAGAGCTTGGTTATAATATCTCAGCCATCAAGTCTAGAGATAATCCAATTTCATTGTGCATCCATGAGAAAGAAGAAACCAAATAACCCGCGAAGAGAAAAACCTAGGGCTGCCCATGGTTCGGTTTGGTTTGGTTCTCAAACCCAGGGACCAAACCAATATCTCTTATAAGAAACCAAAAACCAAACCAGATCATGTTCGGTTTAAAATATTAGAAACCAGAACCATCCCACCATTTTTTTTGGATTTTCTGGGTTTTTTGATTTTTTAATAGACTTTCATTTTTAAATCATAAATCAAAATTGTAAACCAAATCATCAAAATTAGATATATTTTGAATTATAATTTCTTTATTTATTGGTATATTCATTAAATCATATATATTATACATATATAATTCAACATTAGATACATTTTTAATTGTATTTGCTTTATTTATGGGTATACTCATTGAAGTGAATATATATTATACAATGATGGAAAGTTCGCTACATGTTATTATGGTTTTTCTAGGTTTTTTTGGTTCTTAATCTCGGTTTCTTTTTTGGTTTGGTTTTTCTGGATTTTTGGTTCTTTTATTAAATCAAACCAAAACCAACCACCTAGATTCGGTTTTCTCAGTTTTTGGGTTTCTTGGTTTTTGGATTTTTCGGTCTCTGGTTTTTTTGGATTTTTTTGTCAGTTTGGACCAGTTCGGTTCGGGTAGAAAACCGAACCATGGGCAGCCCTAGAAAAACCTAAGAGAATAATATCTCAAGAAGAAGACAATGGAGAGTACCAACTCACCCTAGAATAACTTCGCGCTCAACTTTAATTTCTCTGTAGCTTAATCAATAGTGGTACAATTAGCTCGTAATGGTTTGTATTTCATAATCGTGTCTGACTAAATATCACCCACCTATATACCGGTAGGGTCGTAACCCGTAACACGGTGTTTGTTAGCTGTAGGGTCATAGTTAGAGTCGGGTAGGCTAGGGCCACGGCATAAGGGTCAGAGTTAAGAGTCACGTAGGCTAGAGCCACGACATAATCTCAACCGTCCAGATTAGGAATAATCTCAACCGTCTTTTGTCCATCATAGACACCACCTCTCCTTAGAACATTGATTCATGACAAGATGGGTGAAAATTTTGAAGACTTATGGGTGAAAGACAACAACACTATACTGCAAGTAAGAGGAGTTTGGAAAGGAATTCAGGAGATGAAGTTTGTGGTGGAAGATGTGTCTACTCTAGAAATCAGAAATGGCAACTCCACTATATTTCCCTTTTTTTTTTTTTTTTTTTTTTTTTTCGAGAAGAAGAAAAGAAAAGGTTATATTAAAGAAAAAAGATATGTCCATACTAGGAGACTAAACTACATCTTAAACATGAAGTCTCCCAATTAAACAATATTTGAGTTACATTGAAATCTCTAAATACTTCTCTATCAAAAAACCAAAGAATGAGAGTTTGTTTGATCAACAAAAACATCTCATCATCAGTTCTACCTCTTGCCCCAAACACTATATTTCTACGGGAGAGGAAATTTTTGCTCAAAATGCGTCTGTGTCTATTTTGTAGAGTTACACTTTATTTGTTTGTGAGGATCTGCTCTACGCCCGACTCGGTTTTGAGGCGAAAACCATACACCACGGTCCAGACACATGAAAACTCATTTGTTATACGGTATGACTAACAAACAAACATAACAGTAATAGTTGATCAAAAAACATAATTATGACCTCATAATAAATAAATAATATACTCTAATAGATGATAAGGTACCACTAGATTCTTTTCTTTATTTTGATATTTTGAAGGAAAAAACAAAAACAAGAAAACTGGAAAGTACTAATGCTCAGCTAGTTGAGAGAAGAAGGGAGGAGGTGTTGGCGTGTTGGAGAAGTCCACCATAGTCCATAGATTTAAAATCTTGGCGTTTTGCGTACGTACTTTGCAAGTTTATGCGCCGAACAATTGGCATCTTGTTAACTGAAACAAAAATTGATAGCACTGATCTTTTTTGAGAGCACCATGATATCTTCAAAAATTGGCATCTTGTTAACCAGTCGTCCATGGTTGAACACGAATTGCATGGATGATTGGTGTCTGTTTTACTGTCGTCTCTATGATGTATGGACCTTCGTCCAATACTTTTTTAGCATCATCAGCGTTAGAAAAAGTCATCGTGAAAAATCCTTTAGGTAATGGAATAAATCTACAACTGCCATTAATTTTCCATTGTGATAATAGGGTTTGTGTTGCGATCTCGAACTTCATATCAATTTTTTTTGTGTCAATACGACCAATCAAACTGTGTTTCATGTCTGCCAAAGCTTCATCTTCTAACTCAAGCGTTAGAATAATTCCCTTGCCTTTCCCGGCGATAAGAGCTGGTTTTGGTAAAGAATTGAGATCAACAGAGGTTGGTTCTCTGCTTCGAATAATATTACCTGTGACAGCATCAAGGTATCTAGAGATTCTAGGGGGATCCGGGGGATGATCTCCCATTGTAATAACGATTATACGAAGCCAAAACTGCGTGTAAGAAAGCGAAAAACTGACGAACCCTAATTTTCACAGCAGAGGCAGGGGAGGAAAGAGAGCGTAAAAGGTGTACAATCTTTGGTAGCAAGTAGCTAGGATAAGAGGTTTGTTGTGCAGCTCTTCCTCCTCTTTGTATCTTATTTCCATTACTAGCTTAAATTCTATCTTGATATCAGTTTTTTCTCTTGTGTTGTATGTATGTATGTATGTGTTTTGTTTTCGGATGATTCTGATATAGAACCACTGTCTGCTTATTTAACATCCAGGTATGGCAAGCTCATCTTGGACAAGGGAGCAAAATAAATCTTTTGAAGTGGCCTTAGCCAAATATATCAAGGTTGACACGCCTGACCGCTGGCAGAAGATAGCCAATGCGGTGGGAGGGAAATCTGCCGAGGAAGTAGAGAGGCATTACGGAACCCTCAGAGAGGACATCCAGCGGATAGAGGCCGGTCAAGTCCCTTTACCAAATTATAATCCAACTGGTTGAAGCACGCAACTTTGGTGATGAAGAAGAGAGGTATAGTTAGATATTGACAAACATGTAGAGCATCGCGAGGATGAGAATCACTCTCATTATTTTATTTTCCAGTATTTTTTGTTGTGTGTTTCTTTTCACCTCCTACTGTTGTGGCTTCTCCTTCTACATTATTTCTAATGTAAAACTGCTGTAATATTAATATATATATATATATATATATATAGGAGGCATTATCTACTTATCTATGACTCTGAGATCAAATGATTCTTCCAATTAAAAGGAATTACAACAGCAGAAGACATGTAAAAGGTCGGAAAATGGACAGCAAAACAATTCAAAAGCAGTCATGCAACACACTATACTCATGACATCACAGAACATACGGATGCACCAAGTATCAAATTACTACTCAGTGGTGTATACCAATTTGATTCTTTTGTCTTGATGAGCAAACTCAGCGTTAAATTTTAAGCGCGGTCTGCTTAGAACTGTCAACTACAACATACAAGTGCTAACAAATACATGGCACACATAATGTCAAACTACAAAGGATAGAAACTACAAAGTTATCGAAGCATTCTATCAGAGAGTGTATTCAGTCGTGTTCTTGGTTTGTCAACATCTCAGTAAGTCTGGGAAGCTCTTCAGAAAAGAGGGATTTCTCCGAATATATAGTATGAACTCTCTTTGCCTGTTTTTTTTTTTTTCTCTCCTTGTTTTAGGCGGACGTCTGTTGTATCTTTAGTGCAAGCTCAGCACTCCAGTTGAATGAATTTTATCTTTTCAAAAAAAAAAAAAAAAAAAAAAAAAAATTCGCACCACGGGCAAGGGCTATGTACCTTTGAAGGGATTTCTCCGAATAAAACCATGCAACAAGATGATATGCAACAAGCAAAAATATTTTTCAAAAGCTAAAAGTATTTTTGATTCCATTGTAACATCCATGAGCGATGGACATGGATACTTCCTATCACATGGATATATTTTTCTTTTGATCTACACATGAAACAACAGTTGGCACTGCTACAAAAATCAGTAGATAATGTTTTTGTAACTTCAAGTGGAACACCATCTCCAAGACCATATCAGTGCAGAAAAACAAGTTCAAACTATGTGCGTCAACCTAACCGTCCCAGAAGTGATAATCAGAACACACCCAAGGCCCTTGTCAACTGTGTGGTGAGAGAACTCATGTTGCTCTTAATTGTTGGTTTTGATTTGACAAACATTTTGTTCCCCGACAGCAATTGGGTCTAAGACATAGGAGCAACTAATTATTTAACTACAGATCTGAATAATCAGAACATTACTTTTGCTTAATAACAACGAAACAACAGAATCAGTTGGTAGAACATTACATTTGCTTGGTCACGATAATGAACTTAAGGTTTTAAAGAAACAATTAATGGAGATACATCTTATCCATGCATGAAACTAAATTCATCACCAGCTCAATGGGTCAGACAAAAACATATCCACCAGCTCAAACTAGGAGATGATTGTGACCGAGACCAGGTAGGAGAAGGAGAGGCTTGCCCATGCAAACTTCATTCATATGTTTAGTTTAGTTAGTACTGAATCTGGTAATGGTAGAAAATATATATCTTGAGCTACATGTGTTTTTTCATTCTGAAAACTGAAGATTAAAAACCAACCGGCAAGGTCTGGTGTCTTAGGCGTAGTCACCCCCATTAGATGTGGTATCCGGGGCTAATCTGGTACTACCTGTCGTTTGGGCGCTAGGCCTTAGCCACCACCGGGGCAAAGACAAAGACAGATTCCCAGTGCCTTTGGCTTACCATCTTTGTGGTGGTTGGGGATGACCAGATTTAGCCTTTCAACCACTCACACCAAGCTAGTTGATTGATTAAGTTGTAACAGCAATTCAATATATTCGATATCTTCAAACTTATAATTCCCGATGTGGGATTATTCTCAGTGTTAAGAAAATACGAGGTGATTGTCATCGGGCCTGAATTTGGGTCCAGCGGGATTGCACCTTGAGACGGGCTGACCGAAATTCACAGGCCCTCCTCTATTGAAGACTCTGGATTTAATTATGACGTCTGCTGGAGTCCTCTTCAATTTGCCCTCTTCTTCCAATATATCCAAATTCCACCTAGTGATTCTAGAACTTTCAATGAACAACGCAATGCAAAACGGAGTCTGTTTTGATTATTTTGGAGGTTGAATAGAATTAATTTTCTTCAACCGACGAGTAATCCTGGCTGGAATTGCAAGTCCTACAACAATTAATTTGATCAAACACTTTGCTAAATCCGTGTGGAGATTTCCTGCACTTCCTGGTATGATCTTTATCCTAATTCAATTATTAGTCACCTTTCTAAAGTAGGTTCTGACCTCACCTATTTTATGAAGTTGTAAACGTTTAATCAGTTTCATAATTTGAATAGGGCATGCCTTTTGCTGTTACTGGCAATGGGATTACCAGAGATTTTAATTGTTATGTTGCACCATTCCTTCACCCCTTCCTCCATAATTCCATTTACAACTATCCCATCAGTCATAACATCTCATATCTTTTTTTCTAATTATAACAAATGAATGTGCCCTGTTCATTTATTTTGTTTTTAAATTTGTGTCGAATATGATCCACTAAGTAAATTTCGTATTGGAATAGTTCATCTTCTTTACCCATTTCTGCTATAGAATCCGAATCATCTGCTTGATGTAAAGAATTTTTTTTCAATAAGTTTGAACTGAAGATCTGTTTGATAGGTTGTTTATGAAGTAAATTAGTGATCATCTCTACTACTATTAGCATCTGAATAATCTGCTTGATGTAAAGAGTTATTTCAATAAGTTTGAACTGAATATCTGTTTGATAGGTTGTTTATGAAGTAAATTAGTGATCAATTTGCCCTTGTCAACTGTCAACTGTGTGGTGAGAGAACTGAATATCTGTTTGATAGGTTGTTTGATAGAAATTAATTCTATCCAAATTCCTCTTCAATTTGCCCTTATCAACTGTGTGGTGAGAGAACTCATGTTGCTCTTAATTGTTGGTTTTGATTTGACAAACATTTTGTTCCCCGACAGCAATTGGTGTTGGATATTTTCAACAAACCCTTGAATTGAAGGCATTTAGGCAGCATCGGGGTTCGACCTGGAAATTTTCTGTTCTAACGTTTCATTTTTCAGTTAGAAAACCTGAACAGAAAACTCGTTTCACCAATGGACGCATTGAAGGAAGAGACGCCTGTTCACTCGAAAAGATGCTCAGTAGAGATGAAGAGTCATCTCCAAAGGGTGTGATTTCCTCTTTAAATAGGAGACTTGTTTTCATTCAAAACACATCTCTCGACTCTCTCTGTTTTCTTTCTTACAAGCATCATCAGAAACAAAACCAGTGTGTTCTTGGTTGGATCAAGCTCGTACAAGCTTTGAATCCAACAACCGTTGTGGGGCTTGAATTATCCTGACAGCAATATTCAATTGACCTATTTGTACTCTCCAATTCAATTAGGAAAGGGTCGAATAATTATCGAAAAGAATCTTTCATAAGAGCCTTGAACCCTAATACAACATTCTTTTCTTCACCCTGTTTTACTGCCAATTTTCCAACAGTTTTCGACAATTAATATCGACATGGAGGGTGAATCTTCAATGGCTGCTGCGCAATCACTGCAAGTCATGAATCAAACTTTTAATACGTTAGAATAATTTGAAGGAGAGGGTTTTACTCGCTGGTAGGAGACTCTCAAATTCAATCTTATGTTTCTGAAACTTTGGTACATTCTGGAAGATGGGTCCTGCTGCTAATGACAATGACGATGAGGAATTGAAGAGAAGGCGAAAGAAGCGTGAAGAAGATGATTTCATGTGCCGAGGTCACATTCTGAATGCTTTGGGCTTGAACGTTTACAATGCTCATCGTACTTATGGAACTGCGAAGGAACTATGGACTGCACTGGGGAATAAATACAAGATTTCTTAGGCCAGTAACAAAAAGTTCCTGATTTGCAACTTTATGGATTGGAAAATGGTTGACAGTAAGTCTATCATTGCCCAGGTCAGTGATCTTTTGCTTATTGTTAATCATCTTAAAGATGCAGGTATTGATCTTATAAGTTCATTCATTGTTGGGGTTATTATTTCTCGTCTCCCCCCATCATGGAATAGTTACAAGAAGAAACTTAAGCATGTTGAAACTGACTATGACTTAGAAGGCTTGCAGCGTCATCTTCGCATTGAAGAAGATGCTCGTAAGCGTGAGATTAAGGATAGTCATCAAACTGAAAATCATTCTAAGATTAATCATGTGCAAGATTCGAATTCTTTGAAAGTTCAGAATGAATATTAGTTTAAGAAGCAAGATCCAAACAAGAATGGTAAGAAGAAGGGTCCTTGCTACTTTTGTAAGAGACCCGGCCATATTGCTCGCGACTGTCGTCAAAAGAAGAAACAAATGAATAAGGAAGCAAATATGGTCGATGATTCTAAACTTGTCATTGTTGTGCAAGAGGCCAATACTGTTGCAGATTATGGAAGTGGATGGTGGTACGATACTGGTGCAACCATTCATATCTGTAATGACCGAAATTTTTACAAGACATATGAGCCTATCGTCGGAGAAGATGTGATTTCTGCAAATCGTCTTCCTAGTAAAGTACATGGTAAAGGCACTGTTGAACTCAAGTTTACTTCTGGAAAGATTGTTACCCTTACCACTGTATTACATGTCCCAGACATATGTAAAAACCTTGTTTCTGGAGTCCTTGTTAACAAGGCAGGTTTCGAGGTTAAGTTTTGATATGATAAGTTTGTACTGTCCAAAAACGGAAAGTTTGTTGGACAAGGATACCCTTGTAACGGAATGGTTAAACTTAATTTAATGAATAATGGTTATGCTTATATTGTTGACTCTATTGATTTATGGCATGCTAGATTAGGACATGTTAATTATGGTTCTCTTAGAAACATGAACAAATTAGGATTAATTTCCAATTGCAATTTTGATAATGTTTCTAAGTGTGAAATATGTGTGCAAGCAAAGATAACTAGGATATCCTTTAAATTTGTTGTAAGAAATTCTTCCTTACTTGAATTAGTGCATAGTGATGTTGGTGATTTAAAAAGTCATGTTACTCGTGGTGGAAACAAATATTATGTCACTTTTATTGAGGATAGTACTAGATATGCCTATACTTACTTGATGAAATCTAAGGATGAAGTCTTTGATAAATTTAGAATTTACAAAGTCAAGTAGAAACACAATTAGAACAAAAGATTAAAGTATTACGTTCTGATCGTGGTGGTGAATATTATCCTACTGAATTTACTGTATTTTGTCAAGAGCATGGTTTAATATATGAATTTACTGCACCATATACACCTCAACAAAATGGTATTGCTGAAAGAAAGAATATGACTTTTATTGACATGGTTAATGATATACTTATTAGTTCTGGTTTGCCTAATTCTTTGTCGGGTGAAGCCATGTTGTCTGCATGCTATATTTTGAATAGAGTACCTTTGAAAAAGAAAGATGTTTCTCCTTATGAATTATGGTTTAAGAGAAAACCTAATTTGAAAAGACTAAAAGCATGGGGTTGTTTAGCATATGTTAGAAAACCTGAACCTAAAAGACCAAAGTTAGGAAATAGAGCTTATAAATGTGCTTTTGTAGGATACTCGCTTAATAGTATCACTTACAGATGTTTAATCCTTGACACCTTTGAGATAATAGAATCTGTAGATGTAAATTTTTTTGAAAGCATGACAAGGACAAGTTCTCGAATACTACCCATCAAACCCATTGTTACCAAGTCTAGAACCAATGGAGACCGATAACAATGATGAACCTTCCTCTTCCACACAAAACAATGATATCTCGCCTCACCAAGATATTGAACCTAGAAGAAGTAAGAGAGGAAGAATACGAGAAAGGCTCGACTCGGACTTTAAATATTACCTTGTAGAGGGTGATAAGAATGAAATTCTTAGCACTACCGTGTATAATATGCATGATGAAGGTGATCCTAAAACCTATCTTTGAGGCAATACGCTCCCGCAGATGCTTATTTCGGAAAGAAGCTATCAATGATGAAAAGCATTCCCATGTGATAAATGGGAATTGGATATACTGTGATTTACCTCCTGGTGCTAAGGCAATAGGATGTAAATGGATATTCAAGAGAAAGTTAAATGCTGATGGTACCATTGATAAATTTAAGGCCAGATGGGTTGCTAAGGGTTACAAACAACAACATGGTATTGATTACTTTGATACATATGCACCTGTTGCACGAATCACATCTATTCGTTGCTTGATTGCACTAGCTTCTATTCATAAGATAGTTGTACATAAAATGGATGTCAAAACCACTTTTCTAAATGGTGATTTAGAAGAAGAGATATATATGGAACAACCTGAAGGTTTCATATTGCCAGGCCAAGAGAAGAAAGTGTGTAAACTAGTGAAATCTCTTTATGGCTTGAAGCAAGCTCCCATGCAATGGCATTAGAAGTTCGACAAAGTTGCTTTGTCATATGGTTTTGTTGTGAATGATGCTGATAAATGTATCTATAGTAAACAAGATAAATCTGAGTACATGATTCTATGTTTGTATGTTGATGACATGCTTATTTTTGGTTCTGACTTGTCTATTGTTGAACAAACTAAGAAATTCCTTAGTTCAAACTTTGACATGAAAGATCTAGGGGAGGCTGATGTAATATTAGGAACTAAAATCCTAAGAAAGGGAGATGAATTCGTATTAACCCAATCTCATTACATTGAGAAATTTCTCAAGAAATATGGTCATTTTGATGACAAACCAGCACCTAGCCCTCTAGATCCTAGTGTGAAGTTAATGAAGAACACTGATAGAGCTCATAAACAACTTGAGTATTCCAGTGTTGTTGGGAGTCTTATGTATGCTATGCATTGCACAAGACCGGACATAGCCCAAGCAGTGGGAGTACTATGTCGTTTCTCAAGTAACCCTGGAATTGAACATTGGAAAGCAATTTCAAGAGTGTTGGCTTACCCGAAGGGAACCATAAATTATGGTTTACACTTCCAGAGATATCCCGTTGTATTAGAAGGATACAGTGATGCGAACTGGAACAATGTAGAATCCAAATCCAAATCTACCAGTGGATGGATATTTACATTGGGAGGTGTTGTTGTGTCTTGGAGTTCCAAGAAGCAGACATGCATTTCTGATTCAACAATGTTGTCAGAATTGATTGCACTTACAGATGCATGTAAGGAGGCAGAATGGCTTAGAAATTTACTAGTAGAAATCCCATTATGGATGAAGCCAACTCCTTTTGTTATGATTAACTGTGACAATCAGGCTACGATCTATAAGGTCCTAAACAAGACTTATAATGGAAAGTCAAGACATGCTAGTCTTAAATATCAGATTGTCGACAATTACTCAAAAGGGGAGTAGTTGCGATTTACCTATATTGAATCGGAAAGAACTTGCGACCCTTTCACAAAGTGTCTACCAAAGGATGTGCATTCAATAAAGTGTAAGGAGATGGGACTCAAGTCCGTGAAAGAAGTTTGATCGCCAATAACGGAAACCCAACTTATGTTATATTTTGAAAAATATAAACTTAAGTTCAATGTTGTACTAACAAGTTATTGCAGTGGTTATGGTATACTAAACTAAAATTTCCCATTGTCCTTCTAGTGTAGTGATTCCCGCATGATCTTAGGGATGGATGAAAATCCTTAATAAGTCTAACTCTTATCACAAGGTGTCTCGCAGAAACACCTTCGAGACTTACCTATATGAGTATTTGGAAATCAGGCCGTTTCTTATGAGAATAAGACCGTTCTCAGAAAAGGACTCATGAATCCAGGAGAAAGCACAGGGCCATTAATGTGCGAGCTATGGAACACACTACTTCCTGAAATCAATATGTGTGGAGGTTCCGGCTTTATCACAAGGGGTACTTGGTTCAAGATAAAATTCACCATAGGACCTCGATGAAGCTTTGAATATCTTACACTAAGTGGAGGTTCAAGCCCAAAAGGTACCTATCATTTATGTATTAGTTTCCACGGTGATGCTTTGTCTCAACTTAGCTTGAACTACATTGGCTTGATCCCACTCGGGTACGTAGGCAGTCACCTAGGTGATGCAACCACTCCAATTTTAAAACCTTTTTATTCTTTATTTTGGTTTTTTGAAAATAAGGGGAGATTGTTGGATATTTTCAACAAACCCTTGAATTGAAGGCATTTAGGCAGCGTCGGGGTTCGACTCGAAATTTTCTCACTTCTAACGTTTCTATTGTCAGTTAGAAAACCTGAACAGAAAACTCGTTTCACCAATGGACGCATTGAAGGAAGAGATGCGCCTGTGCACTCTGAAAAGATGCCTGTAGAGATGAAGATTCATCTCCAAAGAGTGTGATTTCCTCTTTAAATAGGAGACTTGTTTTCATTCAAAACACATCTCTCAACTCTCTCTGTTTTCTTTCTTACAAGCATCATCAGAAACAAAACCAGTGTGTTCTTGGTTGGATCAAGCTCGTACAAGCTTTGAATCCAACAACCGTTGTGGGGCTTGAATTATTCTGACAGCAATATTCAATTGACCTATTTGTACTCGCCAATTCAATTGGGAAAGGGTCGAATAATTATCGAAAAGAATCTTTCATAAGAGCCTTGAACCCTAATACAACATTCTTTTCTTCACCCTGTTTTACTGCCAATTTTCCAACAATTGGGTCTAAGACATAGGAGCAACTAATTATTTAACTACAGATCTGAATAATCAGAATATTACTTTTGCTTAATAACAACGAAACAACAGAATCAGTTGGCACAACATTACTTTTGCTTGGTGACGAAAATGAACTTAAGGTTTTAAAGAAACAACTAATAGAGTTAAGACATCTTATCCATGCATGAAACTAAATTCATCACCAGCTCAATGGGCCAGACAAAAACATATCCACCAAATTTCAAACTAGAGATGATTGTGGCCGAGACCAGTAGGAGAAGGAGAGGCTTGCCCATGCAAACTTCATTCATATGTTTCGTTTAGTTAGTACTTAAACTGCAATGGTAGAAAATATATATCTTGAGCTACATATGTTTTTTCATTCTGAAATCGAACATTAAAACCAACCTAAGCAAGGTCCGGTGTCTTACTAGGCGCAAGATCACCCCTAGATGTAAATTTTCTTGAACGTCTTGAAGGCTTGGACCCATTTAACAAAGAACGGGAACACCGTGATGGGTTTGATCCTTCATTCTATTCCTCCGTCTCCGGATCAACGTGTATCGACATGGCCCGGCGTCATAACCAGGTCTTATTCGGCATGTACTTTTATCACCCAAATAAGTTCTTTATGGATGTTTTTTTCGTATATGAAGCATGTCATTGGGGTTTCCATGGGGGAGTTTCCACAACGAGAGCTTGTCGCTTGGTTTCTCGCATGTCGCCTTTGTGTTGCACTACTGCAAACGCCCGGCACACCCCTACCAAAACTAAAATAATAAACATTGGGTCTTTTGTGTATGTTTCCGAATTCGATCTCGAAGGAGCCCATCTCTTGGATGAACTAGAGATGGTCCTAGTTTGCATGCTGCCATGCGGTTTTGTTAATGGGAGGGCGAACGGAAACTCTTGGTGAAGCAATTGAACGGATCTTCATCATACGTGGCTGCTAAGGATTTGAGATCCAAATAGATAAATGGATGGTGCTTGCATGTGAATTGAAGGATTCGGACTCTAAGATAAATGTAACATCACTATATGTATTTACATTGTCAAAGAAACTATGGAGTTGATACAGACTTCTCCATGTTTAGGTTACGAAACAAATTATTAATTCATCACTGACTCAAGGATAAACCTAATCCGCGCTACTGGTCGGAGAAATACAAATTCACCAACTCAAACTAGGAGATTATGGTGGCCGTGACCAGGTAGGACAAGGTTTTGGCTTGACCATGCAAACTTCATTCATATGTTTACATGGTATTGAATCTGTAGTGGTACCGAAACTTCCGAACTAGAGCAACATTTGTTTTTTCAAAATCAAGATTAAAAACCAACCGGCAAGGTCCGGTGTCTTAGGCGTAGTCACCCCCATTAGATGTGGTATCCTAGGCTAAGCCGGTACTACCTGTCGTTTGGGCGCTAGGCCTTAGCCACCACCGGGGCAAAGACAAAGACAGATTCCCAGTACCTTTGGCTTACCATCTTTGTGGTGGTTGGGGATGACCAGATTTAGCCTTTCAATCACTCACACCGAGGTGATTGTCATCGGGCCTGAATTTGGGTCCAGCCGGAATGCACCTTGAGACAGGCTGACTGAAATTCACAGGCCCTCCTCTATTGAACACTCTGGATTTAATTATGAGGTCTGTTGGAGTCTTCTTCAATTTGCGCATCTCCATTTTCCCCTCTTCTTCCAAATTGTCAGGCAGGTCTCCATTGATTGAGTAACGCCATCATCAATCAAATCATCCTCAATATATCCAAATTCCACCTAGTGATTCTAGAACTTTCAATGAACAACGCAATGCAAAACGGAATCTGTTAGGATGCAAATGGATTCTTAGGACGATGGATGTTGTTATTACGGTCATGCACATTGTCTCACCTTATATTTATTAAGATACGAGAAATCAAAGGATGTATTAATGAATTTTTGTATCCGGATGTTAAACCAAAGTCAGCTCAAAACATCTTTTGCTACAGTGAAGCTCATTTTACCCTCGGGATGCATACAGATTTTCTAGTGTTTCTTTGGATGCCAAACGTCTGCGACATAATTTTTTACTCCAACCAAATGACTCATCTTCGTTTTTCTTAAGTAACCAAACATCGTAACTTTTGCCGTCTTCACTATAGTGTGTACCCTAGCCCAAAAATTCTCATTGTAATATTCATCTAATTCCCAAAAGTTTCATTAGCCAAATCAAATGCCATAATTTCCCCCTTGTAAAATTCCAATAAAGAAATCCATCAACAAAGACAAACATTTTGCATTGAAATGTAATTCGAATCTTTGTTTATCTTCCCAACACTTCTCCATCCTTTACCACTGCCAAGAGTATAAACCTCAATTTGTGCTACTTTGGAATCTTTCCTAAAGTGTAAAGCCTAGCAACCTTGTACTCGTTAGTCGCAGCAGCCGTAACCAAATCCACACGTCATGAAAAAAACATTATGATAGTATGTCTCTCTATCAAGTTACGGAAGGGTGATGATTCTCGAGTGATGGGATTACATATATAAGCAACATAAGAAGCACTACTAGACTCATCCATGGTATAATGACTAGGTAATCCAATTATACAAACCAAACCGTTACACGATCCAAGGATACTGTAAAGCTCAAACTGAGGTTTTAAAATCAATTTCTTAGTATTATGAGAAGAAACCTTATCATCATATTCTAAATAATATAGGTCCTTTTTAGAGTCTTGTTTGAAATAATCATTCATCCCGAAAATAAAGCTAAGCTTACCAGAATCACTCTACTTAATCAAGATTCCTAAGGAGGAGATTTGAGTGCATTTGATTGAAGGATGGACGGTGAAGAACTTTATTCCAGGTCTTGAAACTGATTTGCAATCTGCAATGATTCAGCTGGTAACCTAGTGAAAATGTCTAACATTACATCTGATGGAAGATCACTAAACTTACTCGTTTGATGAATAGCAGAGAAGAGAATCATTAGGACACCAACCTTGCAGTTCACTTATTGCCTTTATTATGCATTACCCTGTTTAGTACCTAGTTCCTTAATTAGTTTAGTTCTAGAAGTTCTATTAATTGGCAGTCATTAGTTACCTTAATTATAGGTAGTTTGTTTAAGAAGTCACTCGAGTTATAAATACTCAAGTTCTGAAATCATTCAGACATCGAACTAAAACCTAAAAGTTATTATTTTACTTGTTATTTTCCTGTTAAATATTTCCTGTGCATATAATCTTCACATCACTTTCGTTCTGTGCATCCAATCTTCACGTCGCTTTGGTCTAGAACCTTAATATTTATCATCAGAGCAGGTTAGATTTTCACTCAAATTCAAGCAAATTATTTTTTTACGATGACAATCATTGAAGAAGTTAATGGTCTTTCTGTGCATACTGAAAAGTTAACAACCAAAGTTAATGATTTTATGGAAGCAATGGCTGAGGCTTATGAAGACCAAGAGAAGAATTCCGCTGCTACAATGGAGTCTTTGCTTACAAAACTACAGAACTTCAATAACACAAATATAGTTGTGCTAATGGAAACTAATAAGAGGAATATGACTACTTTGATGCAAACTAATAAGCAAGACATGGTTGTACTTGCTGAAACCATGAATAGAAATATGGCATCACTTCTTTTGGCACGTTTTCCTCTAAATTCTCATCCACCTGGTTTCAATGGGATTACTGGTAATGGTCACACTGGTGTTGCTGATCTTCGAACACCATCCATGAATATGAAATTTCCTCCTTTTAAAGGAAAGGATCCTGCTGGTTGGATCTTTCAAGCTGACCAATACTTTAGCTTGTATCATATAGCTGAAGCACTTAAGATTTCCATTGCTACTACACACTTTAAGAGAGAAGCCAATGCTTGGTACCGATGGGTCAAGGATAAAATTGGCAATCCATCATTGCCAGAATTTTGTACTGCTATTCGTTCAAGATTTTCTGAGAAGTTTGTTAATCCTCGGATGTCTTTAACCAAGTTGACTCAAAAGGAACGGTACGTGAATTGATTACTGAATTTGTAAGTATCCTAAATTTTATCACTGATCTTCCTGAATCATATCTTATTGATCTGTATATTAATGCCTTGAAATGTGACATTGCTTTATTGTTTTGTATATTTTTGAACCATCTACTTTATCTGAAACTTTTCGAAAAGCTATCAAACAAGAAAAAGTAATGCTTGCAGCTTCTTCTTCTAAGCCAAGTTGATTTGCACATTTTAATAAATCTACAAACTCAACTACACCTCAGCTTAAGACAACTACTCTTCCTCCTGGTGCTACTAGATTAAGTTTGGAAGAGATTAAAGATATAAAATCAAAAGGACTTTGTTTTAATTATGATAAGATGTTTACACCTGGTCACTTATGTGAAAAGTCTAGAGTATTCTGTCCTGAAATTGATTCATGTGGCACAACTCTGGAAATTACCAATTCTGAGAGCAATGAACAAATTTTTTAAGACAATGAACCTATCTCAGATAATGTTCAATCTGAAACTTCACCAGCTATGCACTTGTTGGTTCTCCTACTCCTAAAACAATGAGAAATCATGGACATGTTAAGGGCCAATCCATCACTTTTCTGATAGATTTTGGTTCAACTCACAAATTTCTTCATCCAACAATAGATAGAAGATGTGTTGATTCTTCTCAAATTCAACCTATTTCTATGAAGGTGTTTGAGGGTGAAAACGGTTTCTGCTGAGTTCGGTAATTTCGCGTGAGTGGGCGATAAACTGAGTCTAAACCCTAAACAATGTACTGCAAGGGAGTAGTTTAGATTCGAGAGATCAATCTGTACAAATCCGGCCTAAACCAAGAAATGGTCATTCCAGACTTGCTTCGGTCACAAAGTGAAGGAGAAGGTTTGGTTTTAGGGAGGGAAGCGAAGAAAGTGTTGAGACCAGAATAATTGATTCTGGAAGAGTAATTGTTTGATTTGTATCAGAAAGTGAAAGCTAACATATGGGAAAGCTAGCAAGTGGTTTTTGAGTGTTGTATGATCCTGACCAAAACTTGTCATTCGGTGGAAATAGGTAAGACCTATTTATACAAGTCAGAGTGAAACGTACTCTGGTCTTGTAAGAAATAGAAACGGATGAGTAAATGGAAGGAGGTGGTAACCGGTAACGCCTGGAATTGATGTTCCATAATGAAGGAAAGCGTAGACACTTTCATGTAACGGGCGTAGTGTATGCCGCACGCTGTAAACCACCAAACCAATACCCTCTATGAGCATCCCCTGTTTGAGACATGTGTTAGATGTCTCGAGTGTTTTCATGGGAAAACGTGTAGCAAAGTGTTACATGTGGCATGGTGGCATGCCAATGGACATGGTAGAGTCGACATGGCTTTGCCAAAGAATAGGCGCGGCCAAATTTGGGGTTTAGATGCAAACCGTGATGTTTTGGCTTTGGTCCGTAAGTTATGTGGCGAACTTGAACGGTCGACATCCGCATCTCAGAGGGAAGGATAGCCATTGATTATTGCAACCTTCCGTTTTAGCAGCCATCATAGAACATGGCTTTTCCATAGAGTAGGCACGGCCAAATTAGGGTTTAGGTGCAAACCGTGTATTTTGGCTTTGGGCCGCAAGTTGCCATGTGTCAGGTGGCCAACTTGTGTGGTCGAGATCTGCATCTCAAAGAGAAGGGTAGTCATTGATTATTGTAACCCTTCGTTTTAGCATCTAGAGCATGCCTTTTCCATAGAGTAGGCGCGGCCAAATTAAGGTTTAGGTGCAAAACGTGTATTTTGGCTTTGGGCCGCAAGTTGCCATACATCAGTTGGAAAATTTGTGTAGTCGAGATCTGCATCTCAAAGAGAAGGGTAGCCATTGATTATTGCAACCCTTCATTTGTAACATCCAACGTTGAGTATGGCTTTTCCATAGAGTAGGCGCGGCCAAATTAGGATTTATGTGCAAACCGTGTGTTTTGGCTTTTGGCCGCAAGTTGCCATGCATTAGGTGGCGAACTTGTGTGGTCGAGATATGCATCTCAAATAGAAGTCGCTTTGACTACCATATCTTCATTGTTACCTTTCCGACTTGAAATAAAGTCGTTTTGACTACCATATCTCCAATCTGAAATGAGTTAGGGTGTTGTGCAACTGCTTGAATCTTGGTCTCGTCAGTTTCTAGATCCTTGGAAAAGCGCTTGAATGGCCTGGCGCCCCATTCACATCTTTTGACAGTGCCCATGCTGCCAATAGTACTGAGTCCCCATGACGGGCTAAGAGGAGGAATGAGTGGTGATGGAGAAGATCGTTCGACCAGACTTACTTGTGTTTGGAGCCTATGAGTCAGTGCCAACGGGTTTTCCACGGGTGATCGAATTCCATCGATAAGTTTTTGATGCGGCTGTGGGTTGGACGGCTTATTGGAGATTCTTCAGGTTGTCGACATCGGCAGAGGAGACATTCCCAGTTTTGCTTTGTTGTCGGATATCCAAGAGCGCCCCAAGATCATGTCGTAGCCTAGTTCTTTGACAATGTGAAACTTGCCATGCGTTATTCTGGCATGTACTTTTATCACCCAAATAAGTTCTTTATGGAGACTAACAGACAAGGTCCAATGGCTGGCGGCTGGGCGGCTGAAAGATACAATACTAACCCTTTTTTTTTTTTGGTAGACCCACAAACTAAGATTCTTGTGTTCAATGGCACAACCTTCACTAACTGCACCCGGCGACATGCTTCATAAGCCGACGGTAGTAGAGAGACTTATAATCACGAAACCACATTCCCGGTAATGGCAATGCTTTGCCAATGCAAAAGTCTTCTCAGTGCAATAATACCTGCACTTGCAAAAACCGACGATCCCCGTAACCCCGACATTACAAAGTTATCACCTAAATTCGTTAACGAGCCAAAATCAAGGCTAAGAGCTTGAAGAAGCTCAAACATGTTCCCACTCCCGAACTATTTTATAAGATTGGAACTACTAATGCAGGATCAATCTCTTGTTTTCCTTGTGTTAAAGTCTTAAAAGTAGATGACTAGGCTAGTCGACCAGTCATTATAGACTTTCTAGCAGAGTTGTCATCAGTTCCCTAGTAGACTCAACATTTCTATAAGATTTAGTCCCGCATAGACTAGTTATAGCAAAGGAATGGAAAGGAGACTGTATAAAAGTAGATGTTAAAATTCATAATTTGCATACCTTTCTCGGCCAATTGGCTAAGATCAAGTGTAGTATCTGTTCTTATCGCCTTAATATCTCGATATGCTTGTCCAACGGACGACACGGTATTAAATTAATTTTTTTCATGGGGGAGTTTCCACAACGGTAGCTTGTCGCTTGGTTTCTCGCGTGTCACCTTTGTGTTGCACTACCGCAAACGCCTTTGGCACACCCCTACCAAAACTAAAATAATAAACATTGGGTCTTTTGTGTATGTTTCCCTGAATTGGATTCGAAGGAGGTCAGTCTCTCTGGATGAACTAGAGATGGTACTAGTTTGCATGCTGCCATGCGGTTTTGTTCATGGGAGGGGCGAACAGAAACTCTTGGTGAAGCAATTGAACCGATCTTCATCATACGTGGCTGCTAAGGATTTGAGATCCAAATAGAGAAATGGATGGTGCTTGCATGTGAATTAAAGGATTCGGACTCTTAAGATAAATGTAACATCACTATATGTATTTACATTGTCAAAGAAACTATGGAGTTGATACAGCTTCTCCATGTTTAGGTTACAGATAGTTAATTCATCACCAGCTCAAACTAGGAGATTATGGTGGCCGTGACCAGGAAAACTTCATTCATATGTTTAGTTGGTATTGAATCTGGTAGTGGTACTGAAACTTCCAAAACTAGAGCAGCATTTGTTTTTTCAAAACTGAAGATTAAAACCAACCGGCAAGGTCTGGTGTCTTAGGCGTAGTCACCCCCATTAGATGTGGTATCCGGGGCTAATCTGGTACTACTGTCCCTGGCGGCACTAGGCCTTACCACCACCAGGGCAACCGGGGGCAAAGACAGATTCCCAGTGCCTTTGGCTTACCATCTTTGTGGTGGTTGGGGATGACCAGATTTAGCCTTTCAACCACTCACACCAAGCTAGTTGATTGATTAAGTTGTAACAGCAATTCAATATATTCGATATCTTCAAACTTATAATTCCCGATGTGGGATTATTCTCAGTGTTGAGAAAATACGAGGTGATTGTCATCGGGCCTGAATTTGGGTCCAGCGGGATTGCACCTTGAGACGGGCTGACCAAAATTCGCAGGCCCTCCTCTATTGTGTACTCGGGATTTAATTATGAGGTCTATAGGAGTGTTCAATTTGCACATCTCCATTTTCCCCTCTTCTTCCAAATCGTCAAGCAGGTCTCCATTGATTGAGTAACACCATCATCAATCAAATCATCCTCAATACACCCAAATCCCACCTAGTGATTCTAGAACTTTTGATGAACAACGCAATGCAAAACGGAGTCTGTTAGGATGCAGCCGGATTCTGAGGACGATAGATGTTGTTATTACAGTCATGCACAAAGTGTCTCACCTTATATTTATTAAGATCCGAGAAATCAAAGGATGTATTAATGAATTTTTGTATCCGGATGTTAAACCAAAGTCATCTCTCAGAAACCTCTTTTGCTACAAATTTGAAGCTCATTATAACTTGGTATTTATGCAGATTTTCTAGTGTTTCTTTGGATGCCAAACTCTGCGACATAAGAATAAGATTTGTACTAAGCATACCAACCTCAAACAGTTTACAGACTACAATACTGTGGTCCTATGTTGTATTAGGCGCTAGGCGAGGCGAGGCGCCACACCTAGCGCCTAGCGCCCGGGCGCCTAGGCGACCACTGTTACCATTTGTGCTGTTTTTCCATAATATTAATACGTCAGTGATTATATTAACCAGAACTCCTGGTTTTGTATTTTCTCCTTATGATCAAGTGTTGTTCTCCATGTACTTGATGCCGAAGTTAGGAAATCGGAATCCAGACCTTTGAAGCCATGCCTTTTATACCCGATGTCAATGTTATGAATTTCACCCTGAAAATCTTCTAGGTAAGCACATCCTATACTGTGTTTGTTTATTCTTTTTCAGTTACTGTGATTACGATATTGACCGTGTGCGTTTAACTGTATTTTTATTACATAAAGATATGAAGAGAAGTCGGGGTATTTCTTTACTGCAAGAACAGACATAAGAATGGAAAAAGACCCACTGATTCGAATAAAAAATGGAGGAAGAGATGATAAAAAAGAATAGATACAGAGATGACTATATATGATTTCTATATATAGTTACATTTTACATTAAGATATATCAATTTTGCTTTCCATATTTTCGTCATTCATGCCCTTGATTGATCCTTTTGCTTAAGGAAATAAAAATCAATCACGTCATTCATTATATTTCTTACCATCTCTTGAGCGGTGATTGATAGTATAATGAAGGAAATAGAGTAATGTATTTGAGCGTTACGAAGGAAGGAAGGCGTATGTCAGAGAATCACGCAATGAAAGATATGCGCAATCAAAGGTAGCTTGATCCGAGGAAGAGAATGTAATTTAGTTTCCTTTTCTGTTTGTAAATTTATTTTCCCTTTTATTCCGTATTGACTATAGTCTGTAATCATGCCTGTAATGGTGTACAGAATCCCAAATATTCTGCGTATTTTTGGGTCTTTAACAACCAAGAACAAGATTTACGGCATTGTATGGTGTGTAAAATATCAATCACGTAATTTTCCCGATAGGATAACATTAAGATAGGATAACATATATAGGATAACATTAAGATATCAATCACGTAAGTTTCCCGATTTTTATTTCCATAGTTTGCGTCATTGACTATGTTCATCAATCAATGAAACAAATTACTTTAATTGTATTATTAGGTAATAAGAATCAATCACATCAATCACGTTGGCAGATTGATAGTATAACACTGAAAAAGGAAACAGATAATATTTGCATTTATGTATTAAGTTTCATTATACTTCAAGAAGACAACTCAACCCATGGCGCCTTTGGAGCTTAATCTAGTGCCTAACCTTTCCGTGAGGCGCCTAAAGCGCCATAGTCGCATGCCTAAAGCGCTAGTGAGGAAAGTAGTGGAAAACCTGGTTCCTCGGGCGCTGGAGCTACGCTTAGTGCGCCTTTGGCGCCTAGGCGCCAAAGGCGCTCGCCTTTCACAACATAGCGTGGACAGATAAATCACGTGGGCATCCACGTGTTCACAAACAATATTCGCATTTATAAGTAAATAACACTGCGAGGGATAAGATAAATATAAAGCGGTGTAAGATACGATGAATCATCAACTCAGAGTCTTTGGACTCGTCATCGTCTAGTCAATAGGGATTTGAATCGTACATTCTACACTATTACGATGCATAGCATTACGAGATATAAAGAATAAAGCGTAAAGTAAAGTGCTGAAATGTAATGAGACAATGATTTACGTGGTTCAGCACTAAGGCCTACATCCACGGGGTATTGAGTTTCACTATGTATTGAGAGGTTACATAAATAGTCGAATGACTTTGAGTTTCACTATTATAAGGAAGATACGTGGGGTCCACCGTCAGAGGCCGTTTGAACCTTATCTTCTTGTTCTCTGTGTTTATCCCGCTGGTGTCTTCGCTCTGAACCGATTCCCCCAGCGGCTATACTCGATGACGATGGGTCGATGATTTATCTTCCATAAATTAGTTGACACGTACCCTATGGATAGAGTGTTTAATACGGGTGGTTGGGTCGCCTGCATGTGACAGTCAGCTGTCTGCGGCTCCCATACCATCCATGTCAGTCAGCCTCTCCCCCACCGTTGATTCTTAGATCCTTCTCGAGATGGGTAAAACTGATCTTCGGGTACGTTCCAATGCTTCGCAGTGGCCCATTCCTTCAGTGCTCCTCGAATCTTAGCCGTCAGATCATCTCGAAGATGTACGCGTATAGATGGCGGATACTCCTTGGGTGTTTGACACGTATCATTGTATCTCGATGTCCTGGATTATAAGCCTTCCACGTGTAATCCCTTGGACACGTGGAGAGTGATGAATTATGTGTATATAATTTGCCCCTTTTCTTCTAGCCTTGATGTTAGTCAATGTTAGAATAAAAAAATGTTTTCACAATCTCTTCATCTCTCCATAATAACTTCCCCTAGATTTAAGGGCACGTTTCCCATTCTTTTGCAATAACTTCTTCTCGAATCGTGGGATGGTTTTTATCATTCTTGGTGCTATAAAAAAGAGAGAGAATGTAAATTTTGACATAAATTCTATTCTTTTTTCATTCTTCTGTCAGTCCTTAATTTCTCCTTCTCACTGGCCTTTTATTCTCTTCTTTAGTTCTTCCATTTTGTTCTTTAGCTCTTAACTACTGCTGGTGTTGTTGTGGATGGAAAATCCTAGGATTTTCCGAGGTTTTGACTGCTGTCGTTGTTCATCGTTCTCTCATTAACTGCCTTCGTTCTTCTCCTAAATCTTTTGATACAGGTATGAAGCTTTACTTATTTTGATTGATTATTGCTTTTCTGCTGCTGCGTTCTTGGTTTTGTGATGAAGAAAAAATACACGAAAGTATATATACTTGCCCCTGTTTTTCATCACAAAACCTACGAACTTCCCGTCTGTTGATTTAAACTTGTTTTTGATGTTTATGAGTAATCTAGGGTTCTCCGTTTGTTACGGATTTTAAGGTTTTTATATGTCGTTTCTGATGGTTTTGAAGAAGTTGAAAATTTTACTTTATGATTCCTTCTGTTTAATCTTTGTGTTGTTTCTGTGACTCTTCGTAGTTATGGATGATCGTCATCGGGTCCCTTATCAGACTCCACCATCTAGTCCATATAGGTCTTCTCCTCCTAGAAGTCCAGATGTATCTCCGCCAATATGAGGTTCTTCTAGACCTTCACACCCTGATCCCCGTGCTCAAAGGACCTCATCTGCCCTCGGTTCCATATTTTCCTTTGTTAAGAAAGGGGATCAGGCGAGTGGTCCTTATGGCTCTCGATACGCTGCTATTCGTCCCGCTGCTACCCAACGAGTTGGGCTAACAAACCCGCCGCCTTCTACCACTCATCATGCTGAGCCGCTGGATGTACAGCCTCTTCGCTCTATTGTTCCAACCACGATGCCTCCTCCCCCTCCTGCTGTTCCGATAAAGGGGAAGTCTGCCAAGGGTACCGCACCGAAGGCTGGTTCGTCCAAGAATCTTCCCACTAAGAGAAAAACCTCAGATTTGAGTCCTCCGAAGAGGCCTTTGTCGGACCCTGTAGATGACTCTGAAGCCCCCCATTATACGAAGCGTCTCTGTGGGTAAGAAAAAGGTTACTTTCAAGCATATAGATCTTGAGGCGTTCAAGTTGAAGCATGATCTTGAAGCCTTCGAAGTCAGGTTCTACGCTCCCGACGATGATCTGATTTCTAGTTACAAGTACGATGAGTACCATTTGCTGACTACAGTGGGTGCCTTCGAAGCTGGGATTATGTTGCCTTTGTACAAGTATGGTGACTCCTTTTACTACAATATATTAGCTCGTCGTGAGAGTTCTACTTCTCATACACACTATCGCTCGGTAGTGCAATTGACTGGGAACTATCTTCGGGCACTCAAGGAATGCTATCTTCGGAGTAAGGGGGAAACAATGATGACTTGCTACGTTCCTAACAATGATGACTTTCTATGTTAAACTCCAAGCGTTCTTTTGGGCGGAGTCGAACACAAGGATGTTAGGTCTAACGACAAATACGGTGATAGCACTTTGGGACTCTTTATTCCGACCTTCGTGATCTTGGTTTGTTTTTGTTTTGGGTTGCCGAATCTCCTTTCGGCTCCCTTTTCTTATTGCTCTTGATGTATTCATTGGGTTGAGGTACCCCTCTTAAGTACCTCCTTTTCAATGAATTTCCTCTTTAATCGATCAAAAAAAAATAGTAACCTAAAAGTTGTTTCGAGTATTTACCTATAAAATTCATCTCTTTTACGTAGATAGTATTTGTTTGTTAGTAAGTAAGCTTCATCTACTGGCCCAAAAAGATGCTGCAATACAACTTTGTGCTGTTTTGTTGTTAAGGATCTTTAGTGGACTGTACATACATACTTGCTCGCCTTGATCCTGCAGTGAAAAACACCTATGCAAGAGAGAAATATCTGTACTTTCAGCTTGTTTTGAGACTAAGCGGAATGATCACCAAAAAAATAATATTTGGGTAAAGTGGAAACCGTAATATCTTAATTTTGCACCCACTTTATGGACCAAACAGACTGTGCTGATAAATAACAAATCAAAATGTTGAACCATGATCTTTTTTTGAGGCAAACAATACTAATCAACTCAGATTTAAATACAGTACTTGTAGTACAATCATCAAACAGAGGAAGCTAAAAGAATGAAAAGAGGACTTTAGGGAGCCATCATATTACAATCTGAATGATCACAAGAGTGAAGCAAATAGCAGTGAAAGAAAAAATTAAACAAGAAAGCCTTTCTTTTTTGAGTCTGAAAAGATTATATAAAGAAAAAATAAAAGATATTGAAGGGAGATGCACTTGCAATGCTACAATATGGCACTAGCCAGAACACACAGAGACACATGAAAGATAGTAGTGAATCCCTACTACACTACATCGAAACCGAAACCAAAACCAAAAAGACACGGCTATTTCTTCTTGGCCGAGATAAAAGTTCTTTTGGAGGAACAAATACATAACCCGATTCCAAAATATATATTTTCATGATCCTTTGCATACTTGGAAGTTTAGTTTTAAGTGTTTCCGTTTGCAAATATTCGTAAGTGGTTTCTAACAGATGAATCACCACCAAGGAAAGGATGGTATACATAAAATTTGTGGCCATTTGAGAGCTGAAGATTTCATTCATTCTTTGACAATTCAGTACGTAATTGCTTGATCTATATATCGCATGTGACCATACATAGCCTTGTTTTTCAACTATATAAATTAAATGAAACCACCAGATTCAGTACTAAAATATACATAAGCGCATGTACTAACACTAGCTGCCAACTGCAATTTGTTTCTTGGATTTGTTGATGCGTACGTTAACTTGTTTTACAGAAAACTTCAAAAAAAAAAGTTGATGCTAAAAAACCAACTCAATTCCCAAGTAAACTCAACTTCAGGCAGCTAGCGAGCTTAGGATTTTGTCCCACATAGACTAGTTGGTGTGGAGGAATGCAAACGAAACGGTATAAAAGCGAATGTTAAAATTCAGAATAAGCATACCTTTCTCGGCCTATTGGCTAAGATCAAGTGTAGTATCTCTGTTCTTATCAGTTTAATATCTGGTATGTCTTAACTACGGTGGACATGATATTAAATTAACTTTTTTCTTGGGGGGAGTTACCATCTTAGTAGCTTGCTACTGGGGTTTCTCATTGTGTCGCCTTTGCGTTGCACTACTGCAATGGCCTAGCACACCCCTACCAATACTAAAACAAAGGTTGATTGAATGATGAACTGTAGATTGTCCTAGCTAGTTATGGCAGGTGCGGAGGGATGGGTCATGTTCAAAAACAACACTGTAAAGAATATGGCTGTTTATGGGTAAAAATCGTTTCTGCCGATTTCGGTAAATTCGGTAGGTGAGTGAGAAACTGGTTCAAACCCTAAACAAATGTGCTGCACGTGAGCACTTTATAGATTCGAGAGATCAATCAACAAGTCCGGCCTAAACCAAGAAATGGCCGTTCCAGACTTGCTTCGGTCACAAAGTGGAGGAGAAGGGTTGATTTGGGGAGGGAAGCAAAGAAAGGTGTTGAGGAGAGTAGTATCTCGACTTGTATCAGAAAGTGAAAGCTTAGGAAGCTTGCAAGAGATGAAAGCTTTTGGAGAGCTTGTAAAGTTGCCTTTCTGAGAGTGTAAGTGTAGTATATTTCTCCTGACCGAGACTTGTCCTCTGGTGGAAATAGGTAAGACCTATTTATACAAGTCGAGATTTAAACGTACCCTGGCCTCATGAAGGAAGAGAGTAAAGGGTGAAATAATGGGAGGAGGTGGTAACCGCATGGTTTAATGGGTGAAAACGTTTTTCACCTTTATTTCCTCTTTTATTTGACCGCTTTATTCCTTTTCACGCTTTCTTAATGTGAGCGTAGTAGTGTACGCCGCATCTTTGACCGCCAAACCAAAACCCTAAAGAAGCATCCCCCAGTTTTTGTTGATGTCTCGAGTGTTGGTTGCATCTTGAGTGCAAGTGGCGCTGCTAGTGGCGCGTGTGGCATGTGCCAATAGCATGTGCGGAATGCCTTGGTGGTAGTTTGCACGGTTTGCAAGTTAGGCTACCAGCGTGTGTGTTTGGCATGTGCCAATGGCATGTGCGGAATGCCTTGGTGGTAGGTTGCACGGTTTGCAAGTTAGGCTACCAGCGTGTGTTTTTGGCATGTGCCAATGGCATGTGCGGAATTCCTTGGTGGTAGGTTGCACGGTTTGCAAGTTAGGCTACCAGCGTGTGTGTTTGGCATGTGCTAATGGCATGTGTGGCCATTAGGGCCGTGACCTTGATAGGGAAACTAGCGAGCGAGCATGTTGGCATGTACCAATGGCATGCGTGGTCGTTAGGGCCGTGATTTTGCTAGGGAAACTAGCTAGCGAGCATGTTGGCATGTGCCAATGGCATGCATGGCTTTTAGGGCCGTGACCTTGATGGGGAAACTAGCTAGCGAGCATGTTGGCATGTGCCAATGGCATGCGTGGCCGTTAGGGCCGTGACCTTGATAGGGAAACTAGCTAGCGAGCATGTTGGCATGTGCCAATGGCATGCGTGGCCGTTAGGGCCGTGATTTTGCTAGGGAAACTAGCTAGCGAGCATGTTGGCATGTGCCAATGGCATGCGTGGCCGTTAGGGCCGTGACCTTGATAGGGAAACTAGCTAGCGAGCATGTTGGCATGTGCCAATGGCATGCGTGGCCGTTAGGGCCGTGATTTTGCTAGGGAAACTATCTAGCGAGCATGTTGGCATGTGCCAATGGCATGCGTGGCCGTTAGGGCCGTGATTTTGATAGAAAAAGGCCGCTAGCGAGCATGTTGGCATGTGCCAATAGCATGCGGGGTCGTTAGGGCCGTGGCTTTGGTAGAAAAAGGCCGCTAGCGAGCATATTGGCATGTGCCATTGGCACGTACGGCCATGTTGACCTAGTTGCACGTTTTGCAAGCCTAGGGCGCTATATTTGGCATGTGCCAATGGCATAGCGGCTTAGTTTGGCATGGTTGCCATGGTGAGCAGAGTGCGGCTTGGCTTGGCATTGTTGCCATGGTGCGCAGAGTGCGGCTTGGTTTGGCGTGGTTGCCATGGTGCGCAGAGTGCGGCTTGGTTTGGCATGGTTTCCATGGTGCGCAGTATGCGGCTTGGTTTGGCATTGTTGCCATGGTGCGCAGCATGCGTCTTGGTTTGGCATTGTTGCCATGTTGCGCAGTATGCGGCTTGGTTTGGCATTGTTGCCATGGTGCGCAGGGTGCGGCTTGGTTTGGCATTGTTGCCATGGTGCGCGATATGCGGGTTGGTTTGTCATTGTTGCCATGGTGCGCAGATGCGGCTTGGTTTGGCATTGTTGCCATGGTGCGCGATATGCGGCTTGGTTTGGCATTGTTGCCATGGTGCGCAGATATGCGGCTTGGTTTGGCATTGTTGCCATGGTGCGCAGATATGCGGCTTGGTTTGGCATTGTTGCCATGGTGCGCGATATGCGGCTTGGTTTGGCATTGTTGCCATGGTGCGCGATATGCGGCTTGGTTTGGCATTGTTGCCATGGTGCGCGATATGCGGCTTGGTTTGGCATTGTTGCCATGGTGCGCAGATGCGGCTTGGTTTGGCATTGTTGCCATGGTGCGCAGATGCGGCTTGGTTTGGCATTGTTTCCATGGTGCGCGAGGTGCGGCTTGGTTTGGCATTGTTGCCATGGTGCGCGATATGCGGCTTGGTTTTGGAATTAGGGTTACGTGTTGAAAACCCTAATCTGGTATTTTGAAAAAATACCCCTATTAATTATTTACACCCGAGTTAAATGCTCTTAGTTAATGTGTTGCGGGTAACACTAGGTCATGGGGTTTTACGATTTTACCCCTTGTCTAAAAACCACCATCAACATTAAGTCCCCGCTAGCTCGGAACAGGGGCTTTGTTGCGAGGTAAGCATAAGATGGTGACAAACTATTAACAGCAAAACGTAAGGAACATTGAAGGAGGCTTGTCTGACCTTTTATAAATAGGATTTGGAATCCTTGCCTCTGGTAGTTTTGCACAAATCGGGAGGCTGGTACAATTGGTGGGCCCGGTGCAGCTTGGGCGACGTTGGGAAGCTGGCGTGAGTTGGGAAACTGAGTGTGCTAGCTGGTGGGACCGCGCAAAGTGTAGAAGCCGTGTGTGCTTGCAGGTCGGGCGCAATTGGTGGGGCCGGTGCGGCTTGGGCGACGTTGGGAAGGCGGGCGTGAGTTGGGAACCGAGTGTGTGCTAGTTTGGTGGGACCAGCGCAAAGTGTAGAAAGCCGTGTGTGCTTGCAGGTCGGCGCAATTGGTGGGGCCGGTGCAGCTTGGGCGACGTTGGGAAGCTGGCGTGAGTTGGGAAACTGAGTGTGCTAGCTGGTGGGACCGGCGCAAAGTGTAGAAGCCGTGTGTGCTTGCAGGTCGGCGCAATTGGTGGGGCCGGTACAACTTGGAAGCCGTGCTTGCAGGCGTGACTTATGTAAATAAAGAGGGAGTAGACGTTTCTTCAGACAGCAAAGTTTCCTTATTTTGCTTTCCTTCACGTGCGGCTTCCATTAGATCATCGTTCATGCCAAAAAATCTGGTAGCGTTATGTCCCTCATTGCTTCCTTTCCTTTTTTAAAGGTTCTCGTATTCAAACCCAACGCAACCGCATCATCTCCCTCGTTTGAGAAAGGTTCTTCTTGTTGAATTTCTCTCAGATATTTTCTTCTTCTTTGGCGGACTGTCGTACACTTTACCGCCGCTTGTTGTATAAATGGAAAATTTCCCTTTGTGCGAGAGATATCCCGTTGGAGCATGCGTCGTTGTTATCGACGAGGATGACCTAGTCGTTCCCCTTCCTTCGAATCCGTCCTTGTTGATCGTCCGCAGACTTGGAGGACGCCGATTTAGGGATCTATCTTACGAAATGGGATGCAACGAGAAGTCCCCGGTCATACTTCGGTTTGATATGATGGAATGTATGAACACGTGAATGTAACCTTCTGGCGTGCTTTTGGAGTTTTAGGTGCACATCTACGGATTCATGTTGAGAAATTCCCGTGGCTCGTAAAACCTCGATAGTGATGATGTTGAAATCAGTAATATTCTGGTTGAGGGGAGTGAAAGCATCTTGCACTGGTAGTCTCCATGCATGACCTACTTTCATTATATCGCCTTGAATCCCCCTCCACGGGATTTGATATAAGCCTATCGTACTCTTCCCCGGATGTGACACCGGGATGCTCGAAATTACATGATGACATATTCTCGGATAGTGCAGGCTCGGAATCCTCCGCAGCCTCGTAAAGTGTTGAAGGCGTCTTCTATACGGGAGAGGTGATGATGTTCTTGCGCTGCACCCTTGAAGAGTAGAGGACCTTGTTGTGGGTACGGATTTTTGGTGGACTGTTCTTCGTAGCTTTGACAGTGAAGGGATCCCATGTATATCTTTCGTCCTCAAGTATGGTTTACGTGTTTCCATCCTTGTAGTAATTGCTACTCGCGGTGGAGCTCTGGGCGGGGAGTGTGGCGGCATGACCCTTTGCAGGGAAGGAGTGGCGTTGAAGCGAACGTTGATGCGAAGCCGCCGCCGAGAACGTTTATGTGTAGCTACTTCTGGAGAGAACGTTGATGTGTAGCTACTGGAGAGAACGTTGATGCGGAGCTACTTCTGGAGAGAACGTTGAAACAACGTCTTGCAACTCTTAGAGCCTTGACGGTTACCATTTTGAAGTCGGAGACCGCGTCACGTTCCGTCAAACTCGACATCCCTCAAGAGACCATAGGTTAGGAGTCCCCGCCCATCTATCGATCGTGCTTCCTATGAGAGGTTGGGGTTTGGGAACGGCTTCCCTGGATGGAAACGCCTTCTTTCCTGATGTAGTGCAGTTGAGGGGTGCAAATATGTCTTGACGCTAAGCCTTGGAGAAACATAGAATCTCACACAACTGTTTCATCATAGACTGTACGACTTTGTTGGAGAAGTTCTCGTCGTGCGGGTCCTGACGGAAGAAGGGTCTCCGTGAACTCAGGTTTCCTTTGCTTTCGATTTTGGAGAAGTCTTTCCTGATCTTTACGTGTGTCGAAGTTGGATTGCTTATCCCCTTCTACTGGGCGTTTAAGAGCAACGCGAGCCTCTTCATCTATAAACGCACGTCCCGTCGAAGTATCTTTTGTATTTTCATCAAATCAACAGTGCTAAAAGGAGGTCGGCTTCTTCCGGATCTTCCAGTATCTTTCCCTAATGGTGGAGTAGCGTCTCTGGTAACGGTTGGAGCTTCCATGCTTGAAGAACCGTTGGGGTGGCGGAAACGGCTCTGGTTCTAGTGATCGTAAGTGTATCGTGCAGAGATGACATGGTTTTGATCACGAAGTTCTGGAGTCATGGCGCTGTTTCGAAGGGAGAGGATGGTCTTTGGAAGGGCGCAAGATGTTAGCGCCTGGAAGGATGCAAACTGTTAGCACATAGTGTGGTACTCGCGGCTAGCATGCGCGTGCGGCATGTGTGCCTGGCATGTGCGTCTGGTAAGCGCGTCTGGCAAGCACGTCTGGCAAGCGCTTCTGGCATACGCGTCTGGTAGGAGCTTCTGGCATGCGCGTCTGGTAGGCGCTGGATCTTCTTAGAATGGGCGCTGGCTTGGATTTTTTCTTGCGGGCCCAGTTGCCTCTTCCCATACGTAGCTCAAACAGAAATCCTTTCCTTATTCAAATTCCAAAAAGTGTTATGCTCATGAAATGGGTTGGCTCCCTTTTTTTTTTTACCTCGTATGTTTGTTATCACGTCATGGTGTTAGCGGTAGTGATAAAGTGGGCGAGCATATTCCAGCTATGTACTCCAGCGTTTCTCTTTCAATTTGTTTTATTGTTTTCTTGTGCTGGTGCAAACCATAGCCATAGGTATGCCTTTCATAAACTTGTGGAAATACTTCATCATAAATAATTCTTCGAATGTCACTATAGTAACATCTTCCAATAGTGACGGGTAATTATTTTTGTGCAAAGTAGGAACGTACGAGTAGGTGGCTTTTTTTTTTTGAAAGGCAAACAAAGCGCCTAGTTTATGGTTTTTGTCTTCCTGGATTTCTTGGGTTGATAGATAAATGTTAGCTTTTGAGGATATTGGATTATTTCTGGGATGAATGGTTTTGATAAAATGACTCTGATTATGTTTTGGGAAAGGAATATTGCTTTTATGAAAGTGTGCGCTAGCCATAGGCACAATACTCAGTAGTATGACGGTTTTACTAAGAGCCTAAAAACAGATCGTATGTCTTGCGCAGTCTAAATTTACTCACTTCATAGGTTTTTTTGAACACGCCCCTCTCCATGTAAAAGGCGGTTTTTTGGTAGCATCGTCAGCAAGTCCCCAATCGTTGATAGCATCTTCTGCGAGTCCCCGCTTTTCTCGTGTAGTTTTTGCAACCGGTAACCGGTCGTCTGGGTAGTTGAGTCGGATCGAGTGGTAGCATCTTCGGCAAGTCCCCGCCTTGTGTAGTTTTTATAACTAGTAACCGGTCGTCAGGTAGTTGAGTCGGACCGAGTCGCAAGTCCCCAATCGCCGGTGGCATCTTCAACGAGTCCCCGCTTTTCTCGTGTAGTTTTTGCAACTGGTAACCGGGTCATCTCGGTAGTTTAGTCGGATCGAGTCGCCTTCCCTACCATCTTGACATCCGGGTCGAAGAATGAGATCGACACCGACATTGTAGTGATAGATCAATCCTCCCGCCGTGGTCGCCAATTGTTTATGGGTAAAAATCGTTTCGCCGATTTCCGGTAAATTCGGTAGGTGAGTGAGAAACTGGTTCAAACCCTAAACAAATGTGTTGCACGTGAGCACTTTATAGATTCGAGAGATCAATCCAGACAAGTCCGGCCTAAACCAAGAAATGGCCGTTCCAGGACTTGCTTCGGTCACAAAGTGGAGGAGAAGGGTTGATTTGGGGAGGGAAGCAAAGAAAGGTGTTGAGGAGAGTAGTATCTCGACTTGTATCAGAAAGTGAAAGCTTAGGAAGCTTGCAAGAGATGAAATCTTTTGGAGAGCTTGCAAAGTTGCCTTTCTGAGAGTGTAAGTGTAGTATATTTCTCCTGACCGAGACTTATCCTCTGGTGGAAATAGGTAAGACCTATTTATACAAGTCGAGATTGAAACGTACCCTGGCCTCATGAAGGAAGAGAGTAAAGGGTGAAATAATGGGAGGAGGTGGTAACCGCATGGTTTAATGGGTGAAAACGTTTTTCACCTTTATTTCCTCTTTTATTTGACCGCTTTATTCCTTTTCACGCTTTCTTAATGTGAGCGTAGTGTACGCTTTCATCTCAGTGACCGCCAAACCAAAACCCTAAAGAAGCATCCCCCAGTTTGTGTTGATGTCTCGAGTGTTGGTTGCATCTTGAGTGCAAGTGGCGCTGCTAGTGGCGCGTGTGGCATGTGCCAATAGCATGTGCGGAATGCCTTGGTGGTAGTTTGCACGGTTTGCAAGTTAGGCTACCAAATGTGTGTTTGGCATGTGCGGAATGCCTTGGTGGTAGGTTGCACGGTTTGCAAGTTAGGATACCAGCGTGTATTTTTGGCATGTGCCAATGGCATGTGCGGAATGCCTTGGTGGTAGGTTGCACGGTTTGCAAGTTAGGCTACCAGCGTGTGTGTTTCGCATGTGCTAATGGCATGCGTGGCCATTAGGGTCGTGACCTTGATAGGGAAACTAGCTAGCGAGCATGTTGGCATGTGCCAATGGCATGCATGGCCGTTAGGGCCGTGATGTTGCTAGGGAAACTAGCTAGCGAGCATGTTGGCATGTGCCAATGGCATGCATGTCTTTTAGGGCCGTGACCTTGATGGGGAAACTAGATAGCGAGCATGTTGGCATGTGCCAATGGCATGCGTGGCCGTTAGGGCCGTGACCTTGATAGGGAAACTAGCTAGCGAGCATGTTGGCATGTGCCAATGGCATGCGTGGCCGTTAGGGCCGTGATTTTGCTAGGGAAACTAGCTAGCGAGCATGTTGGCATGTGCCAATGGCATGCGTGGCCGTTAGGGCCGTGACCTTGATAGGGAAACTAGCTAGCGAGCATGTTGGCATGTGCCAATGGCATGCGTGGCCTTTAGGGCCGTGATTTTGCTTGGGAAACTAGCTAGCGAGCATGTTGGCATGTGCCAATGGCATGCGTGGCCGTTAGGGCCGTGATTTTGATAGAAAAAGGCCGCTAGCGAGCATGTTGGCATGTGCCAATAGCATGCGGGGCCGTTAGGGCCGTGGTTTTGGTAGAAAAAGGCCGCTAGCGAGCATATTGGCATGTGCCATTGGCACGTACGGCCATGTTGACCTAGTTGCACGTTTTGCAAGCCTAGGGCGCTATATTTGGCATGTGCCAATGGCATAACGGCTTAGTTTGGCATGGTTTCCATGGTGCGCAGAGTGCGGCTTGGTTTGGCATTGTTGCCATGGTGCGCAGTATGCGGCTTGGTTTGGCATTGTTGCCATGGTGCGCGAGTGCGGCTTGGTTTTGGCATGGTTGCCATGGTGCGCAGATGTGCGGCTTGGTTTGGCATTGTTGCCATGGTGCGCGGCAAGATGCGGCTTGGTTTGGCATTGTTGCCATGTTGCGCAGACATGCGGCTTGGTTTGGCATTGTTGCCATGGTGCGCGGGTGCGGCTTGGTTTGGCATTGTTGCCATGGTGCGCAGTGATGCGGCTTGGTTTGGCATTGTTGCCATGGTGCGCAGATGCGGCTTGGTTTGGCATTGTTGCCATGGTGCGCGATATGCGGCTTGGTTTGGCATTGTTGCCATGGTGCGCAAATATGCGGCTTGGTTTGGCATTGTTGCCATGGTGCGCATATGCGGCTTGGTTTGGCATTGTTGCCATGGTGCGCAATATGCGGCTTGGTTTGGCATTGTTGCCATGGTGCGCCAAAGATGCGGCTTGGTTTGGCATTGTTGCCATGGTGCGCGAGGTGCGGCTTGGTTTGGCATTGTTGCCATGGTGCGCAGATGCGGCTTGGTTTTGGAATTAGGGTTCTCGTGTTGAAAACCCTAATCTGGTATTTTGAAAAAATACCCCTATTAATTATTCACACCTGAGTTAAATGCTCTTAGTTAATGTGTTGCGGGTAACACTAGGTCATGGGGTTTTACGATTTTACCCCTTGTCTAAAAACCACCATCAATAATGGCAAACCAATTGAACAAATCTTCATCAGATGTGGCCGCACCACCAGTATCTTAGCTTCAACACTAGAAGCCGATCAATGGAAAATCCCAGTAAAGAACAGAGAAATCGAGATCCAAAAGAACGCTTGTCCACCGGACGGAATGATATTAAATTGATTTTTTTCATGGGGGAGTTTCCATCCCAGTAACTTGCTACTTGGGTTCTCATGCGTCGCCTTTGCGTTGCACTATTGCAAAGTCCTGGCGCACCCCTACAAATTACTGAAGTAACAAAGATTGGGTCTTTGTGTATGTGGCGATGTAAACAAAACTGTAAGAGCTCTTGGTGAAGTAATTGAACATATCTTCATCATACGTGGCGGCCTAAGATTCAAGTTCCAAATAGAGAAATAGATGGTTCTTGCACGCGAATTGAAGGATTCGGACTCTAAGTTGAGGAAAAAAAAAACAATGCAGTTGATACATCTTGTCCGTGTTTAGGTTCACCCCCATTAGATTCTGGGAACTGAACATTAAAAACCAACCGGCAAGGTCTGGTTTCTTAGACGTAGTCACCCCCATTAGATGTGGTATCCGGGGCTAAGCTGGTACTACTGTGGCGCTAGGCCTTACCCACCACCAGGGCAAAGACAGATTCCCAGTGCCTTTTGTTTGGCTTACCATCTTTGTGGTGGTTGGGGATGACCAGATTTAGCCTTTCAATCACTCACACCAAGCCAATTGATTGAATTAAGTTGTATCCAAAATTGGATATATGCGATATGTTTAAACTTATAATCCCCGATGTGGGATTATTTTCAGTATTAAAAAAAAAGTACGGGGTGATCGCCATCGGGACTGAATTCTGGTCCAGCCCGATTACACCATGAGACGGGCTGAGCGAACACATGCCCTCTATTCTGGACTCAAGCTTTCATTACGAGGTCTGTTGGACTGGAGTCTTCAATTTGCGCATCTCCACCCCTACAAAAACTAAAACAAAAAACATTGGGCTTTCGTGATGTTGCTTAGGACCAATTTCAGGTTGCTACTGGGGTTCTAGTTTGTCGCCTTTGTGTTGCACTACTGCAACCCTACCAAAACTAAAATAAAGGTTGATCGATTTGGTGTTTATTCCTTGTTACGGTCCTAGCTAGTTTGCGTTATTGGATCTGACAACTATGTGTTAGTTTTTTCTTTCGGGTACAATAATAATAGTTAAGTTTGAGCAAAATCTAGACTATGTAGTCTTATACCCTAGAAAGATCTACAACTCTTTTGTATAAGAATGTCACAACAAACAGTTATTTTCTGCATTATTTTGTGCATTAAGTTGGTACTTTGAAGAATTTTCAACTTTGTTCAACTAGGTGTTTTCTTCATATCTTCAGATTTTACTTCATAGAATTGAGCAGGACTTTGGATTTAGAAGGCAGCAAGTCTGAAATGTACAATTATTTGATCTTTTTCTTTTTTTGTAAAAAGGATTTTCATTCAATAAAATTAGTGATTAAACACTTACCAAGAGTAGCATTTAGAGTTCATGTGTTAGCATGTACAAATTGATGGATGGGTCATGTTTAAAGAAACTGTGAGAGCTCTTCATGAAGTGCTCTTGGTGAAGCCCTATCAAAGTTTATCAAGTCTATTTTGTGGTAAATGCCGCTTCCCACTTAGTACGTGTAAATGCACAGTAATTGTAGTTCCTTGTCCTTTTTACCAGCTAAATAACTTCTGTAAAAAGAATTATTTCAAGCAAGTTTGAGTTCGTGTTTTAAACAAAACAAACAAAAAAAACACTCCACCAAGGTCCAAGCAACTTTGCGTTGCACTATTACAATGGCCTGGCACACCCCTACCAAACCTAAAAAACAAAGAACATTGGGTTTTGTCTATGTCGACCCATGTATGCGATTTAGAAGAAAAAAGAAACAATCTTCAACACCGTTAACAACCAATGCTACTAGTCCTAGGTAAAAGAGGTTGCCAAGAGGGCATTGGTTGAGGGAAAAATACGGTGTAGTCCAAAAACGCGTTAAAAGGTATGGATTAGTCCATCCCGAGTTAACTAGGTATAGTTTAGTCCAAAAGTTATTTAAAATACGGAAAATACACAAATAACCTTCCTAATTTACAATTTAGTCCAAATATTTACAGTTTAGTCCAAAGTGACTCATGATGATGTCAACAATTTTAAATAATATAAAAAAAAATTAGAAAACAATTTATCTTTTGAACCGCTTGTCCAAAATTCACGAACTTTATATATTTGGAAAACTCTTTCCGAGATCTACAAAAACAGTACCCATATGACTAAATAATTTTCAGTTTTTAAAAATTTTAATTTTGATGTGTATAAAAAATGACACATGCACGAAATTTTCAAAAGTTTATTGCAGTCATTTGTTCACATGGGCACCACTTTGTCCACACCTACAAAATATGCATGAAATTGGTCATTCATATCCACCATCAAACCTACTTTTTCATGAAAATTACATCGGTGCACCAATATGTATACCCCTGCAAAACATGCATTAGACCGTTTATTCATTAACACATACAAATTTACTTTTTCATGGAAAAATAAACCTGTGCATCAATGTACACTCCTGCAAAACATGCATAAAATCGATCATTCATAACCACAACCTAACTTTCTTTTTCAAGGGCGGAGGCACCAATATGCACATGCAGCACACCCTTCCAAACAAGCATAAAATCGATCATTCATAGCCACACACAAACCTATTTTTCATGGGAATTACACATGTTCACTAATATGTACACCCCTACAAAACATGCATAAAATCGACCATTCATACCCACACGCCGACCTATTTTTCATGGAAAATATACTGATGCATCGTGGAACAAATCAACCATATTCGCCTACATACAAATCTGGATTTACACAGGTGCACTAATATGTACGCACCTACAGGTCCTACACATATTGTATAAACATAACATGGAAACTCAGATGGATTTGAACCATCAACCTCCACAAACCTTGTGATAGGCTTGGGCGCTCTACCATTTTGAGCTTGTGAGTCCCTAAATAAGATGCATAAAACCAAGACAAATTAATGTCAAAGGTGCACCCGGATATAATACAGTTTTGTATCATAATCAACAAGTGTATAACTATGTAAACATTAACAATCAATATGTGTACAATTATGTACACATTAATAATCAACATGTATACAACTATGTACATATTAAAAATCTGGAACTGGGCATTCATTGCCTACATGCAGAAACATGACAGTTGGTTGATAAATGGATTTTAAAAGCCTCTAAGAACCTACAGATTGTTTCCAAATTGGTCAAGCGAGTACAAGATAGGATATTTGTCATTAAGAAATAAATTTTCTCATCAGAAGAATGGGCAGTAGAAAACATACCTAGTAGCTACCTTTTACTATTTGCAATTGTTAGTAGCCTCCTTGGGTGATTCCACCGTCCTTACATGTAGGTAACTTGAATTAGGTCCAACATACCTCCGCAAACTAACAAAATGTGAGCTAATAAAATCTATTTAGAATACATGAATTTAGAAAAATATTTTACATAAAGCAACAACGATGTAAGAAGCTAAAGTAGTATTCGGCCTTTTAAAGAAAGGGTAATCTGAAGTAGTATTCAGCCTTTTAAACCATAGTTATATTAGCTGGAGATATGTTTGAGGTGCGAGAAGTTGGACCAGCAAGATTTACAGTTTATACCAAAATGTAAGAAATTATATTATAGAACTTCTCACATTAAGATTAAGAATCTGGGGACTAACGATGTGCAAAGGTTATTTTTTCTTGTAAAGGTTACATAGTAAGCTAAATCTTAATATTATAGAAAGTCTTTCATGTGTAGAACTATGTGCAAATTACCAATCAACAAGTTTACAACTATGTGCACATTGAAAATCAATGTGTATAATTATGTACACATGGGTAAGAAGACAAAAAAAAAAGGTTTCATAGGTACCGTGTGATCCTTGAGCTTCTTGTAAACACTCCATCGATGCTCTGTCATATTTCCTGCAAAGATTTGACCCAGTGATCAATCAGTTATTCAGAATAACATAGTTTCTGCAAACCACCTTAAGTTTATGTTTTGGAGACGAAGAGATGCAGAAGCTCATCAATTCTTTGGCACATTCGCTTTCAAACAAAAGTGGAAACAGTTTAAAATAAGATTATTTGATCAAAAGCATGACAATTCTATATAGTGATACCAAAAGAAACTCCTAGTTTAATGATAACAATCAACAGGTGTACAACTACATATTAACAATCAATAGGTGTACAACTATGTACACATTAAGAATCAACATGTCTACAACTATGTGCACATTTGAAAACCTTAGCATCAACTATGGAATTCATTTCAAAATTTAAAGTGCCTAAAAATGTAGGAACAATTTAAAGGAAAGGAATCATCTAAAACTTCAACATAAAATGATTAGCACATACAAAGGTAAAGCAAGAGCTCCAATTAAAAGATACCACAATACTCAACTCGTTCGACTATAATACCGAAACCATACCTGTGACCATTTCAGCATGTTAGCAACACAAACAGATAGGTTCGATGATAACCTTACAATCACTAACATCTCTAATTCATTGATACCAAGAAGAGCACCTACAATCATATATAGAATAGTAAACAATCAAACTTGTAAACATTTATCATGTAATGAATCCGAATCACATGGCATCTAATACGACAAACTTAGACATTAGAGGCAAGGTTAGACTCAAACTGAGGACACACACACAGTGATTACCATGACTTTAGAGGCAAGGTTAGACTCAAACTGAGGCTTAACTACACCACTGCTCCTATAAGCTTACTTTTCCTTCTTCCTGATTGCAGATTTCTCCTTCCTGTGAAATTCTAAAACGTAAGAGAAGGTGAAAAATGAAGTTTACTCACCTCTCCTACATTCCGGACTTAAACGGAGACATAAGATAATCACAGCTCAACCACATTACTATTATGTGGACATGCATGTGAGGAATTAATGGAGGGCTCGCACTGCAACTGAAGTTCATCTCTGTCTTTACCTTAGATTCCATAATGATCACTCAATTAAAAATGCTAAATACGATAAATGAAAATTAATATATACACAAAAATGAAACTTTAATTATATCTTGTTAGGTAACAGAATGTGAATCCCTTAAAAAAAATTGAACCCATTGTTGAGCCCTAACTTTGTCATCGTCTAGCAAGACTCAATTCAACTAAATCAAATGGACTATGAACCAACAAATTAATATCATCTTATCGAACTAAGATGCAAAAATGGATTACATATAGGTGCACTAATATGTACACTTGGATAATGTACAGGTGCACCAATATGTACACTTACATAAAGTACAGGTGCACAATATCAAAGAACAAGATAAGCTGATATATTTTGTTATTCTCCATCTTCATAATATCAAAAAAAATATTAATCGAGAGTCCAAAATCAGTATGCGATATCAACTATGTGCACCGTAACAATTCAAAAATAAAATATACACAAACTGGAAACACAAGCATAAGCTTACAGAGTCGTTTTTCTACACATGCACCAGTTTGTACACTTGGGCATCTATGCAGCTCAAGCTTATCAAGTCAATTTTTTTCTCATGTGCACCAATTTGTACACCCTAGTTACTTCCACAATAATAAGCTTATGGAGTCATTTTTTCACATGTGCACCAGATTGTACACCCTAGTTATAGTTTATGCAATCATTACTTAGTGATATTTAGAACTTGCCCGCTCTATACTATATTGTTATTCAAGCATTTCGAATCTTCCTAGAAAGAATGTACAAATATGGACACCAAAAACTCACAAATGAATACAAGATGCATGAAAACACCAGCAAATAATAATATTGTCAGCAATAATACATTTTCGACTTATAAAATGATGAATATCTCACACTACAATCCCCTTCTTGTAACCTTATAAAATGTATGCTTGGTCACTGTCCTTATTTCTTGCATTATTCCGTGCTCAGTGTGTAACATGCACCATGAAAGCTTATGGTCATGCCTAAATATAAGATATGCGATTCCAGCTAAGAATATGAACCTAATTTTTTAAAATTGCTTACAAAATAATGAAACAAAATACACCCTACCACACCTCATACACAAGTGTGGTTGGTTTTACCAAATTGAGGGGAAAATGGTGAAATGAAACTTGAAATAGTGTTACAATCTGACTTCGGGTTCCCAGATTATGTTGGGATCATAACATATTAGCATGCAAAGGTCAATGTAAAAGATCTAACAGATGAAGTACAACGGTGATCTTAACATTCCTTTTTTTGGTGGAATCATGTGAAACCACAAGACTTTTATCAAAACTGAAGCTAAACTATATCTACTTGAGAAATACCTTGCACCCAAAAGGAAAAACACGAGCAAGTAATAATATTTCCAGCCATATATCCCATGTTTCATCATCAGCTATTCAGCTTCAAGGCACCATTCTTGTCACCACCCTATATACGGTCAGCAGTTAGTTTATACTCCTGATGAGGAGGATCAAGTATCATTATCCAAGTACCAAATCATTAGCATAACATGTGTCAAGACATAAAACTCCCAAGAAATGTATCATTTCACCTAATATACCTTTGACTGTTTAACTAGTTTTATTTAATTTGCAACAGACGATACAAGGGAAACATTTACAGAATATCAGATGCACATAACCACTAAAATGAGCTACTCAAAAAAATTTAATTTTATTACATGATTATTTAAATAGCTAACGAAAGAGAGTTACGAGCTCAGTAATAGAAAAGTCCATAAACCCTAAAAGTTCTATAGTTCACTCTACAACAAATTCATGAGTAGATTTGTCTCACACCTTAACGAGAGGTTTAGTCACTACCTCATACACACGATTTTATCGAAATTTTTATCTCAAAACAAAGATTAAGATGAGGTGATTATAGATATAAACTCTTATCATTAATCAAATAAGAAATCCGAACCGAAGTCAAAGTAATTAGGTTTTTGAAATAGTTAAAAAAAATCCTAAAATTGAATTCGAAATCGATTAATTAAGAGTGGCTCTCAAATTAAATGATAATAAGAACTTATCTTTCAAACCACTTTCAATTCGAAATCTTTAAATTATTGAATCTCATCAACTTTTCTTCTCCATTTCGAGTTAATCTTCGGGAAGAAAAGTAATGACAGCGATTTAGATTTTTCACGCTGAATCGAATGTTTATTTGATTGCCATATTTGGTTTGGAGATTGAACTTTCGTTGAGACGACGAGACTAGGTTCATGATTTTTCTTATTTTCTCGGGAGAGCTGTTTCTATAGAATGAAAATGAAAAAATGCTAACTGAACTATGAAGAAGTAATTTTAGATCTAGCTAGTGGGTATTTTTGCGATCAAAAATATAAGTTTTGGACCGAATCATACATAAAAGGACTAACCCGTTTGAAATTTAGTATATTTGGATCTCCTAGTACTAGGCTTTGTGAGGTAGGACTAGAGTGTCTAAAACCCAATAAAAATGGGATTAAACGTTAATTTCTACAAGCTAGGTCTTATCATATTTAGCAATCACCGGTTTAAGGAAACCAATAATGGCCAATACGAATCAGGTTTCGAAAACAATTTGAAGAATTTTCGATTAAAATTTAGCAATCACCGCTGCAAGTAATTTTGTAGCTTCCAATTATGGGAAAGCAAATTGCTTATAAGTACCCTTTTTAGTTTATACTTTCATACATAAGTTTTTTCGTCTCAAAAAACTTTCTTTTGTCTCAAATTCTTTAATTCTCGGTCATTCATCATGACATCTAGAATTAGGTTGCCTTGTGATTATCAACTTCTAGTTGAACCTCATATTAGTGACGATACTATTTATCAAATAATACTTACTGTTAGAAACGAGTGCATACGGTATGGAGGAATAGGAGGTACTATGGCTACAACAGAGATGAGATATTATCCGGAAGAAGTGGCAAGGATCAACCCTTTTTTTTCTGATAGTGAAAGTATTAGGACTCAACTTGAGACTATGTTTTCTAGAAGTGAAGTTTTGGATGAAAACCACACTCGAGGTTTAAGTACCGAAAGAATCTCAAGAGAACTTGAAGCCCGAATGGCTTTGAAACAACCGATGATTCCGCGGATTTTAGGGTTAATATTTGTTTATACACCGAAAGAACAGTTGACGAACAAGAAGAAGAATTCCAACCAGCTTTTGATACGCAATCGTATTCGTACAACGGGATCGGAGAAATCCTCCTTCAAGTTTAGAAATCGATGAACCGAAAAGATTTGGGTACGTCGGTGAATCGGAGAATCGGATGCATGCGATGATCTGCTTGGACGATTTTATTGATAAAGAAGAAGTAATGTTGATGAGATGCGGGCACGAGTTCCACTCAGGTTGTTTGCTGAGATGGTTTGAAGGAAAATCATCATGTCCATTATGTCGTCGCTCCATCGTCCAAACCAGCAGTAACGAAGAATTATCTAAACAAGCTGCTATATAGATTAGCTTTTTTTTTTTTTTTTTCATCTTTCCTTGAAACTCACGAGGTTTAACTGGTTTGGTCCCCCTCGGGAGTATGTATTTGAATTCATCGTACATATCAATATTACTTTCAGAAAGTGAGTATATATTGTTGTAATTTAATAAATATGTCTTTGATACTAATTGCTTAATTTTTCATCGGTATCTAAAATCAAGCCTAAACCTGCTAGTTCATGCGTGCAGAAGGGGATAAAATAAAAAACTGAAGCGATTCGTAACTCTTAAAATCTAATTTCATCTCAAACTACACATTTAGAAAGAGAACAGTCACAACTCACGACTAAAGACCTACAGTCGTGCATACATGCTCCGGTTTGCTGTATCGATGGGTTCGTCAACTAGAAAGCATGAAGGAGAAAATGAAGTGAATGTTTCTTACTTACAATATCAGACATAGTATGTAGGTGCAAATAATCCACAGGGACAGGTGGAACCATCCTGGCCGAGGGCGTACCAAGAAAAGCAAACACTAGAAGCACTGAATCATCTCATCAGATCTGGGCGCGAGAAAAGAGGAATGGAGACATCTCGAGAGGTCGACATAAAGGAAAAGAAAGGTTCTGATGTGATGCTTATCGGGTTCGAGGGTAGTTAATGCACTGACAGAGTTGGTGAAGAGATAAGAAAAGCTCGGTCAAAGTGGGACTTAGCCAGGAATCTAAAGGGCGACGTCGATCATCTCCATCAAACGAACGACATTGGGTGATGACGCCACTCGGCTAGATGATTCGACTCGAGCAAAGGGGAAGATCGACCGAAGCATCAGCTAGTCGGACGAGAAGACCATCCAGGAAGCTACACCAGGCCTAACACTGTAATATCTATGTATCACCACCTGTAACTATAAATAGAGATCGTGTAGAGAAGTAAAGGGAGGCAATTGATAGGTAAGTGAGAGGAGAGATAGAGTATTGTTGAGAGCATTTCATCATTGTAAACTTGTGTGAAGTAATAAGATCATCCTTCATCCCCGTGGACGTAGGTAATCATGCCGAACCACGTACATCTTATGTTCTTCTATGTCTTTCGTTGATTTACTTCTTTGCATATGTTTGAAATCCTTTGGATGTAGTAGTAGGGTTTTCTACATCTACATTCAGCGCCGACTAAGGGGACCGTGTAACATCTTTGGATACCTTGAAATCGGTTACCAAAAGAGAGAAATCCAAGCTCCTAAGTCACCTTGCGTGTTAGTTGAAGCTAAGGGAGAAACTCTTTTGGTTAAAAGTGCTGATAGGCAAAATTTGTGAGATGTTCTTGTCTTTGTCTTCTTAGCAAAACTTTGTTGAGTTTTGAGGTAGGACCGTTTTGTTAGTATTAACCGCTTCTGCTTTCGTTTGAGTCGGGTCGTCAAGATTAAATCATCAAACTAAGCTGTTTGTTTAAGTCGTCTAAGCGGGTAGAAGACCAATAAGCTCCCGAAATAACATCGTTTGATGTTGGTAGAAGCTAAGAATGAAATTCCACCTTGCTAACCTTTTTTTTCCTCATCTCTAATGGTTAAAATCCGTGGGCGGCTAGATTTATTATTTCAAGTTCACCTTTGTGGTCAGAAGCTCAATGTTGTTACCATTGTTTTGACTTACTTGAGTTCATGAAAAGCTTGCGGAAATTTAGTTTAAAAGGAAAAAATTGTTTAGTTAACTTCATCGTCTTAACCCCATCAAACAAGAGCCGGGAGATCTCTTACCTTATGAATAAGGGATTCTGGTCGAGTAAGTGTGACAAATTATGTAAAGATAAATGTTTTCGTTGGAGTAAAAGCTTTTCTGTCCAAAGGTCGCCTTGTCGTCGATCTAAGGTAAAACGTAATAACACCTCAAAAGCTCCCGAATAGATCATCTTTGATGACCGGTAGAAGCTAAGTTGAAACGTTACTTCGTTGTTTGGATCTTCTTAGTTAGCTAAAACAAAGTATGACAAGGGTAGAGGCAAGACTAACTTGAAATCATCAAGTTCAGTTTTCCGAAAACTACGGCTGGAAGAAGTTTTAGTGGGCGCTTTATTATTAAGACTCATCTTGACCCTACGCTAAAAGCCTCACAGCATCAGTAGATGGTCGGCACAACAATCGGTAAAGGTTATCGTATCATCAACTATAGTCAAGAAAGAAGTCCTCCGACCTAACATACGGATGTTTAATAACTCCTGGCACTTGGAATGTTAGGACAAATAATGATTAATGCGTAGAAAAATTACCGAAAGCGATATGTTGAGACAGCTTTTCAAAAATTGTCCTCTTGCGGTCAAACCTACTTGATTGCTGAGATCAACACGCTAGCATAAATGGAAGTGTACTGTGAAAACTTTTTCCACCTTACACAGCAGAACTATTGTACTTCATCCTTAACCTTTTTCAAACAGTTATTCGTAAGTGTTGTGTACTTTGCTGACGTAGGTAGGGATGGACGGGCGAGCCGAGGAACATGGGCAATACTGAAGGTGATGGCGAGTACCTCCGGGACGAGTAGAATCCTTAGGAACCGAAGCGCAGCGGGATCTAGCGTACAAGAAGGACTGACAGATTCCCGACACGAAGATCATCGGCAAAATAACCAGGACGAGACTCAAGCACTAGGCAAAGGCATGGCTACTGTTGACGAGGAGGTCGATTTAGGCCGAGACGAAGATCTCCCGCTTAGGACACTGAGGATCAACCCGAGTCAGATAATGCAGGGCGACATGGTGGACGGAAGAACTGCATCGGATACTGAGGAAGAGGAGGAAGTGCAGACGATGCAGGAGGAACGGGGGCGAGAAATACAACCGACATAGTACCAGTGTGAACTAGAACGAGAAGGTGAAAGGCTTAGGAGAGTGCGCTTAGGAAGGGGCGACCTCGACCGAGACATCCCACCAGCGGCGGCCGATCATCCCATAGCTCCAACCGTTCCTCCCGCTGTCCCCACGACAAGACCTCCAACTGCACCCCCCAATGTAGCAGGAAACCAAGTAAACGGCCACTCTAGCCACGAGAGTACCAACCCAATGTTACTTGCTATCTTGGCAAGCCAAAGAAGGCAAGAAAACCTTATGAGAGAGCTGCAGAGAAGGAACCTAGCCTTAGAACATGAAAACTACCGACTCCGCAACAGGAGAACAGGTTCAAGAGGGTCGTCGAGCCGAGGCGCTTATAGCAATAACACTCATTCGAGGAACACTCCAACCCCACCCCCAAGCCGAGAACGCATGCCCGACCCTAACCGATCAGGGGGAGGGTATGGCCCGCTCGAGGATTCTTCGACCGAGGAAGAGGCGACCAATGAGGGTACGGATGCGACAACCAAACAAAAGATCGAGAAACTTGAGCGAGATGGTCAAGAAACTTACGAGGAAACGGCGAAGACGATAAGTTGGCAGAAGTAATTAGTGAAGCACAAAAGACACCGTTTACCAAGGAATTGGATCGGGCTCCTTTCCCCCAAATGTACATTGCCGATCTTCCCATCCAGTTTGACGGCATGGGCGACGCTGGAGAGCATATCAAAATTTACAGCATGTCCTTGTTATAATGGAAGAATTACAATGTGGTCATGTGCAAATTCTTCCCGGCAAGTTTGGAGGGTGAGGCAAAGAACTGGTTTTACACCCTGCCCGATGAATCCGTTGGCAATTATGCAGTATTGGTGGAAACCTTCCTTGAAACTTACATGCATAACAATATAGCTCGGCCCAGAGTTAATAAGCTCTTTACGCTTGCACGAAGATTCAGGGAACCGTTGCGGTCTCTAACAGACAGATGGAGGAAGTTATGTACTGACATTGGAAAGGTACCGGTCGATCAACAGATATTCGGGTTCGAAAATTCATTAGGGAAGTCAGATCCTATTTGGGTAGCAATGTACACCGAGAAGCCTAAAACGTTAAGAGAAATCAGGAAGATGCAAGAACACTACATTTCCTTAGAGGAAATACAGGAAGGAGCACTGGATAGAGGAATACAAGAAGCAAGCGCCACATCAGAGGCAACCTCACGAGAAGCACCGAAGCGATCTGAAAAAAAGGCCGAGCACACAACATCATGGGGAGAACAAGAAAATTTGGGTCGAGAAAGGAAAAAAAGCCTCGCCACGAACCCAGATCTTACACCCCACTAAATGCACCATTGGAAGAAATATTCAAGGAAGTCGAAAATAGGAACGATATCCGATACCCGAAGACTAGGGGAGTCCAGTTCGACGAAACAAGGAACCATCCCGAGTTTTGCCATTACCACCAGTTTCGTGGCCATTCGACCAATGATTGTCGAGAGGTAAAAGATATCGTTCAGCACCTAATCCGAGATGGATACTTGCGACATTTTGTCAAAACATCGTCGACACCATCCCAGCCCGACGCGCCAGTGCACTAGATAAGGATCAATCGTGGTACCCAGTTCGCTTGCAACACCATCTCGCACTCGGCAACTCAGGGGTTTGATCTAGGAGACGGCATCACTTCAAGGATCCATAAAAAATATCGGGCGGGAAAAGAAATATTCAGTGTGGCCAAAACTCTGCCCATGGAATCTTGGATGATGCAGGTAGATCACTTTCTCGGCGAAGGACGTCCGTTGAATGGTCAAGCACATGGGGATCCCCTAGTGATAACCCTACTCATTGAAGAATGGGGTGTCCGAAGGATACTGATGGACAGTGGCAGTTCAGTCGAGGTCCTATTTTACGACACCTTCAAAAGAATGGAGCTATTTGATGACATCCTAATCCCGTCGACCTATCGAATCTACGGCTTCAACGGTACAGTGACGGTACCAAAAGGAGAAGTCACCCTCAGAGTCTCGGAAGGGGAAGGGTTCCTAGACACGCTCACCACCTTCTGTGTGGTCGACATTATGTCGCCTTATGAAGCAATTCTTGGTCGACCCTGGTTGGCGGAAATCAAAGGGGTCGCCTCGGGCTACCACCAAAGATTGCGGTTTCCATCCTATCGAGGGGGTAGTGGAGGTATTGGGCGACCCCGGGCGGCGCGACAATGCGTACAAATCGATATCCAAAGCGAGAATGAAGAAAGACGATCGAGGAAACGTCAGGATAAGAACAAAGCTAGGGAAATAAAAGTGGGGAAGAGCTAGAGAAGGTGATATCACAGGCCATTACCACCTACGAAGCTGACAAGGAGGAGATATTATAGCAATCAAAGGAGCCGACAATAGTCGACGAGCCAAAGCCTAATTTCTCGGCCTTAGAACCCACCCGACAAGTCAACTTAGACACTGAGGAAGATCCTAAAATGGTGAAACTAAGTTCTCTATTAAAAGATGAACAGACACAGCAGCTGATAACTCTCTTGAAAGAACACATGGACGTATTCGCCTGGCAAATGCACGATATGGAAGGAATCGACCCAGAAGTCTGCTCACATCACTTGAGAATAGACCCCAAGGTCAAGCCGATCCGACAAAAGATGAGGAGAATTGCACCCGAGCTATTAGCAGCGGTGGAGGCCGAACTAAAAAATTTTCAAGTAGCAGGAATCATTCGAAAAGCTCAATACCCACAATGGATATCTAACATGGTGATAGTCCCCAAAAGGAATGGGGGTGTTCGCGTCTGCATCGACTTCGGCGACTTGAATAAAGCTTGCCCGAAGGACAACTTCCCCCTCCCCAGCATCGATCAGCTAGTAGAATCCATAGTCGGATACAAGGCAATAACACTCATGGATGGGTACTCGGGGTACAACCAGATCCCCTTGGCCCCTTAGGACCAAGAGCATACATCGTTCTTCACACCCAGAGGGTTATACTGTTACACCAAAATGCCGTTCGGACTGATAAACGCAGGCGCTACATACCAAAGATTAGTAGAAGATATGTTTGAAGATAAAATACATAACACCATCAAGGTATATGTGGACGACATGTTGGTCAAAAGAAAGGTGGCCACCAACCACATCGGCGACCTCCGAGACATAATTCAAACTATGAGAAGCTTCAAGATGAGGGTGAACCCTGCTAAGTGCACTTTCTGGGTCACCTCGAGCAAATTTCTAGGGTACATAATTACCGACAAAGGTATCGAAGCAGACCCAGATAAGATCCGAGCAGTAGTAGAAATGCCATCACCCGTGACGATTAAGGACGTACAACGGTTAAATGGGAACTTGGCAGCCTTGGGTCGATTCATCTCTCGATCATCCAAAAAGTGCAAAGACTTCTTCGGGACATTAAGGAAAGGAGAAAAGTTCAAATGGACTGAGGAATGCGAGGAGGCATTTCATAAAATTAAGCACCATCTCGCTAGCCTGCCGGTGTTACAAAGGCCCGAGCCCGAGGAAGTATTAACCCTATAACTAGGGGTGACCAGTTATGCCATTAGTGCCGTATTAGTCAAGACCGTGAAAGGGGAAGAAAAGTCGGTGTATTTCATAAGTAAAACCATGAACCCAGCGGAGAAGAACTATACCAGAATCGAGCAATTGATATTATCTTTGGTATTTGCAACTCAAAAATTTTGGACGTATTTCCAAACTCACAAAATTCGGGTCCTCACAAAATCCTCCATAGAATCAGTACTCGGCAATGCAGCTAGATCGGTACGGATCTCCAAGTGGAGCGCACAGATCAAGCAATTCGATATTTTCTATGAGATGAGAACGGCAGTAAAGGCACAGGCAGTGGCAGACTTTCTGGCAGTCTTCCCCCTGAGCGACGAAAATGAAGTGGAAGACATCCCAGGTATGGAGGAATACCAAGAGGACCCATCCTACCTACTCGAGACATGCAACCCGACACGTTGGGAAGTTTTTGTGGACGGATCATCCAATAAAGACAGGTCCGGCCTAGGATTGGTCTTCACGACGCCAAAAGAAAAAAAGATGGTCCACTCGTTTAGACTCGAATTTAAGGTGACCAATAACGTCACGGAATACGAAGTAGTGATCCATGCTCTACGCCTGATAGTGGAGATGGGAATCCAAGACGTAAGACTAACAAGTGACTCTCAGCTAGTCGTCAGACAAATCAGCGGGCAGTACGCTATACATGATCCCTTATTACAAAAATATTGGGAACTCGCCCAATTCTACATCGGCCAAATACCAAATATCAAGTTCCGGCACATCTGTAGGAAAGACAATTGCTACTCGGATGCCCTAGCATACATCGCTTCCATGCTAACGGATGCAAGTGTGGATGGCATCATAATTATGAGGATCTTAATGCCATCAGTGCCTGAGATAGTGGAAATCGGCGCACACGTAGCAGCAACCACTACTGATCAATATAAGGCCGATGATTGGCGAAAGCCAATCCACGAATATCTTGAAACAGGAAAGCTGCCCAAGGGGCGACCCGAGATCAACAAAATTAAAAGCAAAGCAGCTGCATACGAGCTCCGAGACGGCACTCTGTACAGAAAATCGTACCTTGGACCATTATTAATATGCCTGAGTGAAGAAGAGGGGCACACTATCCTCAACGAATTGCATTATGGGGCCGCGGGAAACCACAGCTCGGGCCATAGCCTAGTAGCACGAGCCAAGACTATGGGATATTTCTGGCCTTACATGAATGAGGACGCAAAGCATATGGCCCTCATCTGTGATGAGTGTCAAAAATTCGAAAAAAAGATACATGCACCAGCAGTGACGTTAAACTCAGTAATCAGTCCGTGGCCCTTCGCCAAATGGGGGTCGACATCGTGGGACCATTACATGTCGGATCGGGGCAGAGAAAATACTTAATTGTGGCAACCGACTACTTTACTAAATGGGTAGAATCTTCCCCATTGAAGTATATCCGGGATAGAGATGTTTTTCGATTCATTTGGGAGCACATCATATGTCGCTTTGGAGTACCAAATGAAATCGTCTCGGACAATGGCAAACATCTATAGGGAAAGAATATCGACTTACTATTCAATACCTACAACATCCGAAAGAGCAAGTCCACGCCCCTTTACCCTCAGAGTAACGGACATGCCGAGATCACAAACAAAACCATCGCCGACAACTTGAAAAAGAAGCTCGATGGAGCATACGGAGAATGGTGCGAGGAACTTTATAACGTTTTGTGGGCATATAGGACAACTCGCAGAGAGAAAACTGGGTTATCACCTTTCATGTTAACATATGGGACCGAGGCTATCCTTCCGACAGAGGCGATAATATATACAACAAGGACCGAAGCATCGAGGCGAAACATCTCGGCAGATCTTATCTTGGCCAAGCTCGACGACCTAGAAGAAACAAGAGAGATGGCCCTGCAAAAGAAGGAAAATTACCAGCGAAAAATACAACGAGAATATAATAAGAGGGTCCGACCAAGAGAATTCCAACCGGGGCAATTGGTACCAAAGGATCTACTCAGTCATGAACGTGATAAAAAAGGTGGAAAGCTAGCAGCACGGTGGGGAGGACCATATACCATTGTTGAGAAAGTCAGCGAAGGAGCATACAAGATACTAAAACCGGACGGAACACCCGATCCATGACCGTGGAATGCTAAGCGATTAAAGCTATATCACCCCTAAGAACAGATATAATACATTGTCAGTTATTTCCTTGAAAGGCCACTTGGGGTTGGAAATGTGACAATTGCGTCTAAATGGTCGTTTCGAACCCGAGGCGATGGCATTGTGCAAGTGTCGGGGCAGCTTACACTCGAATGGTCGTTTCGAACCCGGGGCGATGGCATTGTGCAAGTGCCGGGGATACTTACATTAATACGGGCTATTCGAACTCGGGGAGATGGCAGTGTTCAAGTGCCGAGGTAGACTTAGGGCTCTAGTGGTTGGAAGCCAGTGGACTATTGTCGAGGCATGAGTACTCGTCAGTTGAGAAGACAACATTGCTCCCCTCGCAAGTGGCCGAAATCAGTTGCCCAAGAAAGTTAATTGATAACTTCTTGGGATATCGATCCCATAGAAACTAGGAAGGACCAACTACCCTGCCACTAGGTCTGGAAAGACAGTGATGAGATACCTCAATCGGGACATGGCATTGGCCCCGGTGACCCTCCCTGTTGAGTGTGTTCGACAGAAACGGCATTTACGATTAACCGGTCTACTCATGTTTATGCAGGTATACATAACTTAGTCGTAGAAACAAACCATACATCATCAGCATAACATAAGTAAGAACGGTAACATGAGTAGTAGTGTCAGATAGCAAGAAAACCAACCAAGTTGGCGACGCAGCACCCCATTAAAAAAGTGTACGAGAAAACAAAGGTGTTCGAGCGGATTACAACCCATGGCAAAGGGTGAAATAGCGACGCAGCGCTACAAAAGACAAGCTTACTCTTTAGGAGGAACTGGCCCCGGAATCGCCCTCTTAGCAGCAGCATCGACTCGTTTCTTATCAAGAACCGCCTTTACACCGGCTTTGACCTTCGCAACGAGCTCATCATTAAACTTCGCCTTTTCAGCAACAAGGTCTTGTGTCATCTGCATCGACGCCGCTTCGGCAGTGGCCACCCGCCCGAGTAATTGAGCCTCCTTTCCCTTCAATCGGGCACTCTCCTCTTCTAGCTATGCCACCTTCCTTTGCTTGGCTGCCCAAAACACGAGAGCGGTCAGTTACATAATAACAGCACTAAGACAACGACAAGGAAACCACAATACAAGGCACACCACCTTCCAGTAAAGGGGTGACTACTCTAATGGTCTCTTCAGATTCAGACAAGCTACACTCGATAGAATACATCTTAGAAGAAAGTTCTAGATATCGTTGCTCGTTAAACTCATTGGAGGGGCAGTACTTCTTATGATCACTCCATTCGGTTCTCTGCCGAGAATGTGCGATCTTCAAATCTGATAATTGAGCACGAACCCACTCCAACTCCTCAGAGACTTTCTTGGACTCTCTAAGCTTCTCAAGGGATTCTTGGCTACACTTCTCGGCATTATTCTTCTCCCCCAGGATCCGAAGGCGATCTGCGTGCAAATCTCGAACCTGAAGCCTTAGCCGACCAAACTACTCTCTAAGTTATCGGCCAATAATATTTTATCGGCGGCGATACCTTGGAACCGAGCTAAGATCTCCCTAAGATTATCAATCTCCTCGGGGACATACTCAAAAGTCACGTAACGATGCAGTTGGGTTTGAAGACCCTCAATCTCGGTCTCCAGACGATCGATTTTATCATCCTTATTGACAATCCTCTGTTGTAAATTTGAAACGTGATCCCGTTCTATATTAATTTCTCTCTTCAACAAGCGATACCTCGTGGAAGCATCGGCCTCCGCACTAGAAGTTTCGGCTAGGAAGGCAGTACCAAACTCAGGATATTGGCACTACAGAATCAATCATAAACACATGAAAGCTAAGTACAGTACAAACTCTTTTAATTAATACTCGATTATTTAATAAACTCTCTTAAATAATATTTTTGGCCGGTCCCGAGTCGGGGACAACGTGCCAAATTAATAATTCGCTAAAATTATAAGATAATATTTTTGTGATTACCTATGTAGGTCCCATATGAATCATAAATTAATAATGCATTATATATAATACATTAATGGTTTGCGAAGACTATTTGAAAAATGATTTAATTGTCTTCTATTTTTTGATAAAATCAATATTGCATTGAGTTTCATCTCTAATTTTTCTTATCATTGTAAGAATTTTTGGTTTTGTTTTCTCATAGCTCGACAAGAAATTATTCAATGTGATTGTCGCTTTAATAGCCTCGTTTCATGAAGGGGACACTATTGTAGAACTTTCGTCATCTTCTTCCACATCTTTATCAGTTCCCATAACGTTCCCGATTATTTCTTCACTAGTTAACAACTGTGTAACTTCATTTTCTTCCGGATAATTTAGGACATCTTTGACATTCATTGAATTGTGATAGCCCAACTTCTCGATCAAATTTTGCTAGTCCTAAGTGATTTCATTGTCTATGTGTTCATCCAAATTGTCTAAACTTCTGTTATCAGTTGATCGAAGTTTACAATGACGAACGCAGTTTGCAAGTGTATTTGTACGACATCGATAGTCCATGCTGAAATTGCAAGATTCATTGCATCTAACACATTTATTTTTTTATGGATTAATTTAACGCCCCTAATTCATAGCCTTCCAAAAGACCTCTATAAAATCGACGACAATAATGCATTTTAAAAGCTCATATAATCCATGCATCAAAAGGTTGAATTTTTGTAGTTGTGTTTGGTGGGAAAAAAATAATTCAATATTTTGTAGTCCTTCAATATGATATGGTATTTTGTTTGTATAGAAACTAATTATTTGATATATGAAATTTATCTATAAGTTAATAAAGTATTAATAATTATTAATTTATCGGTTAATTAATATCTCGCTTAATTAATAAATTTTGATGGTCCCGACAGCATTAATTTATAGAGTTTCTACTGTAACTACCTTGGGTCTCGGCCAGTCGCTTCTCCAGCCCCCGGGATCGCTCGCGCTCTTGCTGTAATAAGAGACAAAGATTCTCTTTCTCGGCTACCTCTCTACGCTGAATGTCAGCGTTTAACAATGAGCGATTGATATCCTACAAACACCAACAGCATTAGCACTTACCCCATAACATGAATGCATGACCTGATCAACACAACTCACCAGCAGGTCAAAAGTACTCTTCAGGCCGGCATCATACAATGAGACAACTTTGATCTTATCTTCATCCGACAGGGAGGCAAACTCAGGAGAAATAATAGCTCCAAGGGAATTGCACATAGGTCCTGAGACAGTAAAAGAGGTGCTACTCCCTGAATTAGGAACCACAAGAGAAAGAGGCTATAGAAACTCGCCCCCATAAGTGGTGTTCTCTTCTTCCCGAGTAACCACATTATTTCCACCAGACTTCTCCAATTGTTTCGACTCCTTTTCATCACCATCGGCTTCGTCCTCTTCATCAAAAAGATCATCATCATCATCACCATCAGACTCAAAATACACAACACCATCGGCACAGTTTTTTTCGGGACAGATAGATCGCCCTTAGTCTCCTTGCCCTTTCCACTGGGATTCCCACCTACAAGGGTAGACGAAACGTCAAAAGTTTTCTGAGGCGACTTCCTCATGAAATGCGATAAAGGAAACCGATCCTCGAGATCCTCACCATCCCTCACCGAAGCACCTCCAGCATTATCGACCCTCGGCTTCTGCGCATGATCCAATGTCAGAACCATTCAAGGAAAAAAATAGGGGCAAGTACATGTACTACAAAGAAGAATCAGTATATTTGTTACCTTCCTTGTCTCCTCCTTGGCCCCTGAGCCAGAACCCCTATACCTTTTTCGAAGAACGAGAGACTCAGAAGGAACGTTCTAGAACTTGGACTGTAAAAACACAAAAATTAAAACATCGCCCCACCAGTCGCCCGAGCCGATCAAATAAATATAAAGCCGAGAAACACACTTACTCGATCAACATTGACCACCCAGAAGGGATAAGGCTCGGACGGAGAAGGAAAATTGACACTCAGAAGGGGACCAGAGATAGCCAAAGGAACTTGGTCCCAAGCCTCATCGCTAGTATGACGGGCATGCCTGTTGGAACTTTTCCCCTCGGGATCCTCGTCCAATAAAAGCTTCTTGACACCCTAAGTAAGAGTCTTATGGCGACGACGGCTAGCAGCAAAACCAGCGAGGTCACCATTGGTAGCAGTTCCGCTCCGATAGTTATCAGCAAAACTGGAAGGAGTATAGTCACCCGCCTGAGAAGGATCGTAAGTAGACCAATTAGTAGGAGTACATTCGCCTCGACTGTGCCTCTCCCACTCGGACAAAATATGAAAGGTGTTACCATTCCACTAAGCCGAGGAACGGGACGGGCGGATCTTAGAAAGAGCCTCATACCAAAATGAGCGGCTAGGATCGTACAAAAGAAAACGCAGCCCGAGCTCTAGCTGGCCCCTGGTGACAATGGTCGCCTCGGCCGAGTGAGGAAACTTTAGAACATCATCCTTCTTTAAAACGCCTTTTTGGCCCGACAAGAGCCTGACGTCATAGCCATGGAGGTCGAACTCATCTTTCAACTGTTGGACGAATTGCTCATCCGACAAGTCTTTAGCAGTTCTCTTGTCAGCCCTACATGAAAAAGAAGAAGGATTATCACAAAAGATAGAATCCAGAGCACGATAATCATGCTTAGAAGGGCTTTCTATAAAAAATAGGGAATCAAGCGGTACACCGTCTTCATCAGAAAACACATAGCTCACACACCTTTTTTCCGTCATGGAAGGAGTTGAAGACGCCATGAATGCTAGCAGAGGAAATGGCTGGAGGAGTAAAAATACGATCGGAATCGGAAGTTGCAGCGCCAGAAACAAAAAAGACCCAGGACAGTGAAGAGAGAAGGAAGGAAACCTGAGGAAAGGGTAACTAATGACGATGAAGAAAAGGCAGAGGGGAACGGAGAGAGAGGAGAAAAAATGGCTAAGGAAAGAATAGAAAGAAAATAAGGTTTAAGGGTCGAACTTATAAACCTCACTTGTAGTAACCGGCGAGGAAGGTAAACCGGTTGCAATAACTGAAGAAGGTGGGGAACAACATGGCGCGAAATCCGGCATGGCTGAGGGCGTGGGAAGACGAGGCGGTTTCTTCCCCTCGTGTCGATCACACGAGCGGAAGAAGGGGCATAAATGTAGGTGCAAATAATCCACAGGGGACAGGTGGAACCATCCTGGCCGAGGGCGTACCAAAAAAAGCAAGCACTAGAAGCACTGGAATCATCTCATCGGATCCGGGCGCGAGAAATGAGGAATGGAGATAGCTCGAGAGGTCGACATAAAGGAAAAGAAAGGTTCTGGTACGATGCTCATCGGGTTCGAGGGTATTTAATGCACTGACAGAGTTGGTGAAGAGATAAGAAAAGCTCGGTCAAAGTGGGACTCAGCCAGGAATCTAAAGGGAGAAGTCGATCATCTCCATCAAACGAACGACATCGGGTGATGACACCACTCGGCTAGATGATTCAACTCGAGCAAAGGGGAAGATCGACCGAAGCATCAGCTAGTCGATTGAGAAGACCATCCAGGAAGTTACACCAGGACTAACACTGTAATATCGATGTATCACCACCTGTAACTATAAATAGAGATCGTGTAAAGAAATAAAGGGAGGAAATTGATAGGTAAGTGAGAGGAGAGATAGAGTATTGTTGAGAGCATTTCATCCTTGTAAACTTGTGTGAAGTAATAAGATCATCCTTTCATCCCCGTGGACGTAGGTAATCATGCCGAACCACGTACATCTTGTGTTCTTCTATTTCTTTCGTTGATTTACTTCTTTGCATACGTTTGAAATCCTTTGGATGTAGTAGTAGGTTTTTCTACATCTACATAGTATATATAACGGTTCGAGTAACTATACTTTCAAGATAATAAATAATAGTCAGCGGCATCTGAACGGTGAGATAAGGGTGTACTTGAATCTTCATAATAACAAAAATTTTCACCAGCAGCAAAGAACCAATCTCGATAAAATACAGGTTAAGTAGCTGCCAGCCATTACCAATAAGATCGTGTCAGCCTGAAGAACGACCGTGGAGAAAGGTAAATTTCACTACATGTTTCAACTTAAGCATTTGCAAAAACATTATTGGAGGTTTAGCTATCAGAAATTTGAGATTAACTAACAAAACATTATTAGCAAAATGGTAATGGAGGTACAATAAGGAAATAACAATTATGTAGAAGAACAACTAGGTATCACCCGGCCAATGGCCGGGGCTCAACCTTTTTATGATTGCTGATTGTTATCAAATTCGCTGTCCCGTTTATGACTATATATTTATGCACATCATGCCGTAATTCTCATATGAGAAGTTCCATTTTTTCCTTTATCATATCAGAAGTCATCTTGCATCTTTTGTTCTTGGATTTGTCTATTGTTAAATTAACTTCCAGCCAAATGCAAATGTGCATTATCTATTAATCCAATGTTAATTAAGAACACTCAAACCGTTTCTATAGAACCATCAAGTAGTCTTCGAACCTTGTAATTGCCAAATAAGCTCTTATTTGATGGAGTTGAGATACAATCTAGGGACCATTGTTCTACCTATCCAAAAAGAAATCATTCTAGAGTGATATCATTATCGGGAGATGCACGATCTTCTGTCTTAACCATGTACTCCATAAACAGGAAGCTAATGTAGAAAACAATGGCTTTTCTACATGAACAAAATAAACAGGCACCCACCCAAAGTGATAAATGAAGTTTTTATCCTCTAGTCTAGTTATTAAAGAAGAGGAATAGCAACCGCGTTGTTTACATTGTTGCCGTCTAGTTATTTTTTCCTACTCTTGTCTTGATATTTCTTGGTTTTGATTAGCGATTATATATTATTTACTTTGGACATCCATGGGCGATCCTGATTTATACCCAATGTGCCGACTACTACACTCTACATACTTTGAACATTTCCCGTAACGATTGATTAGCAAGTTCGGGTGTTATAACACAATATTCTATAATCAGTACACTTTCTGCTTTTGTATATACACCATAAAAATGCTAATAAAATATAGTGTGGGTAGTAGTACAGTCTAGATCAGGTGCTTTTAGTTCAACCATGTGTTTAGCTTATGTGCGTTATCCTTAGTTAGGGAAATAACATATTCTAGCAGCATGTCCCAATTCTTTTATGTAGGTATACTTCAAAAGTATCTTTGGTGTATCTTTGTTTTCTCTTGCAATTTATTACAGACATAATAAGTGAAAGATTCTGGAAGCAGATATAATGAAAGCCATGATAGCGTAATTTCTCCTTGTGTATGTCTATAAATTTAACTTGTTATAGCCGTACCGGTTCCTTGCAGGACCTAACATAGTAAGACAGAATGACAAAAATATAATTAGAAAGCATCCCTATTCCGCCATTCTCTGTTTTTCTTAAGCTCTGACGTATCTTTCTCTTTCTGTAGTTCACGACTAACATCGCAGAAGACAGCCAATTAACTCCCATCAAACTCACCATCGCAGAAGAGTGTTACTTTTGCTACACCCCACTTCAATCTTAAATTGAAACTATAGAACTCATTAAGACTTCTTAAAAGTCATCCTTCACATGCAGTCACACTATCACGTCTACACCATAGGGAAGGGACAGAGAATGAAATTCTCTGATAGTGTTTACCTTTACCCACCATAAATTAGTTGTCTCATTCGAAACCTTGATCATGGGATCTCCAGTCAGCAAGGTTGAGTATCCTTCATGGCAAGTTTAATTTATGAGCTTAAGCCCCATCCCCTCGATGCATTTCTAACTATCTCTTTGGATAAACCTTTCGTCAAAGGTTGCGATATTCTCCTTGGACTTTATCCAATCAATGGAAATAACGCCGATTGAGATTAGTTATTTTTAGCTTTAGCTATTATAGCTTGGCTAACACAATGTATAGATATAGCTGGCACAGGCCTATGCCAGAGAGGAATGTCTTCTAAAAAGCATCTTAGACACTCGGCCCCCTCTCGTGCTTTATCTAACACAATACTCTTAGATTCCATAATGAATTGAGCAATATATGTTTGTTTGGAAATCTCCCAAAAACAAACCCTCATGCTAGAGTGAAACCATATCCACTCGTAGACTTAGACTCCTCTGAGTCAACTATCCAGTTTGCATCATAAAGTCCTTTAAGGACAACAAGATACCTTTCATAAATCAAATAAAAGTTAATAGAGTATTTTAGGTACCATAATACTCTACTAAGTGCATCCCAATGCTCTTTCTCTGGACTACAAGTATATCTACTTAACTTACTCACAATATAGGCAATGTCTGGACTCTTACAGTTCATTAAATTCATCAGACATCCTATAACTCTTGAGTATTCAAGTTAAGATACTCCATTTTCCTTATTTTTCTTGAGTCTACAAGAAGAATCGTATGAAGTACAAGCAGGCTTACAATCAGACTGATTGTATCTCTTTAGCACAAATTCAACATAATGAGAATGACTAAGACTATAAATGTTTAATTATCTTTTAATCCTCATCCCTAAGATTACATCAAAAAGCCTTAGTCTTTCAAGTCAACGTTCTCATTCAGTGCATGGTTTTAGTGGAATTAATCACATCTATGTTTGTATCAAGTATAAACATATCATCAACATACAAGCATACAATCACACAGACATCCTTAACAAGTTACTTATAAATATACTTGTCGATTCATTAACTTAAATCCACTACACATTATCTCATGATCAAATTTTCCATGTCACTGTTTACGTGCTTATTTGAAAACCATACAAAGATTTGTTAAGCTTACAAACTTTGTCTTCATAACCTTTCACTACAAAATCCTCATGTTGGTCTATGTAAAATTCTTTATCTAATTCACGGTTTTAGGAAAGCTGTCTTAACATCCATCTGATGTATCTCCAAGTTGTTTATGGCAGCAATATCAATTAGCATCTCAACAGAAGTAATTCTCGTCACAAGTGAATAAGAATCAATGAAATTTACACCTTGTTTTAGTTTATATCCTTTAGCTACCAACTTAGCCTAATATTTTTCCACAGTCCATATAACTAATGTTTCGACTCATTTACATCCCATGGTCTTACTCCCTAGAGGTAAACTAGCAAGCACCCAAGTCTGGTTCCGACGGACTGAGTCCATTTCACTAAATGAAGCTTCTTACCAGAATGGGGTTTCAATAGATGTTATGGCTTCTTTACGAGTCTGGAGCTCAGATTAAGCTAGGCTTATTAAGAAGTCAGGTCCATAAGAAGTCTCGATTTCTAATCTTTTACTTCTCCTAGGATCAACTCTAATTCATCTTCCTTAAAGATAAGTTCGACTATTTGAAATTAAATCTAGGGGATCAACATCACATCTCTAATGAGGTATATGATTAAGAATAAACATGTTCAAAGATTTTAGCATCCCTAGATTCCATAATAGTATTCACACAAAAGTCAGAAAAAACAGAACTCACAACCAAAAACTATATGCAGTAGGGTACTCAGGATATCTTATTTAAACACCCCCACACTTTGACGTATGCATAAGAAGGTTGTCTATCTTTCATAAACATATGGAGTTTTATCTAATCCTTTAAAGGTTACTCTATTCAGGATATAACAAAATCAGAGGACGACCTCCCCCCCCCCACAAGTTGGCGGTTAATCCTTTAATCAACATGGCATAAATCATCTCCTTAATGGTTCTATTCTTACAATCAACTATACCATTAGACTATGGTGAATAAGGAGGTGTGATCTCATCAATAATGCCATCTAACGAGTAAAGTTCTCCTATATGAATTTCATACTTGCCATCATGTTTAGACCTAACCCTTTTAGTGGTAACTTATACTTTGCTTTCAATTTCAAGTTTATACTCTTAAGGCTTCTAAGGCATCATCCTTACCCCTAAGTAAGTATACAAGATGGTACCTGGTACAGTCATCTATGAAAGTTAAAAAAAACACCTTTTACCACCTTAGTTTGGGTTGATTTCATGTCAACTAGGTCTAACTGAATTAATTCTAAGGGCTTAGAATTACTCTTGAGCAATTTTGCTAAAAGGTTTTATAGCATATTTTGATTCTACGAATATTTAACTTTTGTGTTCAATATCCAAACTAAATTTGGGTATGCAGCATACACTTCCCAGTTTATGCATTGACTTATATAAGTTTACGGTTCCATGTCTACCATGCAAAACATTCAATCGCACAAAAGAAAACACAAGAATCAACTACTTCATCAATTTTTTCGTTAAGCTTATATTGACCTTAAGTCTTATAATGTTTCCCTTAAAATCACATGCCCTTAGGTACGACAATTTTTCCATATTCAATTAATATCTTAAGTCTTTTACCATCTACAACAGAACAAGATACAAGATTCTTGCATATGCCCGGAACATGAAAACTTCATTCAATGTGAGAATATTACAGATATGAGCTTCTGCTCGACCTTTCCCTTTTATGCAACCTCTGTCGCAGGTGAGTTACTCATATAGAGTTTCTCGACATCTCCTATCTTCTGATAGGAGGTGAACAGGTCTCTGTTTCAACAAACATGCTTGGTGGCTCCAGAGTCCACCTCTTTGGTCTCTCACATTGGTTATTAAAATAACTTCCGACATCATGCCACTGAACTCGTACTAGTTTGTTTCAACTAAATTAGCATTAACTATCTACTAATTAAGGTTTTTATGTTTCCTACAATTTACTGCCCTATGGCTAGGATTTTACAAACATAACAATCACCCTTAATTAAAGTAATGCCAGATCAAGCTTTTACTGAAACATACCTTTCTTATGAAGACTACGCTTAGATTTGTGTTTGATGTTATCGCCTTTGTCAGCTTTGGAAGACTTGTGTTCATCCACATGCGCCCGGTAGCCATGTTCCTTCTCAATTTCATGTCACAATCCTCGTTTATACTCTGACCACGGACACGGTAATTTCCCAATCACCTAATACACCACATCTCACAAACCTTAGTTCCGAATCGGAAAATAAAATATGAGTTTTGAAGATTACATCTAGATATACAAACTTCGTTTGAATCACCATTTCAAAAAACTCATGGTTACCCCATAAAAACTACTTTAGTTAACAACAAATTTCTGCCCGTCAGAATTTTTCAGGAACGTTTCTCTGTTTTGTAAAATATCAAAAAAATACTTTTACAACTCTAAAAAATCTAAAAATTTACGTGGGTAACTATCAGGATGTCCACTACGTTGTGTCAAAAGGGTTCACCGAAATTCCTTCTAGGTTGAGAGATAAATTCGAAACTCTACAGCTGACCAAAAATCCGTTTTCTGTTTTTTTTTTTTTTCACCCGATAATTAACATCCATGATTCACAAACCAATCAACCATTCTTGATTATTACAAATTATAATGTCTTAAGATTGTTGGGTGCAATAATCAAAAAACAAGGAAAAAATCAAATAAGCAAAAGTTATTGATACTTAGCTCCTTTATAGTGGAAGTGATCGATCTGATGAAACGGACGAGCTCCCCAAATTTCCGCAACATAGAACAAGGCAAAACTTTGGAAAAACAGTGAGTCACGTGTTCAACACGTTTCCCTTAAGACATTAGCGCCCGGCTACACTCAAGAGTGATGCTATAGCCCTCACAGACGGATATCTCCAGGGATAAAACACCCTACTACACCTACTACTAGCATATGTAGTAGATGCTCAACTTGAGCTTGGCAACTCCGAAAAAACCGTTAAGGAAAATCGCGAACGCTTAAGAAACGGCTATAAAATATTTTCCCTTAGGGATCCCTCTACAATAAGTAGAAACCCCTTTACCATAATTTTTACAAAAGTAGTAAATTTGTTTATATAATGGAACAAAACAACTTAAGAAGAAGAACTCCCCAATGTGGGACTAAAAAGCTTATATAGTCTCTTAAAACAACTAAAAGGTGGAAACTCCACAATGTGGGACTAATACGTTTTTTCATTCACAAAAGAAAACAATAACTTATAATTTTATTAAAACCTTTAAAAATCCTTTTTATTAATTGTTTTCCAACAATCCCCACATGAATGAAAACTCAATAAAACAGAAAACACGATAGATCTTGGTAAATCAACATCCCAATCTCACGACCCAAACAGACCGAATGGATAGACGGATCTTGCAAGTATTGAAATCATACTAGTCATTTCTACATCCTCTCCCTCACACACAACAGTGTGTTGACCCCAGGGTCATACTATGGATTGCAAAAATCATATAGTATAGAGAGCTTTCATCTTTAGTTCCTCACAAGTGAGATTAAAGGTTCCTTTCACCAAAGTGAAAAAGCATGAACTAGTGAACCCTTAGTTACCCTTAGGTCCTAAGTTCCAAAAATACCAAAACCATCAAAACGAAAATCACATAAAAAGCGCAGAAATACCATTTTAGGCGAGAGGTGTCCATGAGGTCTTGAACCTTTGCTTAGTGAGATATTACCGAATTACTTGCTAGAGACAAGAACTATGTCTTGAACTGCTAGTGTTTGATGTAATTCGCGATAACAACCACGGATGATATCTCCAAGGGTGCTGCCAAGCTCGTGCCGTTTTGTCCAATTTGGCCCTGGACATATCCCTGTTTCTCGAGAATGCTCTAGACAATCAAAGCTCATATTCTCATAGGAAGCGGCCCCACTTCCTCATTCGGATAGGTGAGTTTCCATAAAGAGTGTTATTCTTTGCTACACCCCACTTCAATCTTAAATTGAAACTATAGAACTCATTAAGACTTCTTAAAAGTCATCCTTCACATGCAATCACACTATCACGTCTACACCATAGGGAAGGGACAGAGAATGAAATTCTCTCGATAGTGTTTACCTTTACCCACCATAAATTAGTTGTCTCATTCGAAACCTTGATCATGGGATCTCCAATCAAGAAGGTTGAGTATCCTTCATGGCAAGTTTAATTTATGAGCTTAAGCCCCATCCCCTCGATGCATTTCTAACTATCTCTTTGGATAAACCTTTCGTCAAAGGTTGCGCGATATTCTCCTTGGACTTTATCCAATCAATGGAAATAACGCCGATTGAGATTAGTTATTTTTAGCTTTAGCTATTATAGCTTGGCTAACACAATGTATAGATATAGCTGGCACAGGCCTATGCCGAGACGAATGTCTTCTAAAAGCATCTTAGACACTCGGCCCCCTCTCGTGCTTTATCTAACACAATACTCTTAGATTCCATAATGAATTGAGCAATATATGTTTGTTTGGAAATCTCCCAAAAACAAACCCTCATGCTAGAGTGAAACCATATCCACTCGCTAGACTTAGACTCCTCTGAGTCAACTATCCAGTTTGCATCATAAAGTCCTTTAAGGACAACAAGATACCTTTCATAAATCAAATAAAAGGTAATAGAGTATTTTAGGTACCATAATACTCTACTAAGTGCATCCCAATGCTCTTTCTCTGGACTACAAGTATATCTACTTAACTTACTCACAATATAGGCAATGTCCGGACTCTTACAATTCATTAAATTCATCGGACATCCTATAACTCTTGAGTATTCAAGTTAAGATACTCCATTTTCCTTATTTTTCTTGAGTCTACAAGAAGAATCGTATGAAGTACAAGCGTGCTTACAATCGATCGATTGTATCTCTTTAGCACAAATTCAACATAATGAGAATGACTAAGACTATAAATGTTTAATTATCTTTTAATCCTCATCCCTAAGATTACATCAAAAAGCCTTAGTCTTTCAAGTCAACGTTCTCATTCAGTGCATGGTTTTAGTGGAATTAATCACATCTATGTTTGTATCAAGTATAAACATATCATCAACATACAAGCATACAATCACACAGACATCCTTAACAAGTTACTTATAAATATACTTGTCAGATTCATTAACTTAAATCCACTACACATTATCTCATGATCAAATTTTCCATGTCACTGTTTACGTGCTTATTTGAAAACCATACAAAGATTTGTTAAGCTTACAAACTTTGTCTTCATAACCTTTCACTACAAAATCCTCATGTTGGTCTATGTAAAATTCTTTATCTAATTCACGGTTTTAGGAAAGCTGTCTTAACATCCATCTGATGTATCTCCAAGTTGTTTATGGCAGCAATATCAATTAGCATCTCAACAGAAGTAATTCTCGTCACAAGTGAATAAGAATCAATGAAATTTACACCTTCTTTTAGTTTATAGCCTTTAACTACCAACTTAGCCTAATATTTTTCCACAGTCCATATAACTAATGTTTCGACTCATTTACATCCCATGGTCTTACTCCCTAGAGGTAAACTAGCAAGCACCCAAGTCTGGTTCCGACGGACTGAGTCCATTTCACTAAATGAAGCTTCTTACCAGAATGGGGTTTCAATAGATGTTATGGCTTCTTTACGAGTCTGGAGCTCAGATTAAGCTAGGCTTATTAAGAAGTCAGGTCCATAAGAAGTCTCAGTTCTAATCTTTTACTTCTCCTAGGATCAACTCTAATTCATCTTCCTTAAAGATAAGTTCTGACTATTTGAAATTAAATCTAGGGGATCAACATCACATCTCTAATGAGGTATATGATTAAGAATAAACATGTTCAAAGATTTTAGCATCCCTAGATTCCATAATAGTATTCACACAAAAGTCAGAAAAAACAGAACTCACAACCAAAAACTATATGCAGTAGGGTACTCAGGATATCTTATTTAAACACCCCCACACTTTGACGTATGCATAAGAAGGTTGTCTATCTTTCATAAACATATGGAGTTTTATCTAATCCTTTAAAGGTTACTCTATTCAGGATATAACAAAATCAGAGGACGACCTCCCCCTCACAAGTTGGCGGTTAATCCTTTAATCAACATGGCATAAATCATCTCCTTAATGGTTCTATTCTTACAATCAACTATACCATTAGACTATGGTGAATAAGGAGGTGTGATCTCATCAATAATGCCATCTAACGAGTAAAGTTCTCCTATATGAATTTCATACTTGCCATCATGTTTAGACCTAACCCTTTTAGTGGTAACTTATACTTTGCTTTCAATTTCAAGTTTATACTCTTAAGGCTTCTAAGGCATCATCCTTACCCCTAAGTAAGTATACAAGATGGTACCGGTACAATCATCTATGAAAGTTAAAAAAACACCTTTTACCACCTTAGTTTGGGTTGATTTCATGTCAACTAGGTCTAACTGAATTAATTCTAAGGGCTTAGAATTACTCTTGAGCAATTTTGCTAAAAGGTTTTATAGCATATTTTGATTCTACGAATATTTAACTTTTGTGTTCAATATCCAAACTAAATTTGGGTATGCAGCATACACTTCCAGTTTATGCATTGACTTATATAAGTTTACGGTTCCATGTCTACCATGCAAAACATTCAATCGCACAAAAGAAAACACAAGAATCAACTACTTCATCAATTTTTTCGTTAAGCTTATATTGACCTTAAGTCTTATAATGTTTCCCTTAAAATCACATGCCCTTAGGTACGACAATTTTTCCATATTCAATTAATATCTTAAGTCTTTTACCATCTACAACAGAACAAGATACAAGATTCTTGCATATGCCCTAACATGAAAACTTCATTCAATGTGAGAATATTACGTATATGAGCTTCGCTCGACCTTTCCCTTTTATGCAACCTCTGTCGCAGGTGAGTTACTCATATAGAGTTTCTCGACATCTCCTATCTTCTGATAGGAGGTGAACAGGTCTCTGTTTCAACAAACATGCTTGGTGGCTCCAGAGTCCACCTACTGGTCTCTCACATTGGTTATTAAAATAACTTCCGACATCATGCCACTGAACTCGTACTAGTTTGTTTCAACTAAATTAGCATTAACTATCTACTAATTAAGGTTTTTATGTTTCCTACAATTTACTGCCCTATGGCTAGGATTTTACAAACATAACAATCACCCTTAATTAAAGTAATGCCGGATTCAGTTTTACGAAACATACCTTTCTTATGAAGACTACGCTTAGATTTGTGTTTGATGTTATCGCCTTTGTCAGCTTTGGAAGACTTGTGTTCATCCACATGCGCCCGGTAGCCATGTTCCTTCTCAATTTCATGTCACAATCCTCGTTTATACTCTGACCACGGACACGGTAATTTCCCAATCACCTAATACACCACATCTCACAAACCTTAGTTCCGAATCGGAAAATAAAATATGAGTTTTGAAGATTACATCTAGATATACAAACTTCGTTTGAATCACCATTTCAAAAAACTCATGGTTACCCCATAAAAACTACTTTAGTTAACAACAAATTTCTGCCCGTCAGAATTTTTCAGAACGTTTCTCTGTTTTGTAAAATATCAAAAAAATACTTTTACAACTCTAAAAAATCTGAAAATTTACGTGGGTAACTATCAGGATGTCCACTACGTTGTGTCAAAAGGGTTCACCGAAATTCCTTCTAGGTTGAGAGATAAATTCGAAACTCTACAGCTCCCAAAAAATCCGTTTTCTGTTTTTTTTTTTTTTTTTTTTTCACCCGATAATTAACATCCATGATTCACAAACCAATCAACCATTCTTGATTATTACAAATTATAATGTCTTAAGATTGTTGGGTGCAATAATCAAAAAACAAGGAAAAAATCAAATAAGCAAAAGTTATTGATACTTAGCTCCTTTATAGTGGAAGTGATCGATCTGATGAAACGGACGAGCTCCCCAAATTTCCGCAACAGTAACAAGGCAAAACTTTGGAAAAACAGAGTGAGTCACGTGTTCAACACGTTTCCCTTAAGACATTAGCGCCCGGCTACACTCAAGAGTGATGCTATAGCCCTCACAGGACGGATATCTCCAGGATAAAACACCCTACTACACCTACTACTAGCATATGTAGTAGATGCTCAACTTGAGCTTGGCAACTCCGAAAAAACCGTTAAGGAAAATCGCGAACGCTTAAGAAACGGCTATAAAATATTTTCCCTTAGGGATCCCTCTACAATAAGTAGAAACCCCTTTACCATAATTTTTACAAAAGTAGTAAATTTGTTTATATAATGGAACAAAACAACTTAAGAAGAAGAACTCCCCAATGTGGGACTAAAAAGCTTATATAGTCTCTTAAAACAACTAAAAGGTGGAAACTCCACAATGTGGGACTAATACGTTTTTTCATTCACAAAAGAAAACAATAACTTATAATTTTATTAAAACCTTTAAAAATCCTTTTTATTAATTGTTTTCCAACAATCCCCCACATGAATGAAAACTCAATAAAACAGGAAAACACAGATAGATCTTGGTAAATCAACATCCCAATCTCACGACCCAAACAGATCGAATGATAGACGGATCTTGCAAGTATTGAAATCATACTAGTCATTTCTACATCCTCTCCCTCACACAACAGTGTGTTGACCCTGTGGTCATACTATGGATTGCAAAAATCATATAGTATAGAGAGCTTTCATCTTTAGTTCCTCACAAGTGAGACTAAAGGTTCCTTTCACCAAAGTGAAAAAGCATGAACTAGTGAACCCTTAGTTACCCTTAGGTCCTAAGTTCCAAAGAATACCAAAACCATCAAAACGAAAATCACATAAAAAGCGCAGAAATACCATTTTAGGCAGAGGTGTCCATGAGGTCTTGAACCTTTGCTTAGTGAGATATTACCGAATTACTTGCTAGAGACAAGAACTATGTCTTGAACTGCTAGTGTTTGATGTAATTCGCGATAACAACCACGGATGATATCTCCAAGGGTGCTGCCAAGCTCGTGCCGTTTGTCCAATTTGGCCCTGGACATATCCTGTTTCTCGAATGCTCTAGAGAATCAAAGCTCATATTCTCATAGGAAGCGCCCCCACTTCCTCATTCGTGATAGGTGAGTTTCCATAAAGAGTGTTACTTGCTACACCCCACTTCAATCTTAAATTGAAACTATAGAACTCATTAAGACTTCTTAAAAGTCATCCTTCACATGCAAAATCACACTATCACGTCTACACCATAGGAAGGGACAGAGAATGAAATTCTCTGATAGTGTTTACCTTTACCCACCATAAATTAGTTGTCTCATTCGAAACCTTGATCATGGGATCTCCAGTCAGCAAGGTTGAGTATCCTTCATGGCAAGTTTAATTTATGAGCTTAAGCCCCATCCCCTCGATGCATTTCTAACTATCTCTTTGGATAAACCTTTCGTCAAAGGTTGCGCGATATTCTCCTTGGACTTTATCCAATCAATGGAAATAACGCCGATTGAGATTAGTTATTTTTAGCTTTAGCTATTATAGCTTGGCTAACACAATGTATAGATATAGCTGGCACAGGCCTATGCCAGAGACGAATGTCTTCTAAAAAGCATCTTAGACACTCGGCCCCCTCTCGTGCTTTATCTAACACAATACTCTTAGATTCCATAATGAATTGAGCAATATATGTTTGTTTGGAAATCTCCCAAAAACAAACCCTCATGCTAGAGTGAAACCATATCCACTCGTAGACTTAGACTCCTCTGAGTCAACTATCCAGTTTGCATCATAAAGTCCTTTAAGGACAACAAGATACCTTTCATAAATCAAATAAAAGGTAATAGAGTATTTTAGGTACCATAATACTCTACTAAGTGCATCCCAATGCTCTTTCTCTGACTACAAGTATATCTACTTAACTTACTCACAATATAGGCAATGTCTGGACTCTTACAGTTCATTAAATTCATCGGACATCCTATAACTCTTGAGTATTCAAGTTAAGATACTCCATTTTCCTTATTTTTCTTGAGTCTACAAGAAGAATCGTATGAAGTACAAGCGTGCTTACAATCGGGATGATTGTATCTCTTTAGCACAAATTCAACATAATGAGAATGACTAAGACTATAAATGTTTAATTATCTTTTAATCCTCATCCCAAAGATTACATCAAAAAGCCTTAGTCTTTCAAGTCAACGTTCTCATTCAAGGCATGGTTTTAGTGGAATTAATCACATCTATGTTTGTATCAAGTATAAACATATCATCAACATACAAGCATACAATCACACGTACATCCTTAACAAGTTACTTATAAATATACTTGTCGATTCATTAACTTAAATCCACTACACATTATCTCATGATCAAATTTTCCATGTCACTCAAGTTTACGTGCTTATTTGAAAACCATACAAAGATTTGTTAAGCTTACAAACTTTGTCTTCATAACCTTTCACTACAAAATCCTCATGTTGGTCTATGTAAAATTCTTTATCTAATTCACGGTTTTAGAAAGTCTGTCTTAACATCCATCCGATGTATCTCCAAGTTGTTTATGGCAAAGAATATCAATTAGCATCTCAACAAAAGTAATTCTCGTCACAAGTGAATAAGAATCAATGAAATTTACACCTTCTTTTAGTTTATAGCCTTTAACTACCAACTTAGCCTAATATTTTTCCACAGTCCATATAACTAATGTTTCGACTCATTTACATCCCATGGTCTTACTCCCTAGAGGTAAACTAGCAAGCACCCAAGTCTGGTTCCGACGGACTGAGTCCATTTCACTAAATGAAGATTCTTACCGTAATGGGGTTTCAATAGATGTTATGGCTTCTTTACGAGTCCGGAGCTCGATTAAGCTAGGCTTATTAAGAAGTCAGGTCCATAAGAAGTCTCAGTTCTAATCTTTTACTTCTCCTAGGATCAACTCTAATTCATCTTCCTTAAAGATAAGTTCTGACTATTTGAAATTAAATCTAGGGGATCAACATCACATCTCTAATGAGGTACATGATTAAGAATAAACATGTTCAAAGATTTTAGCACCCCTAGATTCCATAATAGTATTCACACAAAAGTCGAAAAAAGCAACTCACAACCAAAACTATATGCGGTAGGGTACTCGGGATATCTTATTTAAACACCCCCACACTTTGACGTATGCATAAGAAGGTTGTCTATCTTTCATAAACATATGGAGTTTTATCTAATCCTTTAAAGGTTACTCTATTCAGGATATAACAAAATCAGAGGACGACCTCCCCCACAAGTTGGCGGTTAATCCTTTAATCAACATGGCATAAATCATCTCCTTAATAGTTCTATTCTTACAATCAACTATACCATTAGACTATGGTGAATAAGGAGGTGTGATCTCATCAATAATGCCATCTAACGAGTAAAGTTCTCCTATATGAATTTCATACTTGCCATCATGTTTAGACCTAACCCTTTTAGTGGTAACTTATACTTTGCTTTCAATTTCAAGTTTATACTCTTAAGGCTTCTAAGGCATCATCCTTACCCCTAAGTAAGTATACAAGATAGTACCTGGTACAATCATCTATGAAAGTTAAAAAAACACCTTTTACCACCTTAGTTTGGGTTGATTTCATGTCAACTAGGTCTAACCAATTAATTCTAAGGGCTTAGAATTACTCTTGAGCAATTTTGCTAAAAGGTTTTATAGCATATTTTGATTCTACGAATATTTAACTTTTGTGTTCAATATCCAAACTAAATTTGGGTATGCAGCATACACTTCCCAGTTTATGCATTGACTTATATAAGTTTACGGTTCCATGTCTACCATGCAAAATATTCAATCGCACAAAAGAAAACACAAGAATCAACTACTTCATCAATTTTTTTCGTTAAGCTTATATTGACCTTAAGTCTTATAATGTTTCCCTCAAAATCACATGCCCTTAGGTACGACAATTTTTCCATATTCAATTAATATCTTAAGTCTTTTACCATCTACAACAGAACAAGATACAAGATTCTTGCATATGCCCGGAACATGAAAACTTCATTCAATGTGAGAATATTACAGATATGAGCTTCTGCTCGACCTTTCCCTTTTATGCAACCTCTGTCGCAGGTGAGTTACTCATATAGAGTTTCTCGACATCTCCTATCTTCTGATAGGAGGTGAACAGGTCTCTGTTTCAACAAACATGCTTGGTGGCTCCAGAGTCCACCTACTGGTCTCTCACATTGGTTATTAAAATAACTTCCGACATCATGCCACTGAACTCGTACTAGTTTGTTTCAACTAAATTAGCATTAACTATCTACTAATTAAGGTTTTTATGTTTCCTACAATTTACTGCCCTATGGCTAGGATTTTACAAACATAACAATCACCCTTAATTAAAGTAATGCCGGATTCAGTTTTACGAAACATACCTTTCTTATGAAGACTACGCTTAGATTTGTGTTTGATGTTATCGCCTTTGTCAGCTTTGGAAGACTTGTGTTCATCCACATGCGCCTGGTAGCCATGTTCCTTCTCAATTTCATGTCACAATCCTCGTTTATACTGACCACGGACACCTGTAATTTCCCAATCACCTAATACACCACATCTCACAAACCTTAGTTCCGAATCGGAAAATAAAATATGAGTTTTGAAGATTACATCTAGATATACAAACTTCGTTTGAATCACCATTTCAAAAAACTCATGGTTACCCCATAAAAACTACTTTAGTTAACAACAAATTTCTGCCCGTCAGAATTTTTCAGGAACGTTTCTCTGTTTTGTAAAATATCAAAAAAATACTTTTACAACTCTAAAAAATCTGAAAATTTACGTGGGTAACTATCAGGATGTCCACTACGTTGTGTCAAAAGGGTTCGCCGAAATTCCTTCTAGGTTGAGAGATAAATTCGAAACTCTACAGCTGACCAAAAATCCGTTTTCTGTTTTTTTTTTTTTTTAACCCGATAATTAACATCCATGATTCACAAACCAATCAACCATTCTTGATTATTACAAATTATAATGTCTTAAGATTGTTGGGTGCAATAATCAAAAAACAAGGAAAAAAATCAAATAAGCAAAAGTTATTGATACTTAGCTCCTTTATAGTGGAAGTGATCGATCTGATGAAACGGACGAGCTCCCCAAATCTCCGCAACAACAACAAGGCAAAACTTTGGAAATACAGAGTGAGTCACGTGTTCAACACGTTTCCCTTAAGACATTAGCGCCCGGCTACACTCAAGAGTGATGCTATAGCCCTCACAGGACGGATATCTCCAGGATAAAACACCCTACTACACCTACTACTAGCATATGTAGTAGATGCTCAACTTGAGCTTGGCAACTCCGAAAAACCGTTAAGGAAAATCGCGAACGCTTAAGAAACGGCTATAAAATATTTTCCCTTAGGGATGCCTCTACAATAAGGAGAAACCCCTTTACCATAATTTTTACAAAAGTAGTAAATTTGTTTATATAATGGAACAAAACAACTTAAGAAGAAGAACTCCCAATGTGGGACTAAAAAGCTTATATAGTCTCTTAAAACAACTAAAAGGTGGAAACTCCACAATGTGGGACTAATACGTTTTTTCATTCACAAAAGAAAACAATAACTTATAATTTTATTAAAACCTTTAAAAATACTTTTTATTAATTGTTTTCCAACAAGAACAACCAAAAGCTGATCCACCAAGACAATGCAATCTGTACAATATGCAAGAAAGAAAAGAACAATCCCCTGTAATCATGACATTTTACAAGATAAACAATCTGCAATATGCGTAAATCAAAGCTAAGACAATGCAATAGAACAACCAAAAGTTGCTCCACCAAAACAATGCAAAAGTCTTTTGTAAAATAAACCTGCAGGTTCACAATCTGATTATTTAAATTCGTCAGCATTATAGTCACTCTGGATATTGAGAATGGGAAATTTGTTGGATGTTTCTACTAGAAGTATATTTGGAGGTGAGGGTGTTTAAACATCCTAGGAGATGATTGTGGCCGAGACCAGGTAGGAGAAGGAGAGGCTTGCCCATGCAAACTTCATTCATATGTTTAGTTTAGTTAGTATTGAATCTGGTAATGGTAGAAAATATATATCTTGAGCTACATGTGTTTTTTCATTCGAAAACGAACATTAAAAACCAACCGGCAAGGTCTCGGTGTCTTACTAGGCGCAGTCACCCCTAGATGTGGACCATGTGGTATCCGAGCTAAGCTGTACTGTCCCTGGCATGTACTTTTAGGCGCAGTCACCCCTAGATGTAAATTTTCTTGAACGTCTTGAAGCCTCGGACCCATTTAATAGCAACGGGGAACACCGTGATGGGTTTGATCCTTCATTCTATTGCTCCATCTCCAGATCAACGTGTATCGACATGGCCGTGTCATAACCAGTCTTATTCTGGCATGTACTTTTATCACCCAAATAAGTTCTTTATGGATGTTTTTTCGTATATATTCTCCATTTGGATAACACTTTGGCTTGTTAGTAATCTCTATTAAATTTATATCTGGAATACTCAATGTACTAACAGACAAGGTCCAATGGTCAAGGTCAATAAATAAAGATACAATACTAACCCTTTTTTTTTTTTTTTTGTAGACCCACAAACTAAGATTCTTGTGTTCAATGGCACAACCTTCACTAACTGCACTCCAGCGACATGCTTCATAAGCCGACCGGTAGTAGAGACTTATAATCACGAAACCATATTCCCGGTAATGGCAATGTTGCCAATGCAAAAGTCTTCTCAGGCAATAATACCTGCACTTGCAAAAAAAAAGACGATCCCTGTAACCCCGACATTACGGTTTGCTCACCTAAATTCGTTAACGAGCCAAAATCAAGGCTAAGAGCTTGAAGAAGTCAAAACATGTTCCCACTCCCGAACCTGTTTATAAGATTGGAACTACTAATGCAGAATGAATCTCTTGTTTTCCCGGGTGTTAAAGTCTTAAAAGTAGATGACTAGGCTAGTCGACCGGTCATTATAGACTTTCTAGCAGAGTTGTCATCAGTTCCCTAGTAGACTCAACATTTCTATAAGATTTAGTCCCGCATAGACTAGTTATAGCAAAGGAATGGAAAGGAGACTGTATAAAAGCGAATGTTAAAATTCATAATTAGCATACCTTTCTCGGCCAATTGGCTAAGATCAAGTGTAGTATCTGTTCTTATCGGTTTAATATCTCGATATGCTTGTCCAACGGACGGCACGGTATTAAATTAATTTTTTTCATGGGGAGTTTCCACAACAGGTAGCTTGTCAGCTTTGTTTCTCGCGTGTTGCCTTTGTGTTGCACTACCGCAAACGCCTCGGCACACCCCTACCAAAACTAAAGTAATAAACATTGGGTCTTTGTGTATGTTTCCGAATTCGATTCGGAAGAAGGTCATTTCTTGGATGAACTAGAGATGGTCCTAGTTGCATGCTGCCATGCGGTTTTGTTAATGGGAGGGGCGAACGGAAACTCTTGGTGAAGCAATTGAATGGATCTTCATCATACGTGGCGGTGGCTGCTGAGGATTTGAGATCCAAATAGAGAAATGGATGGTGCTTGCATGTGAATTGAAGGATTCGGACTCTAAGATAAATGTAATATCCAAATAGAGAAATGGATGGTGCTTGCATATGTATTTAGATTGTCAAAGAAACTATGGAGTTGATACAGCTTCTCCATGTTTAGGTTACCGAAACAAATTTTTAATTCATCACCAGCTCAAGGATAAACCTAATCCGCGCCTGGGTCAGAGAAAAAAAAATTCACCAGCTCAAACTAGGAGATTATGGTGGCCGTGACCAGGTTGGACAAGGTGTGGCATGACCATGCAAACTTCATTCATATGTTTAGTTGGTATTGAATCTGGTAGTGGTAACATTTGTTTTTTCAAAACTGAAGATTAAAAACCAACCGGCAAGGTCTGGTGTCTTAGGCGTAGTCACCCCCATTAGATGTGGTATCCGGGGCTAAGCTGGTACTACTGTCGTTTGGGCGCTAGGCCTTAGCCACCACCGGGGCAAAGACAAAGACAGATTCCCAGTGCCTTTGGCTTGCCATCTTTGTGGTGGTTGGGGATGACCAGATTTAGCCTTTCAACAGCTCACACCAAGCCAATTGATTGAACATAGTTGTGACAACAATTCAATATATTCGATATCTTCAAACTTATAATTCCCGATGTGGGATTATTCTCAGTGTTAAGAAAATACGAGGTGATTGTCATCGGGCCTGAATTTGGGTCCAGTAGGAATGCACCTTGAGACGGGGCCGATCAAATTCACAGGCCCTCCTCTATCAAGACTGGATTTAATTATGAGGTCTGTTGGAGTCTTCTTCGGTTTGCGCATCTCCATTTTTCCCTCTTCTTCCAAATTGTCGTGCAGGTCTCCATTGATTGAGTAACGCCATCATCAATCAAATCATCCTCAATATATCCAAATTCCACCTAGTGATTCTAGAACTTTCAATGAACAACGCAATGCAAAACGGAATGCAGTAGGATGCAAATGGGATTCGAGAGGACGATAGATGTTGTTATTACGGTCATGCACATTGTCTCACCTTATATTTATTAAGATCCGAGAAATCAAAGGATGTATTAATGAATTTTTGTATCTGGATGTTAAACCAAAGTCACTCAGTAAAACACCTTTTGCTACAGTGAAGCTCATTTTACCACAGGATGCATACAGATTTTCTAGCGTTTCTTTGGATGCCAAACGCTGCGACATAATTTTTTACTCCAACCAAATGACTCATCTTCGTTTTTCTTAAGTAACCAAACATCAGAACTTTTTCCGTCTTCACTATAGTGTGTACCCTAACCCAAAAATTCTCATTGTAATATTCATCTAATTCTGCAAGGATACTGTAAAGCTCAAACGGAGGTTTTAAAATCAATTTCTTAGTATTATGAGAAGAAACCTTATCATCATATTCTAAATAATATAGGTCCTTTAATGGATACATCCATCGAAAATAAACAGGTCCACATAATAAAACTTCTCTAACAAGATGTACTGTTAAGTGAATCATGACATCAAAAAATGACGGTGGGAAGTATTTCTCCAAAAGGCAGAGTGTCTCCACTAGCTGTTTCTGCATATCATCCAACTTACTTACATCAACCTCTTTGCTACAGAGTGCTTTGAAGAAGAAACATAGTCTGATTATGACGTATCTAACTTTCTTTGGTAAAACTGATCGGATTGCCACAGGCAGTAACTGCTGCATAAGTACGTGAAAATCATGGGACTTCAAACCTTGTAACTTCAGATCATCCATTGAGACACAATTTCTCGAGATGAAGAATATCCGTAGAGGAACCTTCAGTTGGGATAATGTTGTGCAAAACTTTATTTTCTCCTCTTTTGACAATTTGAAACAAGCAGGAGGAAGGTACGTTCCATTCTCTAGGTCCTGGGGCTGTAGTTCTTCCTTTATTCCAATATCCTTCAGGTCTAAACGAGAGTTTAAGCCATCCTTTGATTTACCAAAGAACATCCAATATTGTTCCTATGATACTCTCGGAAACATTTTTCTCGATATGCATGACATCTAACATGTGTCGCACAAGAAGGAATTTCCAAGACTCAATTCAAAGAAAATAGATTTCTTCGAAATGCTTCCACATGTTGCTTAACTCTTGGAATATTTATCTTGTCTAACTCTCTTCTTGCTGATCTCTTCCTTTTCCTGACTGTATCCACACTGTCTTCAATTTCATTCTTATTTGACTTCTTCACTTACTCGCTTTCATACTCTTGTTTAACTCTCTTCCAAAATGATCTCTTCCTTTTCCTGACTGTATCCACACGGTCTTCAATTTGATTCTTCTTTGACTTCTTCCCAAATGTGGTTTGCATGTCACGAACCTTGTTAAGTATTTCTTCACCACTCAAGGGATTTGGTGCTTCCGAAAACTCCTGTTGACCATTAAATGCCTTTATTTGATGTCGAAATCGATGTTTAGAAGGTAAAAACCTCCTATGACCAGTATAGCAAACTTTTCTGCTGTGTTTTAACCAATTTGAGTATGTGTTTTCACTGCAAACATGACAAGCTTTATACCCTTTAGTGGCACAACCACTTAAATCACCATAGGATGGGAAGTCATTGATGGTCCACAATAGCACAGCCCTCAGGATAAACTTCTGTTGCTTATACGAGTCATAAGCCTCGACACCGACTTCCCATAACCGTTTCAAATCTTCAATAAGGGGACCTAGATAAACATCAATATCCTTTCCTGGATGGCCAGGTATCAACATCGTCAACATAATATACTTTTTCTTCATACACTGGGATGGTGGAAGGTTGTATATGGTCATCATAACTGGCCAACAACTATGCTTACCACTACCAAATGAGCTATGTGGATTGACTCCATCCGCTGACAACCCTAGCCGGAGATTCCTAGGTTCTTCCGCAAATTCTGGCCACTTATCATCCACTAGCTGCCAAGCTGGAGAGTCTGCAGGATGGCGTAACACACCACTATCCTTGATTCTTTCTTCGCAATGCCATACTAAGTCTTTAGCCCCTACAGATTTATACAACCTCTTGAATCTTGGTATCGGTGAGAAATACCACATTACTTTAGCTGGCACTCCCTTAGATCTTTTGTTTGGATGTTTATTGGGCATCCATCTTGATCTTTTGCATATAGGGCAAGCATTAAAATCCTTGTAATTCTTCCGATAAAGAATACAATCATTGGAACAAGCATGAATCTTCTCATATCCCATTCCCAAAGTATTAAGAGTCTTCTTAGCCTGATATGTAGATTTAGGAAGTTCGTTTTCTTTTGTTAGCAATGTCTTCAGTATATCCAATAACTCCGAGAAGCCTTTATCGGATAACCCATTACCAGCTTTGAAGTTATATAGTTCTGCAATAGCTTCCAACTTAGACTTGGGACATCCTTCATACAACGGTATTTCAAAGATCTTCTATTTCCTCTTGAAACTCTGTAGGATCACATGATATATCTTCCATTTCAACCTCTTCATCTTCAAGAAATTCTCGCTTCCCAACATCTTCATCATTTGAAGTATACCCCGTCTTCAACAGTTTGGAATATTCCCAACATCTTCCCCATGCCAAACCCACTTAGAATATCCAGGATCAAATCCAGTATGAAATAAATGGGATCTTACTTCACCAATGGTCAGACCCGGGGGAACGTTATCACAATCAAAACAAGGACATCTTATAAGAATATGTTTTTTCCTACGTTTATGTGAATGCTTTTCATTGTGTTTTTCTTCGTTACGAACTGCAAATCTAAGGAAATGCTCAACTCCGTTACTATATGCATCAGATGTCCTATCTTCTATTATCCAGGACTTATCCATTACTGCGAATGAAGTTGATAATTAACCATAATTGAAAAAAAAAAAAAAAAGATAAACATATTTGGGTAGCCAGATGGAAAACATATAGACTGAATAAGCCTAAGGAGAAGTACATGGCACACAACTGAAATCTTAGACACTATTGAACATAAACTGAAATCTAAAACCTGTCAGAGGATGAGTTTCTGTGGACTATGTAATAAATTTAGAGAATACCGGGGTCTAGTTACTAGTTAACAGAACAGCGTTGTAACAGAACATGATGGTCTAGTTACTAGTTAATAGAATAGCGTTGTAACAAATTTAGAGAACACTATTGGACATAGCAGCACAATAAAAAAACAAAATAACAGAACATCGTTTTAATATTTAGAAGAAGATTAGCGAACCAACCTTTTGCAGTTCCACAAGTTCAGCCCCAAGACCAACCTCTATCACAGCCTTCCTAAGATTGTTCTCCCCCAGCTTCATAAAAGAAACAAAAATGAAATCTCATCAATCTCCACATACAAGATGGACATACAAGGTAATACAATAGTATTCTACAAAGAGAAAATGTGTGTAAAATGCTGCAGAGTAGACTTTTGAGTAGCCTATTTCTCTTCTTCAAATAAATATAAAACATGATCATATTTATGAACCAGATTCATTAGCCATGTTGGAAGAAAGATAATCAAATAAAATGTGGGAAACAAACAAGTTATCAACTAACATGGTTAAAAAATTCACTCAAGCAACGAACATTCAACCAGCACATGATGAGTTCAGCTCCTAGCACTACCTAAAACAGCATTCACCCTTTGTATCGATAACTAACTCATGTACTTAAAATTGGATAACACGATTCCTTGTTTTAATAGATCTCACTCATCATCAGTGAAACCATAGGAAAGGAAGTGTGTATAATTATACTGAGACTATTTTCTACAAAACAACCAAGAAACGGCAACAAAAAGTAAAGAAAGCGCAATCAGATAATACACATATTCTTAACTATTACAATCATTCATTCAAAATTTCAAACTGAGTTTCTCTATTGATTTGCAATTCCATTAGACAACAACATTGCTATACCGAGCAACTTTATAAGATCAGCGATGCCGTAGCGACTGATGTCAATTTCTCTTCGCCATCAGCAAATAACACACAATCAACATAACTAGTATCTTTCAAATAACAGTGATCCATTTAGGAGGATATATCGACACAAATACTTCAAGCATAAATATCATAATTGGATTGTTATACCGTAGTATTTCTAAAGCAGAAGACCACTGTAATTACTAGTCACAATACTTGCAAGTGGCAAACAAAGAAAGAAAAAAGGTAAATAACTTGGATGTTCAGTTCAAACTTTATTCACTGTGTGAAGAATCCCAACAGAGAGTGGTGGGACCAAACATAATTAATGCTTTTTTTTTAATATTTCGTATCACATTAACTGCAGATCAGTACTAGCTAGGTCTCCATGCTTAATAGTAAAACACTATTAAGCATGGATCTGCACCTGATGTTTTATGTCGCTTATCACCGAGCTTTACACCATTAGTCTTTTGTGTTTCCCGGAAACATTATCCTACCAGTTTAACAGAGACTAGTTGGATGGAACAAGTATAGATCTAAAGAGTTTGAAACTCTGACTAAATCTATTTGACCAGACACAAATTATCCTGTACATAGATTGTCACATTTTTTCTTCGCCATGAGCAATTACAACAAAGTTGAGCAAACATCAAGGAAGAGTTGAGCAGATAAAATTCTAAAAATCTGTAAAATCTATAGCAAGTCTTGCTAGCTGATGAGTGACCCAATCACTCTCTCTCCCTTATAAACAAATCGATCTCTATAAACAAATCAATCTCTATAAACTAAGCAATCTACTAAGTAAAAGTAAGAAAACAACTAATCCAAATCAGAACCAAACATGCAAGCCAAATTTTTACAGCAAACCTAAATCAAATCAGGAGAGATAGATTCAGAGTTTCAATTGTAATACCAAATCAAACTTCACCGATTTCAAACAAAATCTCACCTGTGTTTAGATCGCGTACGCTGCACAAAACGATATTGAAATCAAAAATTAAAACAACTACAAAATCAACCCTAATTTCAAATCCAAATGAGATTAACGAAAAAAAAAGGGGAACCAGTTGAATCCTACCTGAATCCAAATGTGATTAACGATTTCTACAGACTCGATATTAAATTCTCTATGGATTGAAGATAAATCGAGAGCAGCAGAAGTTTATCCTGAGGGAGAGAGACGGAGAGAGTTTTGAGAGCGAAGAGTGAAAATGAGAAAAGAATTCAGACTGAGAATTCGAGGAATAGGGAATTGGTTTTGCTATTGGGCGCCCAAAAATATTGTGGGCTGTCTTTTTTTCCTCTAATGGACCTGAAGGTCGCAGGTTCGAGCTACACTCACTGCAATTGTTTTTTAATGGACATATTTTTTATCACAAAATAGTGATTAGAGTAGTCAAATGCTCAAATTGTAAGATCACACTTTCTAAAATGTATGAGATGAATGGATAGTTTTTTATATCTAAGATCACAAACACTATAATATTAATGGTCTTTAAGTTTTAGTCCTTAAAAGACCACAAATGTTCATACACTGTGATGTTTAATGTGTGATCTATTGTACTTTTTGTTGTAGTGTTTTTAGAGAACTGTTCAGAATAATCATCCATCCTGAAAATAAAGCTAAGCTTACCAGAATCAGCTGCAGAATCAAGATTCCTAAGGAGGAGATTTGAGTGCATTTGATTGAAGTATGGACGGCGAAGAACTTTATCCAGGTCTTGGAAACTTATTTGCAATCCATAACAGATTCAGCTGGTAACCTAGTGAAAATGTCTAACATTACATCTGATGGAAGATCACTAAACTTACCCGTTTGATGAATAGTAGAGAAGAGAATCTGTTAGGACACCAACCTTGCAGTTCACTTATTGCCTTTATTATGCATTACCCTATTTAGTACCTAGTTCCCTAATTAGTTTAGTTCTAGAAGTTCTATTAATTGGCAGTCATTAGTTACCTTAATTATAGGTAGTTTGTTTAAGAAGTCACTCGAGTTATAAATACTCTAGTTCTGTAATCATTCAGACATCAAACTAAAACCTAAAAGTTATTAGTTTACTTGTTATTTGCCTGTTAAATATTTCGTGTGCATATAATCTTTACATCACTTTCGTTCTGTGCATCCAATCTTCACGTCGCTTTGGTCTAGAACCTTAATATCTGTCATCAAAGCAGGTTAGATTTTCACTCAAAGTCAAGCAAATTATTTTTTTACGATGACAATCATTGAAGAAGTTAATGGTCTTTCTATGCATACTGAAAAGTTAACAACCAAAGTTAATGATTTTATGGAAGCAATGGTCAAGAAGCTTATGAAGACCAAGAGAAGAATTCATTGCTACAATGGAGTCTTTGCTTACAAAACTACGTAACTTCAATAACACAAATATAGGTGTGCTAATGGAAACTAATAAGAGTAATATGACTACTTTGATGCAAACTAATAAGCAAGACATGGTTGTACTTGCTGAAACCATGAATAGAAATATGGCATCACTTCTTTTGGCACGTTTTCCTCTAAATTCTCATCCACCTGGTTTCAATGGGATTACTGGTAATGGTCACACTGGTGATATAACTGGTAATGGTCACACTGGTGTTGCTGATCTTCGAACACCATCCATGAATATGAAATTTCCTCCTTTTAAAGGAAAGGATCCTGCTGGTTGGATCTTTCAAGCTGACCAATACTTTAGCTTGTATCATATAGCTGAAGCACTTAAGATTTCCATTGCTACTACACACTTTAAGGGAGAAGCCAATGCTTGGTACCGATGGGTCAAGGATAAAATTGGCAATCCATCATGGCCAGAATTTTGTACTGCTATTCGTTCAAGATTTTCTGAGAAGTTTGTTAATCCTCGGATGGCTTTAACCAAGTTGACTCAAAAAGGAACGGTACGTGAATTGATTACTGAAATTGTAAGTATCCTAAATTTTGTCACTGATCTTCCGGAATGATATCTTATTGATTTGTATATTAATGCCTTGAAAAGTGACATTGCTGCTGTTTTGTATATTTTTGAACCATCTACTTTATCTGAAACTTTTCGAAAAGCTATCAAACAAGAAGAAGTAATGCTTGCAGCTTCTTCTTCTAAGCCAAGTTGATTTGTGATAGGTGTAGAATACACCGTATTTACTATATAGAATTTATGCTTTCTTTGCTATTTTCCGTGTGAATTATGTATCTTATGTTTGCTTTTGAGTTATCAGGTGCAATGGAGTCGCACGGAGGAAAAGAAGAAGAAATTATTCAAATTGAGCAAGAAGGGCGGAAGCGTCATTTCATATGCATGTGCTATCGAGAGCACAATAGAGGATGAGGGGTTGTCATTTTCTCGTGGCCCGTATCGCTTCTCGGGGTGCCTTAAATCATCATGGATAACCCCTTATCCACGTTGCCCCGGGTGGCTATATCCACCTCAATTCTTACACGATCTAGAAATCGAGAAGAGAGTTTTCTCTCTCGATTTTATTTTTCACCCGAATTAAAGATGAGAGGAGGCGGCACTCGAGAGGAGGAGATCGATGGGGGAAATCGGTTGAAGAGGATCTGCTCGATCTCGTGAGAATAGAAAAGCAGCCATGTCTCAAACCGTGAGGAATCGATGATGGTTTTGGGGTTGAGATTCTAGTGATTGAGGTGGTGTTAAAGGCGTTGGGGAAAGTCGGTGAAGTTGTTGATGTATCGGCCATTAATTGAGCACAGTGGAAGAAATGGATTCATTTTAAGATGGGTTCGTGGTTGTTTGATTTAGGGTTCATTCTGTTGGTCAGTGAAGGAGAAAGGGTTACTGTGTATTTTGAGTTGAATTTGCTGGTTGTCTGGAATAATGGAATGAAGGCAACTGTGGTGTTGTTATTGGCCCAAGGAAAGATTGCAGTGGTGCACTAAGCTGAGCTTAAGACAGAGAAATGGCAGGAGATGTGTTGAATGGGTTACAAGTGATGGCAGGATGAAAAGGGGCATGAAACTGTGCAAAGTTTGATAAGTTCTGGGTGGCATTTTGAAGGTGGAATGGCTTTGCAGACTTGGGGAGGCTTTAAGGTTGGATTTTCAGTGCTTTGTACTGAGATAGAGAAGCAATGGCAGTGTTGTGTTGTTTGCCAGGGGGAGGAGATGGAATTGCTGAGGCTGGTCGGAAGGCTAACAAAGCAGATGGTGCAAGCAGATTGACTGAAATCGAGATGGATTGCAAGACCCAGATGAACTGTGGTTGATGGCTGTGAGCTGCATACAGAGTTGGGGCTATGAAGTGGTTATGGTATTCTGAGAATGATGGGATTTGAGGAAGGAGATGGCAGGCTTGAGTTGGTAGTGAGCTACAGATGCAGTGGTGATTTGCAGGTTTGAATTGTGGTGGTTTGTGAATGAACCTGAGTTGCAGTTATAGAGCCGTAGGTTTGACGGGAAGGATAAAGTCCGGAGCCGAGTAATGGCCCGGATGATGGTGGTGCAACTATGGCTGGGTTCTACACTTGGAATTGGCCTGAGCTGAGCTTGCTTTGGAATGTATGAGCAGCAGGTCGATTTAAAGGCCGTGATATGAGATGAGCCACGAGAACGCAGTCGCGGACTTGAGTTGCAATGTGCAATGAAGAAAGTGAGAGTCGCAGGATATGGGAGGACTGAAATGGCTAGGCAGAGAGGAGTTGAGATGCTGGCAAAGGCAATGCTGGAGATTGTGTTGATTACAGGGAGGTTGGCTTGTGATGTTGAACTCAGGGGAAGATGATATTGTAGTGTCATGGCAGTGGCTGGTGTTGGTGGTGGTCTTGAGCTAAGAAGAAGGGAAGCAAGCAATGAAGAGTGGCTCAGGGCATTGCAGGCTGCAGGGAATAGTGAGATGAATGAGTGCTGCTGGGTTGTTGAGTTGCAGACTAGCAAGAGGAGTTATAGCCATCTTGGCTGATTTAGTGCAATGATTGCACAGCAGAGGTCAGGCCTGGCAACTAGCCTGTGCAAAATGGCCTAGGCCTGGCTCAGCTAGTCAGCCAACTAACTCACCTGATCCACCCGAGCTGACTCGTTCCGACTCAAAGATTGACCGACCGATCCAACCCGGTTTGACCGTTGACTGGTGACCAAGCGGACTTTGCCGTCACCGGAGCCGATTTCCGCGACTCTCCTGCCGATTTCGACCACAATACTGTGATTCCGGCGACCGTTTTCAGGGCGTATTTTCTACACGGGTTTCTCATTCTTGTGGGCTTGGTGGACTCTCACCTAATGGACTTTGAAGACTTGACCTAATTTTGGAAGGAGAGAAAGGCTATAAAAGGGAGGTTTTCTACAACACATAAGATCATATCTTTTTACTTTGGAATTCTTTTTGGAGAGCCACTTTTGTTTACACTTCTAGGGTTTGGTTTTGTTCTTCTTCTTCCTTGTTTATTATTGAATATTGATGATGATGAACTCCATAGCTATGAGTAGCTAAACATCTTATTGGTTATGGGATAAAAGTTGATTTCTCAACATGCTTTTGATTCAATGAATTAGTTTTGTCTCAGTAATTATTGTTTGTGATTCACAATTAATAGTGTTATAAGATTTGAAAACTTGTTAGGTTGAGTCCGGAATCAATCCGATTTGTGTTCATCTCTAGAGTTATATTAGGGTTTTCAATACGAAAAAGTTGTTTATCCCTGATTCTAAGTAGCATAATTGTGGTTAGTGCTTGTAGTGATACATCCTATTAGTCACAAGTGAATCATAACTTTTGTTAAAACGTCTAGTGCTTTTACACATTCGTTTGCATTGATGAGTCTTATTCCATAAAACTTAATGCTCTTAGGGAGTTAAACTTAATTGTGCTTTTACACTTTAGGTTGCTTTCGACGAAGAATTCACATATGCATCTTTTAATGTGGTTGTGATGAAAACAGGGAATTAATGGGTTATACTTGCGATCAAGGTATCCTAGGACTTTTAATAAATACGAGATTAAAATACCAATTCTAATCATTGATGAAAATACATGTTTGTGAATGATACTATCCCGTGACCAATATCTTCTCCTTATTGATTTCTCAAACTATTTACTTTGCTTTCAACTACTTTTATTTCTTAAACAACAAACATACCTTGGGTTACTTTAGAAACTGAAATTTACATAACAACAAACGCCTCTCTGTGGATACGAACTCTTCCTTACCTTGTGCTTCATTTAAATTTAGTGCGTAAGAAAGTAAAATTATTTTTGACGGATTGACACACGGTCAATTTGCACAGTTTAGGAAATCTACAAACTCAACTACACCTCAGCTTAAGACAACTACTCTTCCTCCTGGTGCTACTAGATTAAGATTGGAAGAGATTAAAGATATAAAATCAAAAGGACTTTGTTTTAATTATGATAAGATGTTTACACCTGGTCACTTATGTTAAAAGGCTAGATTATTCTGTCTTAAAATTGATTCATGTGGTACAACTCTGGAGATTAGCAATTTTGAGAGCAATGAAATTTTTTTTTAAGACAATGAACCTATCTCAGATAATGTTCAATCTGAAACTTCACCAGCTATGCACTTGTTGGTTCTCCTACTCCTAAAACAATGAGAAATCATGGACATGTTAAGGGCCAATCCATCACTTTTCTGATAGATTTTGGTTCAACTCACAAATTTCTTCATCCAACAATAGATAGAAGATGTGTTTATTCTTCACAAATTCAACCTATTTCTATGAAGGTGTTTGAGGGTGAAAACAGTTTCTGCGATTTCGGTAATTTCGCGTGAGTGGGTGAGAAACTGAGTCTAAACCCTAAACAATGTATTTCAAGGGAGTAGTTTAGATTCGAGAGATCAATCTGTACAAATCCGGCCTAAACCAAGAAATGGTCATTCCAGACTTGCTTTGGTCACAAAGTGAAGGAGAAGGTTTGGTTTTAGGAAGGGAAGCGAAGAAAGTGTTGATACCAGAATAGTTGATTCTGGAAGAGTAGTTGTTTGATTTGTATCAGAAAGTGAAAGCTAACAGATGGGAAAGCTAGCAAGTGGTTTTTGAGTGTTGTATGCTCCTGACCAAAACTTGTCATTCGGTGGAAATAGGTAAGACCTATTTATACAAGTCAGAGTGAAACGTACTCTGGTCTTGTAAGAAATAGAAACGAATGAGTAAATGGGAGGAGGTGGTAACCAGTAACGCCTGGAATTAATGTTCCATAATGAAGGAAAGCGTTTCACCATTACTCATTGTATTTACTAACCGCCTTATTCTTAAGACACTTTCATGTAACGGGCGTAGTGTACGCCGCACGCTGTAAACCACCAAACCAATACCCTCTATGAGCATCCCCCAGTTTATGACATGTGTTAGATGTCTCGAGTGTTTTCATGGGAAAACGTGTAGCAAAGTGTTACATGTGGTATGGTGGCATACCAGTGGACATGGTAGAGTCGACATGGCTTTGCCAAAGAATAGGCGCGGCCAAATTTGGGGTTTAGATGCAAACCGTGATGTTTTGTCTTTGGTCCGTAAGTTAGGTGGCGATCTTGAACGGTCGAGATCCGTATCTCATATGGAAAGATAGTCGTTGATTATTGCAACCTTTCGTTTTAGCATAACTTTTCCATAGAGTAGGCGCATCCAAATTAAGGTTCAGGTGCAAACCGTGTGTTTTTGCTTCGGGTCGCAAGTTGCCATACGTCAGGTGGCGAACTTCTGTGGTCGATATTTGTATCTCAAAGAGAAGGGTAACTGTTGATTATCGCAAACCTTTATTTTAGCAGCCAGCGTTGAGCATGGCTTTGCCATAGAGTAGGCGCGGCCAAATTACGGTTTAGGTGCAAACCGTGTGTTTTGGCTTTGGGCCGCAAGTTGTCATGCGTCAGGTGGCGAACTTGTGTGGTAGAGATCTGCATCTCAAAGAGAATGGTAGCCGTTGATTATTGCTACACTTCGTTTGTAGAAACCAGCGTTGAGCATGGCTTTTCCATAGAGTAGACACGACCAAATTAGGGTTTAGGTACAAACCGTGTGTTTTGGCTTTGAGACGCAAGTTGCCATGCTTCAGGTGGCGAACTTGTGTGGTCGAGATTTGCATCTCAAAGAGAAGGGTAGCCGCTGATTATTGCAACCCTTCGTTTGTAGCAGCCAGCGTTGAGCATGGCTTTGCCATAGAGTAGGGGCGGCCAAAATTGGGTTTAGGTGCAAACCGTGTGTTTTGGCTTTGGGCCGCAAGTTGCCATGCGTCAGGTAGCGAACTTGTGTGGTCGAGATCTGCATCTCAAAGAGAAGGGTATCCATTGATTATAGCAAACCTTCGTTTGTAGCAGCCAGCGTTGAGCGTGGCTTTTCCATAGAGTAGGCGCGGCCAAATTAGGGTTTAGGTGCAAACCGTGTGTTTTGGCTTTTGGCCGCAAGTTTCCATGCGTCAGGTGGCGAGGTTGTGTGGTCGAGATCTGCATCTCAAAGAGAAGGGTAGCTGTTGATTATTACAACCCTTCGTTTATAGCATCCAGCATTGAGCATGGATTTGCCATAGAGTAGGCACGGCCAAATTAGGGTTTTGGTGCAAACCGTGTGTTTTGGCTTGGGGTCGCAAGTTGCCATGCGTCAGGTAGTGAACTTGTGTGGTCGAGATCTGCATCTCAAAGAGAAGGGTAGTCGTTGATTATTACAACCCTTCGTTTGTAGCATACAGCGTTGAGCATGGCTTTTCCATAGAGTAGGCGCGGCCAAATTAGGGTTTAGGTGCAAACCGTGTGTTTTGGCTTTGGGCCGCAAGTTTCCATGCGTCAGGTGGCGAGCTTGTGTGGTCGAGATTTGCATCTCAAAGAGAAGGGTAGCCTTTGATTATTACAACCCTTCGTTTGTAGCATCCAGCGTTGAGCATGGCTTGGCCATAGAGTAGGCACGGCCAAACTAAGTTTTAGTTGCAAACCGTGTGTTTTGGCTTTGGGCCGTAAGTTGCCGTGCGTCAGGTGGAGAACTTGTGTGGTCGATATCAGCATCTCAAAGAGAAGGGTAGCCGTTGATTATTGCAACCATTTGTTTGTAGCACCCAGCATTGAGCATGGCTTTGCCATAGAGTAGGCACGGCCAAATTAGGGTTTTGGTGCAAACGTGTGTTTTGGCTTTGGGCCGCAAGTTGCCGTGCGTCAGCTGGTGACTTTGGACGGCTAAGATCTGCATCTTAGATGGAAGGGTGGTCGTTGATCGTTGCAACCCTTCGTCTTGGCAGCCAATGATGTGAAGGAGAAGCTGGCGTGGTATAGGCGCGGCCAAAACTAGGGTTTGGTGCAAACCTTGTCGTTTGGTCTTGGGCCGCAAGTTGTCGTGCGTTAGGTAGCAAACTTGGATGGTCGAGATCTTTATATCGAAGAGAAGGGTATCCGTTGATTATTGCAACCCTTCGTTTTGGCATGGAGAAGTGGCTGGCATGGTTTGCCATTAGCACGGTGAAGCGGCGGGTATGGTTGGCATGCCTTGGCGCAAAGACGTGGATGGCATGGTTTGCAATTGGCACAGAGGTGCGGATGGCATGCCTTGGCACAGATACGTGGGTGTCATGGTTTGTCATTGGCATGGTGGTGCGGCTGGCATGACTTGGCGCAGAGACGTGGCTGGTATGGTTTGCCATTGGCACGGTAGTGCGGCTGGCATGGTTGGCATGCCTTGGCACAGTGACGTGGCTGGCATGGTTTTCCATTGGCACGGTGGTGCGACTGGCATGGTTGGCATGCCTTGGCGCAGAGACGTGGCTGGCATGGTTTTCCATTGGCAAGGCGGTTCGGCTAGCATGGTTGGCATGCCTTGGCACAAAGACGTGGTTGGCATGATTTGCCATTGGCACGGTGGTGCGGATGGCATGGTTCGCATGCCTTGGCGCAGAGACGTGGCTGGCACGGTTTGCCATTGGGACGATGGTGCGGCTGGCATGGTTGGCATGCCTTGGCCCAGAGACGTGGCTGGCATGGTTTGCCATTAGCACGGTGGTGCGGCTGGCATGGTTGGCATGCCTTGGCGCAGAGACGTGGCTGGCATGGTTTTCCATTGGCACGATGGTGCGGCTGGCATGGGTTACATGCCTTGGTGCAGAGATGTGGCTGGTGATGAGTGCCAAATAGTGCACATTTATACACCTTTTTATTGGCATTTTACTCATCTTTTGCGTTTAGAAATCAGATATTATCCCAGATTCTGTATTTTAATTGTTTTCAAGAATAAATATTTGTATTAATTAATTTTGTGTTTTTAGGCAATAAATAAAGTTCGGAGAAACGAGGAGCCAAAGAGCGAAGAATTGGAGTCAAACATCTATGGAGCGAGATAGCCAAAGCTCACAAGCGGGATCGGTTTGCAACCCAACAAGGAAGACATGGGCTAGAGCTACCCACGACCGGATCCGAGCCCGTCCACTCCAAGCCGTTGAGATCACACTGGCTACATCCTACGGTCGCCGCCTCCACTCGCATCAAAGTTTGCTGCTCCCCTGCAACACCAGGATCACTCCAAATCATGCTTGAGCCGTTGAGATTTCTTCTCCTAGATCCGACGCTCGCTCCATCAGTCTCATCAAAGCTCGATGCGTCCGCTCCACAACAAAAACCCCCATACCCCTACACCAGTCGAGAAAACCTTATTCTCTTCTCCATCTTCTCTTTCTTCACCTCTCCCATCTCCATCAGAGAACCCAGAGCAGAGATCTGCTCTTCCGCCACCTTCTCCCCCTCTCACCCTATCTCCTGTCAACACCACCTGCATTATCACCTTCCTGACATCAAGCCAACAACTCCAGCAGCCGCACCACTTCTCTAGGTTAGTTTTCTCTCACTTAGCTTCTACCCTAGAAGCTAACTTAGAGAAAACTAAAACTAGGTTTCACCAACTACTAAGCATGAATCGATTGATGAAGGAAGAGCGGGTGGGGGCGACGTGGGTGAGATGTTTAATTTAATTTTTATTTTAAAGAAAATTAGGGTTTGAAGTTTTGGGAAACTGCATGTATAAATAGAATGAGGGGTTTGTGAAAGAAACTCATGCAGGCTAGCCGAAGGCTTCAATTAGGTTTAATTTTGTTCTTTGTTATTTTATTATGTTTTAATTAGTTTTGTTAGGGTTTCAATGAAACCCTAACTCTATATTGTGTGTTTAAACTCGTTGAACTATCTTGAATGATTAAAATTATAATTATGTCTTCAATTAGGGCATTCAATACTTTTCTCTCACAATGGATGTCTTGCATCCATTGTAGTTAGGTTACATCTGCTTTGAGTTTGCCACACTCATACTTTAGGCACAATAGCTAATTCCATTGACTAGTTGTACTTAATTAGACAACTAGTGCTCTGGGTTAGCACTTTAGCTGATTAATTGAAGCATAACATGGAGAAACCCCTTAGATAGGTGGTGGATTTGACACCCTGCCCTTATCAGTCACAGGTAAAGAAAGCTTCAATTCAGTTGAGTACACAATAGGAGTCAGAGGTGGATTTGAAGACCTAGCAAGCCCTTTTTGTCACTGTCTATACCTTAGTTTAGGTTCATTTCACATTATCCAGTCAGTACGGCAACAAAACCATTGTGTTACGCATTACCGTCACTAGAACTCAGTCTAGAGCAAGCCTTAGATCATACAAGAGCACCATAAGTCTCTGTGGATCGACCCGTACTTGCCGCGTCTCCGATAGACGCCGTGCACTTGTGGTTATCACCGTAGGCCATAAAATATACACATTCCAAGGCCTACCAAGTTTTTGGCGCCGCTGCCGGGGACTTGGCGTGTGCCCTGTGGATCCATTGCTGTCTTCACTGAGTTTTCATCTATCCCTGTATATATTCACCTTAATTTGATACTTTTAGCCCTGCATTGTAGTATAACTTAGCTTAACTGTGGCATTTCAGCATCTTGTACTGCATCCTGTTAATCGCATCTTAGTTACTCTATCTTAACTCCATCTACATCTCATAAACCATGCCCTTGTAGCTTTTACAAACTATAACATCTTGCATCTTAGTGTCATTAGTAACTCTTCAAGCCTCCCGTGATGGTCCAAATTACTTTTTCCCCTGTGTCACCCAACTACTCCCACTTTCTACTAGTATCAATATTAGTCTCTTTGCTTTGAGTGTGCAATTTTGAGAACTGAAAATCTTTGTTGAGTAACAGGTGCTTGCTGTGAGCTGTGCAACCAAGGAAGAGGAGAAAGGAGCAGAACTAGTGGATTTGCCTAAACCCAGTATTGCACTGGTGGTATTGATCTCTAAACCTTATTCTGCTAGACCTTTCACCTTGCTGAGCCCTATGCACCTGATCATATTCTTTTGCATCTGTGCATTTGTTTTCTGTGTTGCTTTGCCTTGCTAGCCCCTGAGCTTAGGTGCAAGCCCCTGTAGCTGCAGGCTGTGAGCTTAATCTGTGTGAAAGTTAAGTGAAGTCAATCGAGTGAGTTGACTCCACAAAACCTGTGAGCTATCTCGCTACATTCAAGCAACATTTCCTTACCAAAGAACCCCGCTCTCGTGAATCCTTGCCTTGTGTGTTCTCAAAACCCACGAGCTCGAGTTTGACATCAACTCGGACTTTTGATATCCGAGTGAGTTGATGCCACAAACTCAACCGAGCCACTAACAACTTCAATTGTTTTACACCCGATCATGCCCTGTTGATAATTGAGTCTTTGCTTGCCCGTGTTGAGCATGTTATGAGCAAACTAACATTTGTCACTGATTTTTATGCATGCCCTGAATTTGTGTGACATGTGGTGTGTGAATGATCTGTTAAGTATCAAGATTTGTGATTAGTTAGATTGTTTTTCAACAACACAAACCCTGGCACATGCTGCACCATTGAGTGAGCACAACCTCTACCCTGTGCACCTTTCACAAAACTTTTTCTTCTTTACTTGTGCTGTGCTGTTACTCTCTGTTGATTGCCCAAGCTGTGCTCAAGCTGTGCTGTTCCTTGTCTGAGCTGTGACCACCTAACCAGGCTGTGCACACAGCCAGTGGCTGAGTTTCCAACCTAGCACCAACAGACCCTGTGCCAAATCAATTGAGCTAGAACCAGTGTCACTCAGTCTGAGTCCACCACCACTGGCCTGGCAATCTGCCAACCTTCTGGCAAATTACTGGGCTGTTACACATCAACTGAGCTGTTTAAGCTAAACCACTCCTGGGCTTGACATTCCACTACAATTCTCAGCCCACAAATCTGGTCAGAACCACCGCTAAAATCAAAACCCCCACCGCTGGGCCGTCGCCTAAGCCGGGCTTTCTTCTTTGGGCTGCTCACAATCAAACTACTGGGCTGCTTATAACTGAGCCCACAGTTCCACTGGGCTGTGCAATAGACTAAGCCCCCATCTGCTGGGCTGCATAAACTAAGCCCGCATCAACTGAAACCACACTAGGCTTCTCACAACAGGCTTTGCACCCACCTGAGCCCACATAACTTGGCCTATCTAACTGGGCCGTGCAACAAACTAGAACCCACATCATTGGGGTGAACATCTCGTTGGGCTGTGCACACAATCAGGCTGTATAAGTTTCACTCAACCCTGGGCTCAAAACCAAATTGAGCCAACAACCACTGGCCTTCCCACATAAACCAAAGCTCCCAACAAAACCAAATGAAACCCATTTAAACCAAACAAAACCCACATAAACCAAACTAGACTTTGAGTTCAATTTGAGTTGATAAATCATGTCAGGATTTTGGTCTGCATCTGGGATGGAAACAAATCCCTTAGAGAGCTTGCTTACGGGCACGCTTCACAGGATGAACCCCCCACATACCATAGTGATTTTAGGGAATTTTATGCGCCTTCTCAGGGCCCTGACCTCATATTCCCTAATCATTATGAGCACATATATCATCCACCACAGGTTGAGAATGAACACTTTCCTCATACCCAGTCATCACTTCTAGATCAATTAGAAGCTCAAGTTTCTGCTTTAGAAAGGCAATTACATGAGCAATCTGTCAAATCTAATCCCCCTAGGCACTATGCAATGTATACTTGTACCTTATGTGGTAGCTTAGACCACCCTGCTGAGAACTGCTACATTTTACATGAGTTTAGGCAGTCTAGGGAAAACCATGATAATCCAATGTACGAAGTATCTAGAAGTGACTATCTTTGGCAACTATTGGGACCATAATCAACCCGCACACATGCATCATTCACCACAAAGTGGGGAAATGAACAATTTCATACTCCCCAACTCCTAGTTTGCAATCAATAATGGAAACACTCATGGAGCAAAATGCTAGGCTTGAAATGAATGCAATGCATGACCATCCACATAGCAACATGTTTGGACTTCCCTTCTCTAGTGAACCTCATGCACAACCATACAATGAATATCCATATGAGGAATGCATACCCACTAGTGAAGACTCTCCTTCAATAAAACAACTCAAAATGATTCTTCAAAGGAACCTAATTGAGTTACAAAATGATATGATTGAAAATAGTGTTTCTAGTCTTACTCATGCAACTAACATTGAATATGAACCTAATCTAGAGGTAGATGAGTACACTAAAAATACTACAATTTTGAATGGAGAGATGAATTTTTGCTATGATGATGATGAATATGAAGAGCATGTGTATTTTGAAAATGTAGTAGAATCTTTAGGTTCAGAGACATTAAGTGTGTCTTCTGTGAACCCCATGCATGATGCTTCTTCTAATATTCATATATGTGATGATGATGTGGAACCTGTGCAATTATCCTGTGAAAATGAACATGATTTACCTTCTTCTGACTTTAGGAAAGTGTGTGATGGTACAAATGATTTTATACATGAAAACAACTTAGATGTACCTAACCTCTCTCCTGAGTCACAAATTGAAACTCCTCCACCAAACCTAGGTGTAGTTTGTAACAAAATTGCAAAACCAACTTTTAAAGAAAATGCCTAACTTAGGCCTAGAACTTTGTGCTTCCCAAGTCCTCTTGGACTATTTTGCATCAAAGTATAACACCTTTAGGGAACCACAGTTGGTATGTGTATGTCCACTTTTGTTCTTAGAAATACTCATTTTAAGTTAGACCTTTTGCATGATGTACCTTTAAAATTGCAAGATTTTGTGCTCCCAAACACACCCGTTCACAAGTTTAGGTTTGGGGGAAGCTCATTCACATACACAGTCTTACTTGCACTATCATATTATATTTGTGTAAGGCTGTTGATGTTTGTACATATTTTCTATTGGGTTGACCCTCAACTCTTTAGACTGTTGGTTTATGGTGAATTTTCATTGTATATAATCCAGTAGGACTTGTTAAATTTTCTTTTCTTGAATCGGTTGAGTCTTCATGCGCATATATTATGCTAATCCGATATGATCTCCGTTGAGAATGTTGGATTCTAGCCTTGACTAAAGAAGCTCAACCTTGCTCCTGCCGACATCCAGTAATCTCATCCCTTTTCTCTTATCAGCATAGTTCTCTCGGTATGTGACTGTTTAAATTTTTTCTATATGTAGACACATTGAGGACAATGTTTGATTTAGGAGCAAGGTTGCTCCTGCCGACATCCTGCCAAATAGTGCACATTTATACACCTTTTTATTGGCATTTTACTCATCTTTTGCGCTTAGAAATCGAGATATTATCCCAGTTACGTATTTTAATTGTTTTCAAGAATAAATATTTGTATTAATTAATTTTGTGTTTTTAGGCAATAAATAAAGTTCGGAGAAACCGAGGAGCCAAAGAGAAGAAGAATTGGAGTCAAACATCTATGGAGCAGAGATAGCCAAAGCCGCGCGCGGGATCGGTTACAACCCAACAAGGAAGACATGGGCTAGAGCTACCCACGACCGGATCCGAGCCCGTCCACTCCAAGCCATTGAGATCACACTGCTACATCCTACGGTCCGCGCCTCCACTCGCATCAAAGTTTGCTTTGCTCCCGTGCAACACCGGATCACTCCAAATCATGCTTTGAGCCGTTGAGATTTCTTCTCCTAGATCCGACGCTCGCTCCATCGGTCTCATCAAAGCTCGATGCGTCCGCTCCACAACAAAACCCCCATACCCCTACACCCGTCGAGAAAACCCTATTCTCTTCTCCATCTTCTCTTTCTTCACCTCTCCCGTCTCCATCAGAGAACCCAGAGCGAGCTCTGCTCTTCCGACACCTTCTCCCCCTCTCCACCCTATCTCCTGTCAACACCACCTCCATCATCACCTTCCTGACATCAAGCCAATAACTCCAGCAGCCGCACCACTTCTCTAGGTTAGTTTTCTCTCACTTAGCTTCTACCCTAGAAGCTAACTTAGAGAAAACTAAAACTAGGGTTCACCAACTACGGAAGCATGAATCGATTGTGAAGGAAGAGCGGGTGGGCGACGTGGGTGAGATGTTTAATTTAATTTTTATTTTAAAGAAAATTAGGGTTTGAAGTTTTGGGAAACGCATGTATAAATAGAATGAGGGGTTTGTGAAAGAAACTCATGCCCTGGACTAGCCAAGTGCTTCAATTAGGGTTAATTTGTAGTTTGTTTATTTTCTTGATGCTTTAATTTAAATTACTATGGTTTGAGATGAAACCCTAGCTTATCACCGTGTGTTTCTTCATGAACTGTTCTTGAGTGCTTAACTATTTTCTAGATAGAATTAATCTCAGTGTGATAACACTTTGCTCTCACAGTGCATGCCAATGCCATGGATGCAACCGTAGTTTGATTCCCTCTGTGTTGTTTGTGCTCCAACCCAAGCTTAATGAAATTATTATGATCCTCAGATTATTTGTACTCTAATTAGACAGGTAATACTTTGGAAATATACTATAGTTGTGATTAACCTGTCAAGCGGAGAAACACTTTAGGTTTAAGGCGACTTGACACCTCGCCTTTATCTAACATAAGAATAAGAATAATGTCATGAGTTGAAAACATAGTATAGGTTAGTGGTGGAAATCGAAGACCCTAGCACCCATTTATATCTCTGTTTGTAGTTTACCTTTACTTCATTGTCACAACTCAACCTCGTCGCATCGACAACACAAAACATTAGCTCTGTCACTTGTTACTTCACCAAATCGATTAAGCATAGCCCTTTAGATCAATCGAGCACCACAAGTCTCTCGTGGATCGACCGTACTTGCCGCGTCTCCGATAGACGCCGTGCACTTGCGGTTATCACCGTAGGCCATAAAATATACACATTCCGAGGCCTACCAAGTTTTTTTGGCGCCATTATGCCGGGGGACTTGTTTAAATTTTCATTGTATATAATCCAAGAGGACTTGTTAAATTTTCTTTTCTTGAATCGGTTTGAGTCTTCATGCGCATATATTATGCTAATCCGATATGATCTCCGTTGAGAATGTTGGATTCTAGCCTTGACTAAAGAAGCTCAACCTTGCTCCCGCCGACATCCGGTAATCTCTTCCCTTTTCTCTTATCGGCATAGTTCTCTCGGTATGTGACTTGTTTAAATTTTTTTCTATATGTAGACACATTGAGGACAATGTTTGATTTAGGTTTGGGGGTGCATTTGCATTTAGAGTTTTTAGTCTTTTATTTTATCTTTTAATTTTACAAAAAAAAAAAAAAAAAAATCTTTTTGTAAAAACCTCCAACTTTTAGAGATTTTAGAGTCACTAGCATGCTTCTAGCTATGTTTACATAGAGAATCTGACCGAAATAACAAAAGTTAGAAGTACCGGAGAACGCAATCGGGTTCCTTAGTTGATTAGAGCGTTAAAGTTGGATTTAACCATCCGGAGGGCGAATTAGGTGTTTTTTAGATATTCGGTAGTAGAATTGTGATCACCCATAGTGGAGACTACCCAATTTACATCAAGTGAGGCACCAACCTTCAATTTTTTGCAACTTTCTAGAAAAGCTATTAGAGTGTGTGTCACCGTACGTAAATTCCGGGTAGGAATGGTGAGCTACCCAACTTCGCACCAATTTCAGCACTACTTTTGATCTCTTGAGTGCTAGTTTTTGTCAATCATGAGGGTGACGTCTAAAGATGAAAACTCCTTCTAAATACCGATTTGCCGTTAGCATCACTCTCTCTCTCAATCAGCAAGACCCATAGAAACACATCATCGTCAACAAACGGAGCATCATCAGAATATGGAAAGAAAAGTTGATATAGTCCAAGGTTTATGTGCAACAAAGAAAAGAAAATAGGATGAGAATTAATAAAATTTATAAAATCAAGACAATACAAGTTGTGGAAAAATTGAGTGATAAAGTCCTTTGTCCATGGAGTTAGTTGTTTCATTATTTATATTTTTATTTTCACTTATTGTAATGTAAAAAAAAAAAAATTCAAAAAAATCAAAAATCAAAAAAATATTGTAGTTTATTTTTGCTACCACCATGGTAAAGAAGAATTTAAAAAGAAAAATCCAAACAACAAGGAATTTGAGTAGAAAAGTTAAAATTTGTTAAGTTTTGTGAAGTTTAGAAGTTCGTGATCAACAATTGAAGACCGAAGATTGAAGACGTTTCTATGGTTCTTATGAGAGAGTGATATTAATTGCCGATCGGGTGAGAAGTGAGTGAGTACTCCCACCCCTTGCTAATGGTTGATTTCCTTTCTTAGAGATCATCAGAAAAAAGATTCTTTTTATCCACACTTTTGTGGAGTCTCCAGATTTTATTTTCGGAAGGTTATCCTTCTTACCTACAACGTGTGCAGGATTTCTCTCTTTACTCCTGCCTGCACATATGAGAGACTAAAAAGCGATCTTTTTGAGTGCAATTATCATAAAATCCTAATGGTGAGGCAGAAGTTGAGACTTATGATCACAATCGAATCCGAATTCTTTCATATGGTATGGTTACTTCTCGCTCAGCACTTAAGGATGAGAATGCGTTCTTTGGTAGTTCTGACTTCCTGTTACTAGCATGCAGAAACTCTATGTCCTCATAGCTTCTAGGATGCTTGAGACTCTTTTACACTCTGAAGTTGGAGAAGGTTTTGTGGGTACACCTCTGGTAAACCCTCACGAGACTACAACTCGTCCACTAGGGACACCTAGGGGTTTAAAGGCTTAGTGCATATGCTAAATGCATTCGAGAGACCAGCGACAGTGGTATAGTTAGGATTTCTTTATTTCTGTTTCACTTGAGGACAAGTAAAATTCAGGTTTGGGGGTATTTGATGAGTGCCAAATAGTGCACATTTATACACCTTTTTATTGGCATTTTAGTCATCTTTTGCGCTTAGAAATCAGATATTATCCCAGATTCTGTATTTTAATTGTTTTCAAGAATAAATATTTGTATTAATTAATTTTGTGTTTTTAGGCAATAAATAAAGTTCGGAGAAACTGAGGAGCCAAAGAGCAGAAGAATTGGAGTCAAACATCTATGGAGCAAATCCTAAGCAATAGGGCGAGGCGAAGCCAAGCCACACCAAATCAAAAATCCTAAGCATGAATGGGGACGGGGCGAGGCAAGGCAAATCCACATCACACCAAACCAAAACTACGGTTAAAGGTAAAAAAGTTATGGTAGATGGTTTTCGGGTCCCTCAGTGCGTAGCACGGGCACAATAGTTCACTCTATTCACTTTATGGCACTAAAGTCGGAAAACTTATTGTAGTTATTGCGTACAAGATAACTGTGTAGCCTTCGCTATACAGAGGAATCCAAGTAACAGAGGATACCCTCGTAGATCTACTTTATCTCGTCCCAAGAAAGGATGCCTCGACGGCTAAGATGAAAGAAGTAGAAGTGTTAGAGCATTGCTCGGTCGAACTCGCATACGTTGCTATCTCAAGCATGTTTGTCAATGTTAGTGATCAAAAGTACAAGTCTTGATTTATAGTCTACTATAGCTAAGTCTCGGACTAGGATAGAAAGTGTAGTTGAGCTCAAGAACTCCATGGAAATCATCATACAAGACGAAGGACTACTCAAGGAACTGGTGGAACTTCGTCGACTAAAAGGTATGTGGAGACTTGAACTTCTCTATCACTCAAAAGTCTATCTACTCTATCTCCTATTTTGAGGCAAAAGTCGTTTTGTATATAGACTTTGATTATACACATTTGCTATTTCGAGCCGAGTTTATCTTGCCTATCTATTTCTCGAAATATGTGTTGGTAAGCTTTCGCTTTGGCCAAGTTCATCTTTACCTAGTGAAGAAAGTCATGTTATGTTTCAATCACTTTGAAAATTTCTTTGACGAAAAATGGTTTGTGAATAACAATTATATAACGTCCTCTAAGAATGTTTCAATGATTGAAATGAGAGTTTAGATTATATAACCAATGGTGGATATAAGCATTGTGTGGAAACACATATATGTATAAGTCCTTTTTCCTTGAACCAAAGTTTGCGAACTTTGTTGATCAAGAGAACCGGAATAAGAGTCGTGAACTCAGTCCGCGAACCTAGTCTGCGAACTGGCGGAAGTTCTCGACCCGAGAAATTTTGCTGGAGTTTGAGAACTCCTTCCGGGAACTTAAGTCCGCGAACTAAGTCTGCGAACTTAAGTTGGTTATATCTAAAAACGATTGTTTGTGAACTCATTCATATTAACTAAGGAATGCTAAATACAAACCGTGGCTATAAAGTTCATGAACCGATTCGAGTGAAGCAAATCGTTTTTGCTTCGATTGTGTCTTGTGTAGTTAGATAAGATTTCTTTGCAATTGAACAACTCTCTAACTAGTTCATTTGAGTCATTTGAACTAGTTATGGTGAAGAAGAATATGGTTGATATGAAAGTGCTCATATGGCTAACCATTTGGTTAACTATTTTTGAACCAACAAATGTACATGTTGGGGTACGGTTACACAAACCTAAAATCGTGCATTTCATTTGTGTGTAACAAGCTAAGTTTTCGATCCAACAATTGAAAGATATTAGCTTGAATCTAATCAGGTTTTCATCTAACGGTGAATATTGAATGCTTTGTTACTAAGCTAATATTGATTGCAAACCCTGATTTGAAAGACTATATAAGGGAGAACTCTAGCAACTGTACCTAATCCCCACACCTTCCGTGTGATACTGATTGTAATAGCTAGAGTCGATTCTCCTTTAACCTTAGGTTTTTTCTTGAAAACCAGGTTAACGACTTAAAGACTTCATTGGGATTGTGAAACCAGACCGATACTACTTTCTCGTAGTTGTGTGATCTGATCTTGTTGATTCTTCATTTTGAGTACAATCGTAATGATTGGATTGAGATTAATATCTCCGATAGGCAAGATATAAAAGTAGTCACAAACATCTTCGTCTCATCGTTTGTGATTCCACAATATCTTCTTTAGTCGCATCGATTAAGATTATTGTGAGGTGATTGATAATACTAGGCTGTTCTTCGGGAATATAAGTCCGGGTTATCAATTGGTTCCTGTTCACCTTGATTTATTAAAAGAAATAACAAAACTTGTACGTATTTCTGTGGGAGACAGATTTATATATTCCATTGACTTTTATGTGTGATACAGATTTGTTTATTAAAGTCTTTGACTTTGGGTCATAGAAACTCTTAGTTGTGAGTGAGATCAGCTAAGGGAATCAAGTGCGTAGTATCCTGCTTTGGATCGAGACGTAAGGAGCGCAAGCGTACCTTGAATCAGTGTGAGATTGATTGGGGTTCAACTACAGTCCAGACCGAAGTTAGTTTGTAGTAGGCTAGTGTCTGTAGCCGCTTAATACAGTGTGCTGTTCAATCTGGACTAGGTCCCGAGGTTTTTCTACATTTGCGGTTTCCTCGTTAACAAAATTCTGGTGTCTGTGTTAATTTTATTCTGCATTATATTTTGTTATATAATTGAAATATCACAGGTTGTGCGTTTGAATCAATCAATTGGAAATCCGACCTTTGGTTGTTGATTGGAAATTGATTGATTCAAACGCAGAACATTGGTCTTTGGTACCGTTCAAGTGATTTCTCTTGTATTCAATTAGACTCGCAGATTTCTATTTGCTTGAGAAAGAATTGAATCAAGAAAGAGAGATAAAACTCCTTGATATACTTTTTATAGATTAAGTCTTGTTGATTCTCTTAAAAGTATATTAGAGTTTGTCCATACAGATTGCTAAGAGAAATATTGGGTGTGATTGTTGTACCCCCGCTTTTTCAAGAAGCCTAGTCTATGGGGAGGAAGCTGGCGAAGGGACAGAGGTAGATGACATATCTAATCAGCATTAAATGCACAAATCTCTTATCTACACGCATAATCAAAGCACGTGGAGAGAGATGATGTGGCGGAATCAGATTGGCAGAGGCTGGCGGTGAACACGATCATGAGCAGTTACCTCAACCCACGCTCTATAAATAGCACAATCTTCTTCTTCGGCAAAAGCAATATCCATGTTTTGGTTTTCAAAATTAGAACTGAAAAGAGGAAAGAGTTTGGTGCAATTGGGGTGACAGATATGAGTTTCTTTATATAGGTTTAGGTTGCAACGGCTCTTTTTCTTTTTCCCAAAAACTCCAACGGCTGTTTCTGAAATTTGGTTTGAAATGCCAGGCTAATCGGTAGGTATTTGAGTTAGAATATCTACCGATTATGGTAGCTTTCAAAATTTGATTTTGGGGCAACCTATAATCGGTAGGTTATGTAACCTGCTTAACGTCCGATTATGGCTACATCCAAATCACGAACCACATGGTTATGCCTGGCTCTGTACACTCAAAACCTATGGAATTTGGCAAGGGCTCGATCTGGGGCTCCTTACAATCAGTAGATTATTAAGTTGAGTAGACTACCGATTATGGTAGATTTCAAAATTCATCACATGAAGGATTTTTGAAAAACCTAAATTTGGGGCAACCTATAATCGGTAGGTTGTGGAACCTATGTGGCTTACGATTATGGCTACATCCAAATCACGAACCACATGGTTATGCCTGGCTCTGTACACTTAAAACCTATGGAATTTGGCAAGGGTTCGATCTGGGGCTCCATATAATCGGTAGGTTGTTAAGTTGTTAACTCTACCGATTATGGTATATTTCAAAATTCATCACAAGAAGGATTTTAGAAAAAACTCATTTTGGGGCAACTGTATAATCGGTAGGTTTTGGAACATTTTTGGCGTACGATTATGGCTACATCCAACTTAACAAACCACATAGTTATGGCTGGCCGTGTACACTCAAAACCTATGAAATATGGCAAAGGTTGGATTTGGGGCTCGTTATAATCGGTGGGATATATAATTATATACCCTACCGATTATGGTAGATTTCAAAATTTATTACGTGAAGGATTTTAGAAAAAACTCATTTTGGGGCAATACTTATAATCGGTAGTGTATGTAAACTATTAGGCTTCCGATTATGGCTACATCCACATCTCAAGCCAAGTGGTTATGGTTGGCTCTGCACCCCTCAAAACCTATGGAATTTGGCCAAGGTTGAATATGGGGCTCCTTATAATCGGTAGTCTTACAAGTTGGATAAGTTACCGATTATAAAAGGGATTATTAGCCGAAGTATCTACACAATAATCGGTGGGTATAGTTTCAATTTAACCTACCGATTCACCTTTAAGCTACCGATTATGGTGTTGGCTACCGATTATATAAGGGCATATTGGCCATTTCGAAAAATCGAAGATAAGGGATAGCTTAGATTTACGTTTGGGTGACCTTTTTTGTCTTTTAGTGTCGCCCCTATTTCGTTTGGGGTCGCCCCTAAAAATGCCAGGATAATAAGGTTTGAACAAGAAATAGAATAATGTAGTAGGTTAGTGATGCAGTGAGAGGGAGAGAGTAAATTGAACGTAGGCTTCTCAATTAGAGAAAAGACGTTTAGTTACATAAATTGCGTTGCAGGTAGGGTGTGATATAGAATGTGTTTTATGACTCATAAACATGCAAGTTGCAACTACGTAGTGTATATAGTGTAGTGTTCTTGGGATTTACAATAATGAGGCTTAGCTGGGAAACTAAAGAATGCTATTGTAGAGTTGATTGAAATGTCTTAGTGCAAGTGTGAGAATCAATTTATCTCCATTTTCCTCATTTGAGATTTTTTCTCAACAGGGTAAAGTATTCTATGCATTCTAATTGGGTTTTGTAATCTTTGTAATTTCCTAAATATTTCCCTAATCAGAAATTTAGATTTTGTATTATATTCTTAATTAAGTGTAGAATATCTGTCAATCTATAAATAAGAGTGTAGATGTAATTGTAAGATTATCTCGGTATGTGCTAATGATCAATAACATTTTACCCTTTGCGGTTTCTTAGTGGATGTAGGCGTTACTGCCGAATCACTTTAATTCTCTTGTCTTCTTTATTTATGTTTGATTCATCTTGTTTAATCGTTGATCCGTCTCGATGATACCTATAATTTATTAAACACAGAGAAATTACAATCTTAGATATTACATTTACTGATCTGTGACATGTACCATAGACTATACACCGATGACTGATCCTAAACACATAAACATTGATGATAATCTTAGATATCGCCCCGAGTTGGCCATAAGTACTCTTACTTAGATTGATGACAAAACAAAGTACATGTACATGAGGACAAGAAAAAATAAATATTTGACATTCAATTCATTTATTTATAAAAACAGATATTCATGTGGTAGTATAGGAGTAGAACAGATATATAGATGAAATTTTCTTTTGTTTATCAACAGCTTTAAGAGCATCTCCAACAGTGGGTGGAGGTTTTATTTTTTCATGACACATAGGATTTTAGACCCTCATTTACATTAAATTCATCTCCAACAGTGGGTCATAGAAAATAGGAAGGGTGTTAAAATAAATATGAAGGTCTTGGAGAAGGTCTTATTTAGACCTCGGGAATGACCTCCACATCATCATTTTAACTATATTTTAATTTTTTAATTTTTAGATAAATTGTTATGAACCAATAGGAAAGAGGGAATCAATTTTATCATTATCCAAAACAACAAATTTTAAAAATAAGACCCATACTATTGGAGATGGTTCATGAGCAAAGCATTATTATTTTTGCCACATACATATGACCCCATAAATAAGGATCTAAATAAAAATTCCACATAGGATTTTTAGCACCCACTGTTGGAGATGCTCTAAGGATCAAACCCAATACGCTCTTCTCCACCCAACATAACACACTCTCCAGGGTGGTACTGCGTGGAGCAACAGTAATAATATTATTATTATTAAAAGATGTTGGGCATTGTTTCACCAATAATTAAAGCCCGAGTCCACAATAGAGGAAGGCCTGCGAATTTCGATCAGCCCGTCTGAAGGTCTAAGCGGGCTGGACCCAAATTCAGGCCCGTTAATAATTAATCACCCCAACTTTTCTTTAACACTGAGAATAATCCCACATCGGATAGTATAAGTTTAAAGATATCGCATATATTGAATTGCTGTTACAACTTGATCAATCAACTAGCTTGGTGTGAGTGGTTGAAAGGCTAAATCTGGTCACCCACATAAAGATGGTAAGCCAAAAAGGCTAAGGCACTGTCTTGCCCAGTTGCCTTGGTGGGTAATGCCTAGCCCTAGCGCTGCCCAGATGGGTGAGGCCTAGCCCTAGCGCCACAAACCCAGGGACATTAAGCTTAGCCGGATACCACATCTCGGGGTGACTACGCCTAAGACACCAGACCTTGCCGGTTGGTTTTTAATCTTCAGTTTAATATTGGCTCAAGCCAAGTATTATATATTCTCCATACCACTACCAGATTCAATACTAGTTGATTGATTAAGTTGTAAACATATGAATGAGGACTGTACGGTCAAGCCGAACCTTCTCCTACCTGGTCTCGGCCACAGCCATCTTCTAGTTTGAGCTGGTGAATTTGCTTTTCTCTGACCCAGGCACGGACTATGCTTATCCTTGAGCTGGTGATGAATTTAGTATTTGTAACCTAAACATGGATACGATGTGGGACTAAATCTTAAGTTCGCTAGCTTCCTTAAGTTGGGTTTACATGGGAATTGAGATTAGACCATGGGGGTGGGTGGTACGAGTCCAGTTGGTCCAACTTAAGATTATCTGGAGCACAAGAATTGCCTTGATGCCATGTATCTTGTGAAACATCGCCTGCGTTAATATAATTTGCAGCGGCCGTCCTTATTATTATCAGCTAGCCTATACGTATATCATAGAATGAGCCAGGGGAAGAGATGCCTCGGCCATCCCCAATACTAATATCAAATTATTTTGGGACAGGAACTCATAGACTCTCCCTCGATGGGGAGATCCTAGGCTAGCCCCCTTCCCAAGTCCAATGGAAGTAAGCATGTTTCAAGTTACATGTCAATCTTGTTTCATAGAGAGTTGGTTTTTATATCCTGTGTAACCGATGTACTTACGTGGGACTATTATTTCCGTTCATATATTTGTTTCTATGGGTACCGGTTGGGCCTATAGTCTTCTTTGAACTAAATCTGGGTGTGAGATGATTACTTCTGAATAGGTAATTCTGAAAAATGAATCGTCCAATATATAAATCAAAATCAACCATAGATATCAATATCTAGCTATAATTTTGTTTGCTTTTTGGACTTGGAGAGAAAACTCGGCTTCATTCTTTACCACATTAAACAGACATGTCTGTATTCGAATCTTATTCCGTTCTTTACTAGGACTTACTAGGACTGGTTTCACACGACGAAGACCCAATATGTTTTATATTTTCGAAAAATTAAGAGCAACATGAATCCTCCTACAACACAGTTGACAAGGGCCATGGTGATCTGATTATCACTTGTGGGACGAGCATATATATAGTTTTGGTTTCCGGTTCTGCGCTGGTCTGGTTTAGCTGGCGAGTAAACCTACGTACAACAGTTAAAAGACGCGCACAGAAAGCATTCATGTCGATCTCCTCGACAGTGCTCAGGCCTATATATTAAAGGAAAAACTCGTGAGTTTAGATCACCAAATTAATATTAAGCATATAATTAAATGTTTAGCTGAATCATGGGGCTACACCTGGAAAAAACGAATGATATACCTATGTATTAAACGATCAAGAGAAAACGAATGATATACCTATCCCAATGTTTTTTGTTTTAGTTTTGGTAGGGGTGTGCCAGGCCATTGCAGTAGTGCAATGCAAAGGCGACAAAAAATAATTTAATACCGTGCCGTCCGTTGGACAAGCATATCAGATATTAAACTGATAAGAACAGATACTACACTTGATCTTAGCCAATAGGCCGAGAAAGGTATGCAAATTCTGAATTTTAACATCTACTTTTATACAGTCTCGTTTCCATGCCTTTGCTATAACTAATCTATGTGGGTCTAAATCTTATAGACGAGTTGAGTTTACTAGGGGACTGAGATGAGTTCATGGGCGTATCAGACTTTTAAGTTGCGGTGTATAACTTAGAATTTTCCGTTTGATTCCTCTCAAGAGAAAAAACGCGTTATAGGTAGAGTGTGAGAAAGAGTGTATTCTGTGACTCATAAACATGCAAGTTACAATTAAGTAGTGCGTACTGGTATTTGGATTTATAAATTTCAACAACACTAGCCCCTACACACTAGCTTTTAGCTTTCCATGTCTGCGATGCCATAATCTGAACCGTGTCCAACAAATGCCAACCTTGCAACTTTGCGGTATTTTCTTTGCTTATCTATAGATTTTTGGATGTTGTAGTTGTGTTGCTGTAAATAGCATCTTTGCAAGGATATACATATACCATGAAAGGATCATCATTCTCAGAGAATAAAGGGTGAGGACGAGATTACTGCACCATCACCATACTTGTTGGACAGCATCAAAATTGGCCATGAACGGATCTGTGTTATATATAGTTGCTTAGAATTGTAAGTTAGACATGACAACAAAAAAAGAACTGTAAGTTAGAGACCACTCCTCTTTGGCATCAACGTCTTGGACACCCTAGGCTGCTTAGAACAGTTCTTAGACTTGTTAGAAATAATTCTTTTCCAGTTTTAAATTAATAATTTTGAATTTTGTCATTTGAGTAAGTGTAAAAAACTACCATTTCCAATGTCATTTGAGCAAGAAAAAAACAACTATCATTTTCAGTAAGCAAAACTCTTTATGATCCTCTTTGACTTTACTCCTCGATAAGTAAGAGTAAACAATACTGGTTGAATAAAATAAAGAGTTTTGCTTAATGGAAATTAATGGTAGCTTTTTACTGTTACTCGAATGACAGCAGGAATAACAAAAATCTAAAGAGTTACTTGAAACTGGAAGAGAATTGTTTTTAAAAATTCTCAGAACCGTTCCAAGTATATGGTGTCCAAGACGCTGATGCCAAAGAAGAATGGTATCTGTGATGTATGAGGAGCATCAAACTTGGACATCCTTTTCTCAAGAGCTTCCTGGACTTCCTGAGATGTTGAAAAAGGCGACACACGAGAAACCCAGCAGCAACCTACTGTAGTGGAAACTCCCCCATGAAAAAATTAATTTACTACCGTGCCGTCCATTGGACAAGCGTATCAGATATTAAACTGACAAGAATTTTGCAAAAGTAAGTGTGCAACACTTCAGTTTTGGTAGGGCGAATACAGGGGAACATGTACAAAGACCTAATGTTTTTTGTTTTAGTTTTGGTAGGGGTGTGCCATGCGTTTGCAGTAGTGCAACACAAAGGAGACACACAAGAAACCCAGCAGCAAGCTACTGTTGTGGAAACTCCCCCATGAAAAAATTAATTTAATACTGTGCCGTCCATTGGACAAGTGTATCAGATATTAAACTGATAAGAACAGATACTACACTTGATCTTAGCCAATAGGCCGAGAAAGGTATGATTATTCTGAATTTTAACATTCGCTTTTATACTGTCTCGTTTCCATGCCTTTGCTATAACTAATCTATGTGGGTCTAAATCTTATAGACGAGTTGAGTTTACTAGGGAACTGACATAAGTTCATGGGCGTGGTATCATACTTTAAGTTGCGTTGTGTAACTTAGGATTTTCCGTTTGTTTCATCTCAAGAGAAAAAAAGCGTAGTTACATACAAGCTGCGTTATAGGTAGGGTGTGAGAAAAGAGTATTCTGTGACTCATAAACATGCAAGTTTCTATTACGTAGTGTGTATATTTGGATTTACAAATTTCAACAGCTAGCCCAAACCCCAAACCCAAAGATTGGGATGCCCATTGTTTATGGGTAAAAATCGTTTCCACCGATTTCGGTAAATTCGGTAGGTGAGTGAGAAACTGGTTTAAACCCTAAACAAATGTGCTGCACGTGAGCACTTTATAGATTCGAGAGATCAATGCATAAAGTCCGGCCTAAACCAAGAAATGGCTGTTCCCAGGACTTGCTTCGGTCACAAAGTGGAGGAGAAGGGTTGATTTGGGGAGGAAGCAAAGAAAGGTGTTGAGACCCGAATAATTATGGGAGAGTAGTGTCTCGACTTGTATCAGAAAGTGAAAGCTTCGGAAGCTTGCAAGAGATGAAAGCTTTTTTGAAGAGCTTGCAAAGTTGCCTTTTCTGAGAGTATTGTGTTTTTCTCCTGACCGAGACTTGTCGTCTGGTGGAAATAGGTAAGACCTATTTATACAAGTCGAGATTGAAACGTACCCTGGCCTCATGAAGGAAGAGAGTAAAGGGTGAAATAATGGGAGGAGGTGGTAACCGCATGGTGTTTATGGGTGATAACGTTTTCACCATTATTTCCTCATTTATTTGACCGCTTTATTCCTATTCAAGCTTTCTTAATGTGAGTGTAGTGTACGTTGCATGCTGTGACCGCCAAACCAAAACCCTAGAAAGCATCCCCCAGTTTGTGTTGATGTCTCGAGTGTTGGTTGCACCTTGAGTGCAAGTGGCGCTGCTAGTTGCGCGTGTGGCATGTGCGGAATGCCTTTGTTGCGGGTTGCACCTTGAGTGCAAGTAGCAATGCCAGAGCTGCTAGTGGCATGTGTGGCATGTGCTAATGGAATGTGCGGAATGCCTTGGTGGTAGGTTGTACGGTTTGCAAGTTAGGCTACCAGCGTGGATTTTGGCATGTGTCAATGGCACGCACGGCCATTAGTGCCACGGCTAGGTAATAAAAGCTACTAGCAAGAGTGTTGGCGTGTGCCAATGGCATGCTTGGCCATTAGGGCCATGGCCTGGTAAGAAAAGCTACCAGCGATGCGTGTTGGCATGTGCCAATGGCATGCGTGGCCAATTTGGGTCACGGCCTGGTAAGAAAAGCTACCAGCGATGCGTGTTGACATGTGCCAATGGCATGCTCGGCCATTAGGGCCATGGCCTGGTAAGAAAAGCTACCAGCGATGCGTGTTAGCAAGTGCCAATTTGGGTCACGGCCTGGTAGGAAAAGCCACCAGCGATGCGCGTTGGCATGTGCCAATGGCATGCTCAGCCATTAGGGCCATGGCCTGGTAAGAAAAGCTAATAGCGAGCGTGTTGGCATGTGCCAATGGCATGCGTGGCCAATTTGGGTCACGGCCTGGTAGGAAAATCTACCAGCGAGCGTGTTGGCATGTGCCAATGGCATTCATGGCCAATTTGGGTCATGGCCTGGTAGGAAAAGCTACCAGCGAGCGTGTTGGCATGTGCCAATGGCATGCGTGGCCAGTTTGGGTCACGGCCTGGTAGGAAAAGCTACCAACGAGCATGTTGGCATGTGCCAATGGCATGCGTGGCCAATTTGTCCTAGGTTGCACGTTTTACGAGCCTAGGCGCGGGCGCCATTTTGGCATGGCGTGGCTAGGGCCAAGGTAAGGGTGCTTGGCGTGGCGTGGAGTGACTAGCGTAGCTAGGGCCAAGGCAGAGTGCGTTTGGCATGGCGCGGCTAGCTCGGTCTAAGTGTGGTTGGCATGATTTGCCATTGGCACGGAGGTGCGGCTAGCATGGTTAGCATGCTTTGGCGCGTTTGGTGTGACTAGCATAGCTAGGGCCAAGGCAGAGTGCGTTTGGCATGGCGCGGCTAGCTTGGGATAGGTGTGGCTGGCATGGTTTGCCATTGGCACGAAGGTGCGTCTAGCATGGTTGGCATGCCTTGGCGCGTTTGGTATGGCTGGCATGATTTTCCATTGGCACAGAGGTACGGATAGGGCCAAGGCAAGGATGTTTGGCTTGGCGTGGTGTGACTAGCGTAGCTAGGGCCAAGGCAGAGTACGTTTGGCATGGCGTGGCTAGCTTGGGCTAAGTGTGGATGGCATGATTTGTCATTAGCACGGAGGTGCGGCTAGCATGGTTGGCATGCTTTGGCGCATTTGGTGTGGCTGGCATGATTTGCCATTGGACAGAGGTGCGGCTAGGGCCAAGGCAAGGGTGTTTTGCTTGGCGTGGTTTTACTAGCGTAGCTAGGGCCAAGGCAGAGTGCGTTTGGCATGGCGCGGCTAGCTTGGGATAGGTGTGGCTGTCATGATTTGCCATTGGCACGGAGGTGCGGCTAGCATGGTTGGCATGCTTTGGCGCGTTTGGTATGACTAGCATAGCTAGGGCCAAGGCAGAGTGCGTTTGGCATGGCGCGGCTAGATTGGGCTAGGTGTGGCTGGCATGATTTGCCATTAGCACAGAGGGGAATTAGGGTTTTGTTCGTTGAAACCCTAATTTGAAAAAATACCCCCTATTAATTACTTACTGCATGCATTGAATGTTCTAATAAATGTGTCGCCGGTGACATTAGGTTATTCGGGGTTTTACGATTTTACCCTTTTGTCTAAAAACCACCATCAACATTAAGTCCCCTGCTTAGCTCGGGACAGGAGCTTTGTTGCGAGGTAAGCATAAGATGGTGACAGACTCTCAGCAGTAAATCGTAAAGAGAATTGAGGAGGCTTGTCTGACCTTTTTATAGATAAGACTTGGAATCCTTGCCTCTGGCAGTTTTACACAAATCGGGAGGCTGGCACAATTGGGAAGTCAGCATCATTGAGAGACAAGAAGATGGGAGGCGTTGAGAAGTTGACGCGAGTTGGAAAACTGAGCGCGCTAGCTGGCGGGACCGGCGCAAGGTGGGGAAGCTGATCGTGCTAGCTGGCGGGACCGACGCAAGGTGGGGAAGCTGAGCGTGCTAGCTGTCGTGACTTGGGCGGTCATTGGGATTTGGCGCAATTTGTGGGGCCAGTGTAAACAAGGAGGGAGTAGGTGTTTCTACAGATAGCAAAGTTTCCTTATTTTTGCCTTCCTTCACGCGCGGCTTCAATCAGGGCATTATCCATGCTAAAATCTGGAAGCGTTATGTCCCTCATTGCTTCCTTTCCTTTCTAAGGTTCCGTATTCATACCCAACGAAATTGTACCGTCTCCCTTGTTTGAGAAAAGGTTCTTCTTATTGAGTTTCTTTCTTTGCCTAGAGACGAATCATCCTCTAAACAGCCAGATTCTCCAAGTGAAGGCGTGAGGTCTGACTCTTGCAAAATCACCCTGACTAGGGTTATTCGGGCTAAGAAGATCATACCGGTATGTTTTCTTCTTCTTCTCTGTCATGTTATCCTCTTTTTATATGTGTATAGATAGGGTGTAACTTGATCATTTTCCCCATTTTTTGCAGTGTATGATGGGACCCTCCAGGGATGGTCGCGCCTTTAACTATTCGGAGAAGTACTTCAGAATTGGCGGAGATCGACCTTCTTCTCTTGAGAAGGCATTGGTTGGGATTGAATCTCTGTTCCATGAAGCTAGTGAAATCATTAAGGACCTCCCTTCCATCTATCCCCATGAAGAACAGGTGCATGTTCGGACTTTCTTGGGTTCAATGAGCATGGAGGAGGGGCGAGAGAACGAGGAAGAGTCTTGGCATATTGAGAAGCTTCAGTGCAGCAAAGCCTTTCCCCGGTCCGGGTATGGTGCGGATTAGACTGTTTCTAGATTGAAGCGACGGAAAAGCGAACGTGTGAGGCTCTTGGAGGAGAGCGCCATGATTCTTGACTTTGATGCGGATGAATCAAAAAGCTTTCTTCGAAGTGTCAATGAGAAAACCTTCGAAGGAGCATATGACGGAAACGAAATAGCCTTTGAAGTTGATGCCAAAGGTGTTGTTGGTGATACTGGAGGGGTCATGGTGGCGTATGCTGGACCGGTCGTCGGGGAGGACACTACTGCTGATGTGGTTGCTTCGGGATGGGATGTTGAGGTTGCTGCTGCTAACACCATTGAATGGAGACTTTGTTGCCCGAGGGATTACTGGGGGAAGTGCTTGAAGATAGCCTTGCTCGAGGGGACTTGCGCTCCATCCTTCGAGGGCTAGTTCCTCCCTTTGTTATTTACATTAGTTTGCTTAGTTCCCCCGATGTCTTTTTTTCCGTAAACTCATCTTTACCTTCTTCTTCATCAGTCAACATTTTGCTTCATATATATATTTTGAAAGAGGTTGTGGTATGATGGCTAGCATTTTAGGGATTGGAGGCCTTGAGCCATCGTGAGTGAATTATCACGCCCTCAGGTGTGTCTGCATTGATGAGCTTGCAATATCCTCCCAAAATGGTATCCACAACCAGATACAGCTCGTCTTCTCTTTCATTGCGAGATGGAAACCGAAAAATCGAGAATTCAATTTTGTGCAACCGAGAGATCAACCTCCCACTGTGGTCTCCAATTGTTTATGGGTGAAAACTACTCCTGTCGGATTTGGTAATTTGGGGTGTGTGGATGAGGAATGAATCTAAACCCCTAAACAAATGCACTGCGCGGTGAGTGCTTGTAGATTCGGAAATCAATACAGGCAAGTCCTGCCTGAACCAAGAAATGGCCGTTCCAGACTTGTTTCGGTCACAAAGTGAAGGAGATGGGGTTTATCTTAGGGAGGGAAGCGAAGAAGGTGTTGAGATTATGAAGGTGTTGGCTTGATTATGACTTGTAACAGAAAGCTGAACCGGCTTACATGATGCAAGCTATCAGTTCCGGTGCCTTGTATCAACACTTGATTTTTGTTTCTTGTCTGGACTTGCTCTTGTTGGTGGAAATAGGGAGGAGAACCTATTTATACAAGTCATTGAGCCTTATTCACGTCTCTTGTGGGAAGTGGAGGAAGTGGAGTGATGGAGTAGTGGAGTTGTGTGTCAGTGTTACACGATCAATCTTGCCCACTTCTCCTGTCACCGCTAACCGTCCATAACTTCCTAACACGTTCTTGTGATGGCGCGTTGCATGCTGCACGTTGTAAACCGCCAGACCAATACCCCAGTATGTATCCCCCAGTTTGTGACATGATTGATGTCTGGAATGTGTGGATCGTGGATCCACGAAAGGTAGCATGTAGTCTTGAATTGAATAACCACAAGTTATTCGGGAAGTTGATACTTGTGAAGTATCATGTGTATTTTATGCAGGTACTGCATCCTGGTGTGGTAGAGTGATGGGTGGTAATTACCATGACGCCTCACTTGACCAATTAACTCCTGACCTGGGTTGTATAACCAAGCTGGTGAAGTTGAACGGACGAGATGTTCTTTGAGACACTCATCTGCGACCGTTAATGAATTAGAGTTTTTGAAGAGGTGCGCAAGCATCACTCTTCAGCTTGGTCGAAACCAAGCATGGGAAGTTTTTTGGAAAGGACCGACCGGGCATGCGTGTAGACAACATACCGGTGTACACGTCCATATCTCACCGTCCCATGAAGGTGCAATCTAGACCACTCAATTTGACCGGAAAAGAGGAGTGGTGGAGATCGATTTTATTATAGGGATTTGGTACCGCAAAAAGCCGCGCACCATGCTCACTTCCGGCGTGCGTTCCAAGATGACCTAACTTGGTCGGTCTTGGCCGACCGGTCTGGCGTGTAAGTGGTAGGCTGGTGTTCACGCCTACACCTGACTATCCCACGAAAACGTGATCTGAACCACTCAAATCGTCTGGCGAAGTTGAGCGGTCGAGATTAGTTTGCGGTTTGGGAGGCGTGACCACGCTAGTTTGAGCGCGCGTCTTAGAATAAACAGGCATGATGTGCCTTGGCCGATCGGGTGAGGGGATAGATGGGCCCACGTTGGTCATGCTGGTATGACCGGACCTGCTTAATCTGATCTTGGACCCTCCATTCGTACCGGAGAAGATGGACGCTCTTGATGCTCAAAACCCTAATTTTAGGTTTCAAGGCCGTGAGTCAATGCTTCATTCGGCGTACGAATTGGGATAACCAACCATGGTTGGTCCTGACCGATTGGTCAGGTATGTAGGCGGGCCCACGGTGATTGTGTTGACATGCTCAGGGCCCTTTGAATCTACATCTACACCCTCCATCTATACCTGCGAAGATGGATGGTTAAGACTGTTTTGCGACACATGTAATATGCCGCAAACCCTAATTTTAGGGTTTTCCGCCCATACTGCTATGGTTTGGATGTTTTGGCAAGCTAGGCCAGTGCGGAGGGTGGCCGACCATGCGGGTCCGCGTTGGTTCGGGCGGTGGATATTCCATACCTGCTTGGGGGTGATGGAATTGATCTGGGTCATCCAATCATGCTTGTGGAGTTGGATGATCAGATCATATCCGGATGATCTGGTCGATCCGAATGCTCAATCGGGCTAGTATAACACACCGAGAGGGGCTCAATCGGGCTAGTATAACACACCGAGAGTCGGCTGTACGGGTATTTCGTACATGGTTTCATTATAATGCTTGGAGGTTCGTGTTGCTCTGTAAGAGTAACACTCAGTCGTCATGCCGCACTGATAATGAGTACAGGAAATACAAGGCTGATTGCGCATTAATTAATAATGTTATAAATTCACAGGGTATACGGGATTGTTGCTACATGCTCCAACCTGGATGAATTTCGTGTATTCACAGAATGGGATTGTTGCCACATGCTCCATTCTTGGTGAATTAAGTGAGGGAGTATCCAACACTTATCGATGGCCTTATCTTTTACAAGATGTCAGCGCATAATTTTCTGGTTTTTTACAATTTTAACCTTAAATGAAAATCCACCATCAACAGACGGGTACGACTCTTTTAATGTTTATTTAAATTATCTTCTATGTTAACGGTATTGATATTAATAATCTTCTTGCATGGTTGTTGTTTTCTTCAATTTTTTGATTTTGTAGGTTTACTTATTTCCCTTGATTTGTACCGAGTGAACTAGGGAGGGGTGATAAGCATTGTTATTTACCAAGATATTTTTCTGTGATTATAAGTATTGTTTTAGGTTAGCGGATATAAGCCGAGGGTGCATTTGCCTCTTTTCATTAGAGATTAAACTCTAATTAATTTTTGGTTTGTGTGCTTTGTGTGCTTCAGAAAAAATAGGTGGGTTCACGGGTTCTGTAGAGAAAGAGGTCTTGAACTTTGAGGATGTGTGCAGTAATGGATAATTTTCCCCACATATTGGGTGATGCAGCGCGGTAAAAACGGTTCCCGTCATGCAATTCGGACTTTAAATTCCCATTGGGGATTGTAATAAAAAAAATTTGCTATTTTTTGATCCATTAATATGTTTTGATGTTAAAATATCGTGTTTTATTGCTTATGCATGTGTGGCTGAACAGATCTGCACGAATATGAGAATTGCTAAACAATGAAGATTCAAGAACAAGGTTGGTGGCGCTTGGCGCTTGGCGCTTTGAGATTACGTTGTTATTTTATTTTTAATGATTGGCCATCGGTTTTAGGGTTTATAAGACTTCTTAGGATCGCCAATTGAATTGTCGTTTAATTTTCTATCTCCGAGTGATATCGATAGCCGTATTCTTACAAGTTGGCTATTTTTTGTCGTTTACGGATTTGCAATTGTCTATAGCTTATTTTAGTGTTTGGTATTATTTTTGTAGGGAATTCTCGATAGTATGTGCATATCTATGAATAAATATACAGTTGTGTTTGATTGTTTAGGATTGGGTTTTATTGTTGATTGATCGTTTTGTTGGTTCTTTGTTTACTACCAGTGGTTAGGACATCTAAAAGTACACTTTACACACCATTGTCCAAACTTAGTCCGGACAGTGCAACTCAGATGATTGTCAAAGCCTTTGTTTTATTAAAGGTCTGGAAGTTCGAAAATAAACGGAGTGGGAAAGTATGGAATCTTGAGATTCATCTTATTGACCAACATATGAGTATTTTTTTTTTCCTCTGATCGTTATAAAAGAAGATAAAAAGAAGTTTTTTTTTATATTATATATATATTCTATTCTCCTTCATTCAGTTGGTTTTTAAATGAAGGGGATAAAAAGAAGCCTGTGGATGATATGAATTGTTTGTTTTATATAGCTGTCGTTGGAAAGCTTAGATCTGTCTCTAATATTGTGAACAAGACAGTTGGTGATGGTGAAGTCTTGATGCGAGAAATAGTAATCGAGAAAGGAAGGTAAAATGCATCTTTGAGTTTTGTTTTTTTCCAATAAAAATCTGTATACTATTCTGATTGTAATGATATTTTTGGTACCAGCGGAGATGCACTTAAAGTGAACAGGATAGTTCCGGAAAAGTAAAAATAGATAGTGCTATTGCGTACTTATGTAACGGATATTTTTCTGATGGTCCTGCCCATGGTGAAGTATGTAGGATCAGAATATCGCAACACCAAGACCCTTGCGAAATCCATAAACGACACATTGCGAAGATATCGCAGATGGGTAATAAAAATGACGCAACGGATGACGACAGCCTGAACACGAGAAAGATGTGAAGACCTAGCGAGATTTAGGAGTGTTGCGAGATTTAACATTTGAATACTTTCGAGAGAGTCGCAAGTCGATTCGAAAATAAAGGACAGACTTAATGGTCATCCACTATGTAATGTCCTATATAAAGAGTCGAATGGAGCTTAAGAAAATAGAGATCTTTTTAGAGTGGAGAGAAAGTTTAGAGGAGAGAGAAAGTCTAGAGTAGCAATTATATTCTTGATTTCATTTCCTTCTTGTAAAATTTCTAATTCAATTAATAAAGAGATTGATTGTTGATCTTAAAGATGTGTTGAATATTACGAATTCTTGTGAGGTGTGTATTGTAGGATTTCCCGCAATTACATATGGCGCTAGAAACAGGGATTGAAGATTGATATTGTGATTGGAAAGAATTTGGAATAGTAGATAAAGAATTTCATATAATTTTCAACAACTCATCAAGATTGAAAAATGGCTAGAAGAAGACATGCATCAAAAAACCAACAACTGTTAGAAGGAGTAGGAGACTTGCTGGAGAAGGGAGAGACGAGATGGTGGAATCTTCAAGAATGAATACAAGGAACAATGGAGAAAATCGAGTTCAACCGCCAATTCAATGTACACCAATACAAAATAGAACTGTGGATTATGACAGAGTGAGTGTACATACTTGGAGGTCAGATTATGTAGATGAAATGGGAGAAGAGAAGCAATTAGGAGGCAATGGACAATAGGAGAGAGACCAAGAAGTAGTTGGAGGAATAATTCATGGAAATGAAGAGATTGCAGCATTAGAGGCATTGAGGCAAACAATACATGAAGAAAGGCGGTTAGAAGTAGAAGAACGTGCGAATTTGACAAGGCAAAATCATGAAGTAAGGATGGAAAACATGAGATTAGAAAATAGAAGGTCAAGAAGCACTACAAGATCAAGTTCAAGATCAGTTATAGAAGAAATAAGATAAAATTTGCCTATATAAAATGCTAATGAAGAAACTCGAGAGGGAATACAAAATCTAGGCGAAGAACGTCGCGAAGGAAGAGAAATAATGGAAGATCGTTATATCCAACGTGCTGAAACTCTTCAAAACGGGCAAAATGATAGAAATCAGGGAAATAGACACCGTCAGGGGAGAAATAATCAAGATGGCGAAGAAAATCAGGAAGAAGGAAGGAGAATATTACATGTGAGAGAAATACAAAGAAATGATCGAGTAGTTGAAGATGAAATTGAAAGACACTATACTGAACAAGCACATCTAACTCGCGAGAGGGAAAGACTAAGAGAAGAAGTGGAAGAACAAGAACTACAAGAGGCAATTCGACAGAATAATCATGATAATCGAGAAAGGAGGCGTGAGCGAAATCGCAATAATGTTAATATCAATGAAGAATATGATAGAGTACAAAGGAGAACTGAAAGGCGGCAAAGAGGAGAAAATGAGAGATATAATGGTGTGCGAATTCATGAAAGAAGTGAAAGAGAGGATCGCAGAGAAAGACGAGAAGAAAATGATGAACAAGAAAGTCAAAACAGACATGAACGCAGAAGAAGAGAGGCGGAGTTAAAAAGACCAATGGATCCAAATTCCGGTGTAAATGAACAAATTTTGAGAGAGTTAGCGGAAATGAGAGGAATGTTAAATAATAAAAGAGAAGGAGGTAAGAGACAACTGGATGAAGCCATAGAGGAAGCTGCGAAAACTCCATTCACACAAGAAGTACAATCAGGAGGAATACCCCCAAAGTGCAATTTACCTGCGTTAACCAGCATTTTTGATGGAACAACTTGTGCAGTACAACACATCAAAGCTTATGTGAGATGTATGCTACAATAGGAGAACCATGATGCAATATTGTGCAAATATTTTGCATCAAGTTTAACAGGAGAGGCCTTAAAATGGTTTGAAGGTTTGCCAAAGAATACTATAATATCTTTCAACCATTTGCAAGCTATATTTTTAGGGGCGTATATAAGTAACAATTCCTCGCGACCTGGCATTGAAGATGTATTTGGGTTAAAACAAAGGGTTGGCGAAAGTTTGAAGCATCTAACCGTGAGGTGGAAGACAATGTGTAGTGATATGGCTGTTCGTGTGGACGAAAGATATCTCATTCTGTCATTCATCAACGTTATGTTCGCAACCAATCTGTTATACATTCAAATTTTCAGAATCAAGAATACGATCACAATGACTGAGTTGCGAGAACTTCAGGAGGAATATATTGCTCTTGAGGAAAAGCAAAATGAGATGGAATCATACCCAGTTGCGAACACAAGTTCAAAAGCAGCGAATGCAAGCTTGTTACCTAAGTTGATAAATACAGTGGCGAGCACCTCGCAAGGGCAACAAGAGAGGATAATGGGTGATAATCAGCAAAAGCTAGTAGATATGGGGAGTCGTGATCAAGAAGAATTCGAGAGAGAGAGAAACTTCTATAACCGTGGTGGAAATAACAAAATCCAAAGACTTAATCAGCAACAAGAAACTTATGGAGGTCAGAGGCAAAACTATCACAGAGGACAGCGAAGTCGCAAGATAATATGGGAAGAAATCAAAATGCCACCTTTGAATGCTAGTGTGGAGAAGATATGGGAAGCTATAATCTTAATGGAAAACATACCCGCACCATGGAACATGGGGAGTGAACCACCTCCAAGCTACAGAAGTAATGAATTTTGCTCTTATCATCATTTCCATGGACATACAACAAATGACTGCAGAAATACAAACAAAATCATTCTCAGGATGATAAATCAGGGAAAATTAAATCACTTACTAGTAGGACAAACGCAAACTCAAGCATTACCACCTCCTCCAGATATTCGCAAGGAAAACATAGCAAAAGAAAGAGAAACATTTGTGATTGAAGTTGGCGCAAAGGCAAAGAATCTGTTTTGTAACTCTATCGTACACTCATACAAGACAATTGAAGATTTTCACGATAACACTCTCAAAGAGGGGTTTTCGCAAGAGATGCCGATGATAGAGAAATAATGAACATTGCGAAGACATCGCCACTTGGAAGAATGGCAAAAGCGGACTATCTCTTTTACCGCGAAGAAGTACCTGAGGGTGGAGAAATGCACGACAACCCATTAGTGGTAAGATTGGAGATTAACCCAAAACCTAGCGAGGATGAAGATGATGACGCTGAGAATTCATGGGCAATCAACAGAATTTTGATCGATACTGGAAGTTCTGTGAATATCCTTTTTCATCATACTTATAAAACTATGGGAGGGAAAGATGAAGATCTAATACCTTCAACTTACAAAATCTATGGTTTTAACGGTACTGCAAATAAGCCTAAAGGAGAAGCTCATATGCGAATTCCACTGAAAGGATTATCCTCTGAAATTTATATTCTTTGTAGTCGATGTGGAATCACCATACAACGCATTAATTGGACAACCTTGGTTACATGAGATTTTAGGTGTGGCATCGACTTTCCATCAATGTATCAAGTTCCCTCATCCCACTGGTATTGGCATCATAAAAGGAGATTGGGTTGAAGGAAAGAAGTGTTATGAAATTGATATAGAATCTTGCGAAGAAAGAGCTGCGAAGAAGAAGAATGGGAAACACAACATCAAAGAAAAACAAAAAGGAGAAAGATTGATGGTAGATGTAATAGAACAGAGAGACGAAGAAATGCTGCGAAACCAATATATGATGAAGATAAGAAGTGGCGAAGGCTTCGCAACAGACAAGGAAATGACATAAAAAATCAAAAATGCAGAGGCAGAAAGTAGCAGAAGTAAGAGACTTAAAGAATGAATGTACTTGTTGACTACTGAAGTAGAAATTGGGAGGTGAAAGAAAAATGTATGATTGGTTTGATCTTGAAAAAAAAAAAATATGATTATGATTATGAAAATTTTTCTTATGAATAACAGAGATGAGATTGCGAAAGAGAGGTGATATGCAGAAGAAGAAAATATATTTTATGAATGATAAATATGAGATTGCGAAATTACAAAAGAACTTATATGCAGAAGAATCAACAAAATAATCAGACAGAGGCGAACCAACTATGGCGTATACCCTAGTTCGCAAAATCAAAATTTCGCAAGAGGCAAAGAAGTTTAATCTGAAGATGTTGAGGGACACATTATGTGAGACCAAGAAAATCTTTGATAAGGAAGGAAGGGTGAACCCGGTGCGAATCAATGCTACCGCGTCAGCTTATTTTCTATACGTCCTGGGCAAATGTATCTTCCCGACGATTCCTAAGCTTGGTCGATGCCGATTATATGCAACTATTGGATCCCTTAGATAAGATGCATGAGTATTCTTGGGGTACTGCGGTGGTCGCCTTGTTGAACAATGAGTTGACAAAGGGTTCTAGGGCACTCATCACTTGCGCAAGTTAACGGAAACATATGTCTCTTCCTTGTAATTTTATTGTCTAAATCATTTATATTTGCAAAATTCTCGTAAGATAAGATTCTTACTAAACTTTTTTTTTTTTTTTTTTGCATAGGTTTGGATATATTTGCACTTCCCATCTTTGGTGAAAGCCAACTCCTACATCAAAGTGGATGCGAATGTTGCGGTTAATAAGCCAAGAGCGCAAAGGTACAATTTTAAGGGTACTCACGATAAGGATATGCCACAAAATCTTATCAAACTCCGAATCGCCATCGACAAATTGACTGCGGAGGAGGTGATATTTGATCCGTATCGAGATGCTAGAACTCAAGGTTTAATCCAAAGGAGAGATGAAGTTACATTATACTATGGACCCTTGTTGTTGTGCTCTGGTGGATATTCAATGTACGATCCACATCGGGTAATGCGACAATTGGGTTACGTCCAAGAAGAACCTCATTTCGATGAAGAAAATCCGTTCTTTACTGTGAACAGGGCTGAATGCACTACGTCCCAAAAAACTATTAACGTCTCTTACACTCCAGCACTAGTTTAAGAACATTGGAACGATAGACGTGGCCGTAAAATCGATGTGAGTCTTTTGGACGAGGTGACCACCGGTCATGAAGCTAGTGAGAAATATATGACGTTGTACTTGGGTTGGGCTCGTCCTACTGTGATTAGGGAACCGACTGCTGAAGAATTGGCTCGTAAGAAGAAGATGGCATCGAAAGACCCAACAACAAGTCTTAAGAGCATTGTAAGTATTTTAGACTTGCTCGCTCTTATTGTTTTAAGATTACATTATCGAATCATTCTACTAATTGTTTGTTGTTTAATTGAAAATAGAAGGAGCATTTGAAGATCCTTGTGAAGGTGATGTGTTGCGCGAGAGAAAGAGGAGAGACTTTGTCAATTGAAGAGCAAAGTAAGCAAATTGACTTTGCTAGCAATGTTGACAATGAGGATGCCACTGAATTGTTCAGGCAAGCTGAGGCTGAAGTAAAGAGGGAAGAAAAAGCTAGGAGGGAAGCAAAAGCCAAGATGAATGTTGACAAAAAGAGGGCTCGTAGTGGTCGTGGTGGTGAAGGTAGTAGCAGTGGTGGTATTCCTAAAAGGGGTCGTGGTCATAAGTGGTCATGGTCGTGAATGAATGCAGTCTCTAGTTTATTTCTTTAAGTTGTGTTGGACAAATGTTAAGGTTAACGGTTCGAAAAATATTTTTTTTTAAGGTTTATGGGACATGTTTTCGTATTTTGGACAACAATTGTTGGATTTCTAGTTGTTGAATGAATGGTTTGTTTAGCTATGTAAAGTTTAAATACTTATGCCGGCATGCTTATTTTAGGTTACATTTCCGACCACACCAGGGCCGGCATGGTTTTGAACTGTCAGACTGCCGGCCCTGACACCAGACATTATTTGCATACCAGGGTCGGCCGAGTAATCAGATCAAAACCTAGCCGGCTGTTAATAAGCCGACAGGGTATTATATTATATACCTTGTCGGCTAACTGTTAAAGCAAACACCTTCTCCTGATGCCTAAAATCATCAAAGGTCAGCATGGTAAAAAATTCCCACCATGCCAGCCAAATCATAGACGGCATGGTAATGACCAATACATTCCCGGCGGATTCATAGAAGAAAATGTTCTCCTGATGCCTAAAATCATATAAACTCGGCATGGTAACAAAATTCCGACCATGCCTGCAAAATCATAACCGGCATGGTAATGACCAGTATATTCCCGGCGAGTACACAGAAGAAAATGTTCTTCTGATGCCTAAAATCATATAAGGTCGGCATGGTAACAAAATCACAACCATGCCGGCCGTACTTGGTCGGAATAGTTGACAAATAAAAACCTCGGCGGCACTTTTAAAATTCAAATTTTTTGCAAGTACAATTGCATTGATTGACTTGTACTTATGCACTATAACAGCCAAATTTGGGAACCATCCTATAAATACACTACTTATCTCCACAAAACAACACAACTATTTGCATATACTCTCCAAAGCTCATATCATTATACACTCCATCTAACTAACCCAATGGCTTCATTTGATTCTAATGAAGATTTGGTAATCACCAAAGCTTGGATTCCACAACCTTTTGGGCTAGGGTACACTACAAATTTAGCCAAGAGTTTGGGAATCCTAATGCAAGAAGTGTTCAACAAGTGCACGATAGGAACCTTGTCATCGAAAACGTGATATTTGCTTTTAACGCTCGCCCCTTCACCTTGTCCATTGCACAATTTGTAAGCAATTTTGTGGTTTTTTTACGTAACCCATGTTGTTTTATCTTCCAATGAAACAACACTAACAAATGTAAGTTTGTTTTTGTGTTTTTGACAATGAGGATGCCACTGAATTGTTCAGGCAAGCTGAGGCTGAAGTAAAGAGGTGTTGATGGGTGAAAACTACTCCTGCAGAATTTGGTAATTTGGGGTATGGATGAGGAATGAATCTAAACCTTCAAAAAATGCACTGCGCGGTGAGTGCTTGTAGATTCGAGAGATCAATCTGTGCAAGTCCGGCCTAAACCAAGAAATGGCCGTTCCAGACTTGTTTCGGTCACAAAGTGAAGGAGATGGGGTTGATCTTAGGGAGGGAAGCGAAGATGGTGTTGAGATTGTGAAGGTGTTGGCTTGCTTATGACTTGTAACAAATATGAGCAAGCTTACGGTTGATGCAAGCGGCTCTCGAGTGTTTGAATACGGTTTGTATTAACACTTGGTTTTACGTCGCCCGAACTTGTGTTGTTCTCCTCGTTATTCCCTTGTTGTTGGAAATAGGGCGGAGACCCTATTTATACAAGTCATTGAGCCTCATTCACGTTTCTCGTGGGAAGTGGAGGTAGTGGAATGATGGAGTAGTGGAGTTGTGTGTCGGTAACACACGACCAGTCTTGCCCACTTTTCATGTTCATCTCTAACCGTCCATGACTTCCTAACACGTTCTTGTGATGGCGCGTTGCACGCCGCACGCTGTAAACCGCCGAGACCAATACCCCGATATGTATCCCCGCCTTTGTGACATGATTGATGTCTGGAATGTGGATCGTGGATCCACGAAAGATAGCATGTAATGCCGAGTTGAATAACTGTGTTATTCAGGAAGTCGATACTTGTGAAGTATCGTGTGTATTTTATGCAGGTACTGCATTACGGTGTGGTAAAGTGATGGGTAATGACTCCTCACTAACCAAATAACTCCTGACTACCAAGCTGGTGAAGTCGGACGGATGAGATGATGTTTGAGACACTCATCTGCGACCGTTGATGAAATTAGGGTTTTTAAAGAGGTGCGCAAGCATCACTCTTCAGATTGGTCGAAACCAAGCATGGGAAGGATTTTTTAGAGGACCGACCATACATGCGTGTTGACGGCATGATGGTGTACACGTCCATGTCTCACCGTCTCATGAAGATGCAATCTAGGCCACTCAATTTGACCGTCAAAGAGGAGTGGTTGAGATCGGTTTGCGCGAAATCCCTTGCCGCAAAGGAGTTGGAAACCGCATGACATCCTAAGTTTGGGCGTGCGTTCCAAGACGACCCATCTTGGTCGGTCTTGGTCGATCATACCAGCGTGTAGGTGGTAGGCTAGTGTTCACACCTATACGTGATTATCCCATGAAAACGTGATCTAAGCCACTCAAATCATCCGGTGAAGTTGAGCGGTCGAGATCAGTTTAGGATTTGGGAGATGTAACCGCGTGAGTTTGGTCGGGCGTTTTGGATTAGCCGGGCATGGTATGCCTTGGCCGACCGCTAGAGGAGGTAGATGGGCCCATGGTGGTCATGCTGGTATGACCGGCCTTGGTTAATCCAATCTGTGACCCTCCATTCGTGCGGAGAAGATGGACGCGCGTGATGACTTGAAACCTAATTTTGGCTTCCAAAGCCGCGCGACCATGCTCTTTTGGGCGGACCAATTTGTTGTAACCAACCATGGTTGGATTTGACCGATTGGTCAAGTGTGTAGCGGCCACACGGTGATTGTGTCGACATTCTCCGGGCCCTTTGAGTCTACATCTACACCCTCCATCTATGCCTGCGAAGATGGACGGTTGAGACGTTTTGCGGCACATGTAATATGCCGCAAACCCTAATTTAGGGTTTTCCGTCCATAATGCTTGGTATGGACGGTTTGATGGAAAGCGAAGGCCAATGGTCGACCATGCTGGGTCGGGTCGTGTGTGTTCCATACCTGCTTGGGGGTGATGGAATTGATCTGTGGTCATCCAATCATGCTTGTGGAGTTGGATGACTGCGATCAGATCATATCTGGCAAGCTAAGGCCGTGTGTATTCCATACCTGCTTGGGGGTGATGGAATTGATATGTGGTCATCCAATCATGCTTGTGGAGTTGGATGACTGCGATCAGATCATATCCGGAGACTGATACAGTCAAGTCCTGATGCTCAATCGGGCTAGTATAACACACCGAGAGGGGCTCAATCGGGCTAGTATAACACACCGAGAGGGGCTCAATCGGGCTAGTATAACACACCGAGAGGGCTCGGGCTAGTATAACACACCGAGAATCACCGTACGGGTATTTCGTACATGGATTCATTATAGTGCTTGGAGGTTCGTGTTACTCAGTAAGAGTAACACTCGGTTGTCATGCCACACTTTGATAATGGGTACAAAAATACAAGGCTGATATGAAATTCACGGGAAGGGATTGTTGCTGCATGCTCCAACTGGAGAAATTTCATGTATTCACGAGAATGGGATTGTTGCTACATGCTCCATTCTTGGTGAATTAAGTGAGGAGTATCCGTCACTTATAAACGGCTTTATCTTTTACAAGATGTCAGCGCATGATTTTCTAGTTTTTTTACAAATTTAACCTTAAACGAAAATCCACCATCAACATTAAGTCCCCTGCCTAGCACATAATGGTTACATTATTGTGTGGTAGGCATGAGATGGTGACATGCATACGTGAGAAAGACAGGGTAAAAGGAGTTTACCCGGAAGAGTGTTGGCCGACCGCTAGTTTTCCACGCCGTCACGCTTGTATGGAATCCCTGGTGGGGCCGGTTTCTTTCTTTGGGTATTTGAATCAGAAGAGGAAACCAAACAAAAGAGGAATCCTTATTCTATTGGGATTCTTCTAATTTTTGTCTATAAAAGAAGCCAAACCCCTTTTCTTTTTTCTCACGAATTTTCTTTTTTTTTTTTGTTGTCAAAGCAGCTCCCGTCCGTGACTTTGCTGCTGCCAATAGTTGTTGCCGGAGCCGCCGCCAATAGTTGCTGCCGGAGCCGCCGCCGGAAACCGCCACCGTCGGAGTTGCCGCCCGTCCAAGGTAAGTTTCGCACTTTTTTTTTTTTTTTTTTTTTTTTTTTTTTTTTTTTTTTAACGGTGAAACCCTAGTTTGTTTAGGTAAACACCTTTTGTAAGACATGTGCATGCTTAGCTTTCTCCACCATTTGGCTTGAATCCCGTAGACACGATTCCCACGAATAAAGAAAATCGTATGATGCATGCGGATGAATGAATGCGGGCCGCCGTGTATCTTGGAACGTGGGTCTTATTCACATATGCTTGACTGAAATTTGCATCGAACTTGAAATTTGTACCGGACTTGAAATTTATCCCAGACTTGAAAACTTGAGTTATACCGGAGAATTTAAAATCAACACCAGCCCGAAATTTGTACACCGAAACTTGTACCAGACTACAATCTGCATTTGGGCCGGCCATTGTATGCTCCAACGTGAGTTGTGTCTTTGCTGTGTGTGACTACATTTCTCATGCGCTTTCATATGAGTTCTGACTCCTGCGTTTTATTTCATTGCGGTAGAAAGAAAAGAACTCTTGTCGATATGTCTTCTGGAGATAATGCTGGTGCCAAGTCAGGAAGTGTTGATAGCTTCAAAGATATGCCGAACATCAATGATGAGTTGTTCACCTTGCCTTTTCCAAATATTAGGAAGCATCCTTCTCATAAGATAGTCTTGCTTTCCGGTTCAGAAAATATGGATGCTGATCCATTCTCTTCTTCCGCACTTGTGATGAGATTTTGTCTCCAGAGAAACGAATATCCGCCTTCTCCTATTGACATCAAGATTTGCCATGCTCCACTGGGTTCTTATGAAGGATGGATGAGACGCATGTTGAGTAATAAGGGCATTAAGGACAATTTGACCAAAGCACAAATTCTCGATGCGGTCATGGCATCTGCTACCCTCGAAATTAGGAAAGACACCGCGGGCTTGATCACCTTCATTTCTCGGTGGCGTATTTCTACTCACACAGCCATATCTAGATGGGGAGAGATGACTATTACTTTGGAGAGTGTAGCCGCGTTAATGAACCCGCCCTTTTGCCGGGAAGTCTTTTTACGAGCTCTCGATGCGGAACAAAGTAATTATGATGCTATACTTCAAAAGGCGGAGGGATTCGAGAGTCTGTACAAGGAGGAGAAAAAGGATGCGAGATGCTTTTATACTTGGTGGGTTTCGGAGTGGTCTTCTGCAGACCCAGAGTTGAATCAAGAGTTGGAAAACGAGCTCAGCTTGATCGCGTTCTGTCTTTATGGCTATCCGAGAGATGTATTTGATGATGGTTCAGGGAAGAAGACCATAAGAGGTGAGCTTGTTAAGATTGCTATAAAGCTGGCGCAGGGTGAAGTTCTTCCTCTAGCTGCATTGTTCCTTGGATCGCTGTATTCTCAACCGGGCGCTTTAGCAATGGATATGCACGTTTCTAACGGGTACAAGAAGGTGGAGTCGCACGTTCACTTCGCTTTTCTTCAGGCGCTCTTATGGGAACACTTCAGGAGTTATGCTCCTACTCCTGCACCTTCACTCGTTAACTTGTACGGCGGCTCGAGAAAACTCCGATGGAATAAGAAGCGTCCTAAAGCCGGTGCGAAACTTGTGGAGGTATTTGACAACATTTCTTCCGTAGATTTTCGTCCATGGGGGCCGATTCACTCTTCCATCGTTCAGCCAAAGACCTTTGCTGACGATCCTGGCGTTGTGTTGCGTACCGATGTTGAGACCATGAGATCTGGGGAAATTATTTACATGCGCAGCTGCATTCCAGGATATGTCCCGTCTCTATTCAACGGAGAATTTTCTGTGACTCCGTACAACATTGACAGGGCTGCTCGCCAGATGGGATTTGATCAGGGTGTCCCATTTATCCGTCCACTAGGGGCTCCGGAAGAATTCCTTCCACAAATTCTTAACGCCAATGTGTTCTTAGACCGGGTGAGCCTTCCCTTCTGGCCTATTGGGAGAAACCCAGTGGTGACCGACAGGTATAAAGAATTTTGGGGGAAACAACTGTTGATCTTCCAGAAATTTTCGAAGAGTGTTGTGACGAATTCCCGTAGTGAGCCATCTTCTGACGTCTTGACGAAGCATTTCCGGTTGAAGCCACTTCCATCCAAACGGACAAGAGCTGAGGATTGCAGTCCCCCAAGTAGGAGAGAGACCTAAGAGGCAAGCATGCGGTCCGGTAATCCTCAATTCTTCTAATATGCAGGTATTTAAACCTCCTCCCATCGGTTCTTTCATTTCTCCAGTGTAAGTTCTTCTAAAACGATCCTTGTTTTAAATCAGGGAATTTCGAAAGATAATGCCTTCACAAGGTTGGCACGCATTCAAAACGGGAAGGCCGGCGGTACTGGTCATCATGCTGAGAAGTCTGGCGGTACGGACCTTCATGCTGAGAAGTCCGGCGGTACGGACCTTCATGCTGAGAAGTCTGGCGGTACGGACCTTCATGCTGAGAAGTCTGGCGGTACGGACCTTCATGCTGAGAAGTCTGGAGAAACCGCTCCTTTTTCTGACAATGACAGAGATGATGCAAGCTCGGTTGAACAAGGCGCTTCCCTTAATGATCTTGTCGACGGGGTCGTGATGGAAATCAGCACCCAGAGTGAAATAGATGCCGGAAGGAATGCAAGAGAGACGGTGCCTGCTGTAGCTGCGGCTCCCCTTGGAATCCACCCTGAACAGGTTCCGGACCACATGGCTATTGCGGTGACTTCTTCTGAAAGGCCTCCTGCAACTGACAAGACTCCCGCGGTCGCCGAATTGCCGGTGATGCAGCCTGGGGCTTGGCCTCCTGCAACTGACAAGACTCCCGCGGTCGCCGAATTGCCGGTGATGCAGCCTGGGGCTTTGTTCGATCCTCCTTTTACTGTCCCTTATCCAGGTCATGTGTTGGTTGGTGGATTCAGCGTGCCGGTTCAATTTGAAGAGTTGTACACGGCAATATGGGAGAAACACGGACATATTGCTACCACCACGAAGCTCAAGAGTCGTCTTGCATTGGTCAACCGCGTCCAAGAAGCTTTAGTTTCTATCCGAGGGGATGAGCGCCGCGACTGGTGGAACAGGTTTACAAGAGGTGATTGAAGATTGGAGGTGCCATCTCGGACGTGTTTGCGCGATGCGGCTTTAATGCTCCTTGGTTCTTCGAAGGGTTCTCCAAGATTCAGGAGTTCCAGAAACTACATGATGAAGTCCCTTCCGCAGACTGTGTTGCTCGTCAGGAAGAAGAGGTTGAGAAGTTGTCTAAGGAACTGGAGCTGAAGCAGGTCGTGCTCCAAAGGATGAAAGCCGCCCTTGCCCAGAAGGATGAGTTGTTGCTGAAGGACTTCCCCTGAAGTATTTGTGCTATATACTGGCGTTTTCTCTTATATGCTTTTCTTTTTTGAGTGATAGTGAGGATTTTCTTTGACTTCCGGTTTTGGATTAATAGGTAATTGAATTGGCTTATTTTGAGATAGTTTTGTGAACAACCTTTTTGAAAGAGATTATGTTAAATGAGATTTGCATCTTGGTCATGAAGGTTTGCACATATGAAATTGCAAATGTTATGTAAAAGGGAGGTACGAATGGAAACAAACATGGCGTTTGATCACTGAGCCTCTTTCTCCACGTGCGGGATGCTAAGTCCCCCGGTGAATTCTAAACTATCTTTCTTGTAAAGTTGTTGAGTAAAACTTACTTGCCTTTTGAAGCCTCACTTATATCAAACCGGAGTAGTCTCTAAGAAAATCCTTTGCAAGCTATCTCTCTGAACCAAGCTTCTCCCCGAACAATGCGCTTCAAAGCGTTGCATTCACCGGTGGGGTGATGAAGGAACCGTGGTAATGACAGTACCTCGGGTCCATTACTTCTTGATCGGTGGCGGACGCCATACGGGGTAGCTCCACCTCTCCGTTTCGCACCCACGTCTCCGGCAGCTCCAATCTTCTTCATTTGGAAGGGAAAATGTAAGTACCTTGAGTCTGGCTTTTCCTGCGTTAGTGGGCGTTGTAACGTCTCTCCGTGGCTTTGACGTGGAGCGGGAGATGAAGTTGGAAGATTTGCGAGTGCCATCACATCTCATGGATGGTTTGCCTAGGCGAGAGGGATGTGGAAGATGCCGCAATGTCACCGCCGAGTGACCCGAATTGAACGTTTCCATCCTCTGTATTCGGGCATTTCCTGATTGATTTCTCCTTCCTCAGGCATCTCTTCACTTAGTTGAAAGGTTGATGCGGATTGAACAGTCTTCCGAGCTTCGACAAGGGTCTTGAGATATAAATCTCCCAGCAGGGATCCAGGCTCCATTTCCTTATCCGGTAGACGTTGTGGTACTCCGGATAAGTCTTTTCCTCTGTGGAGTTGCCTCGAGTCTTCATTGTCGGCTGGACCATGTTGTTCGTATCTCCTGAGTCCCCTGTAATCACGCGTTCTTTCTGCATCTCCACTAGTAAAGGTGTGACTCCTGGCTAATGATTCAACATTTCTTGTGCTCCCCGAGTAGATGCTCGTCGACCCCTTCTTGTAATTGTGCCGCTATATCATTCAAAAGGCGAAATGTCTCGCTCTGCCTCCTGGTGATACCGGCTTGATTTGCCAAGACATCCTCCAGCATTCCATCTATGCTTCCCATGATATCTGAACCGCCTGTAGTTTCCGGATACATTGCGAGATGGAAACTTAGAAATTGAGGATTCAATTTTATGCAACCGATAGATCAATCTCCCACTGTGGTCGCCAATTGTTGATGGGTGAAAACTACTCCTGCAGAATTTGGTAATTTGGGGTATGGATGAGGAATGAATCTAAACCTTCAACAAAGAATCTAAACTACTCACTGCGCGGTGAGTGCTTGTAGATTCGAGAGATCAATCTGTGCAAGTCCGGCCTAAACCAAGAAATGGTCGTTCCCGGACTTGTTTCGGTCACAAAGTGAAGGAGATGGGGTTGATCTTAGGGAGGGAAGCGAAGATGGTGTTGAGATTGTGAAGGTGTTGGCTTGCTTATGACTTGTAACGAAATATGAGCAAGCTTACGGTTGATGCAAGCAGGCTCGAGTGTTTGAATACGGTTTGTATTAACACTTGGTTTCGTAAATCCGAACTTGTGTTGTTCTCCGTTATTCCCTTGTTGTTGGAAATAGGGCGGAGACCCTATTTATACAAGTCATTGAGCCTCATTCACGTTTCTCGTGGGAAGTGGAGGTAGTGGAATGATGGACTAGTGGAGTTGTGTGTCGGTAACACACGACCAGTCTTGCCCACTTTTCCTGTTCATCTCTAACCGTCCATGACTTCCTAACACGTTCTTGTGATGGCGCGTTGCACGCCGCACGCTGTAAACCGCCAGACCAATACCCCAAGTATGTATCCCCCAGTTTGTGACATGATTGATGTCTGGAATGTGGATCGTGGATCCACGAAAGATAGCATGTAATGCCGAGTTGAATAACTGTGTTATTCAGGAAGTCGATACTTGTGAAGTATCGTGTGTATTTTATGCAGGTACTGCATTACGGTGTGGTAAAGTGATGGGTAATGACTCCTCACTAACCAAATAACTCCTGACCAGGGTTGTATAACCAATCTGGTGAAGTCGGACGGATGAGATGATGTTTGAGACACTCATCTGCGACCGTTGATGAAATTAGGGTTTTTAAAGAGGTGCGCAAGCATCACTCTTCGACTTAGTCGAAACCAAGCATGGGAAGGATTTTGTAGAGGACCGACCATACATGCGTGTTGACGGCATGATGGTGTACACGTCCATGTCTCACCTTCTCATGAAGATGCAATCTAGGCCACTCAATTTGACCGTCAAAGAGGAGTGGTTGAGATCGGTTTGCGGCAAATCCCTTGCCGCAAAGGAGTTGGAAACCGCATGACATCCTAAGTTTGGGCGTGCGTTCCAAGACGACCCATCTTGGTCGGTCTTGGTCGATCATACCAGCGTGTAGGTGGTAGGCTAGTGTTCACACTGTACTGATTATCCCATGAAAACGTGATCTAAGCCACTCAAATCATCCTAGGTGAAGTTGAGCGGTCGAGATAAGTTTAGGATTTGGGAGATGTAACCGCGTGAGTTTGGTCGGGCGTTTTGGATTAGCCGGGCATGGTATGCCTTGGCCGACCGCTAGGGAGGTAGATGGGCCCACGGTGGTCATGCTTTGGTATGACCGGCCTTGGTTAATCCAATCGTGACCCTCCATTCGTATCGGAGAAGATGGACGCGCGTGATGACTTGAAACCCTAATTTTGGCTTCCAAAGCCGCGCGACCATGCTCTTTTGGGCGGACGAATTTGTTGTAACCAACCATGGTTGGCTTTGACCGATTGGTCAAGTGTGTAGGCGGCCACACGGTGATTGTGTCGACATGCTCCGGCCCTTTGAGTCTACATCTACACCCTCCATCTATGCCTGCGAAGATGGACCAGTTGAGACGTTTTGCGGCACATGTAATATGCCGCAAACCCTAATTTAGGGTTTTCCGTCCATAATGCTTGGTATGGACGGTTTGATGGAAAGCGAAGGCCAATGGTCGACCATGCGGGGTCGGTTGTGTGTGTTCCATACCTGCTTGGGGGTGATGGAATTGATCTGTGGTCATCCAATCATGCTTGTGGAGTTGGATGACTGCGATCAGATCATATCCGGCAAGCTAAGGCCGTGTGTATTCCATACCTGCTTGGGGGTGATAGAATTGATCTGTGGTCATCCAATCATGCTTGTGGAGTTGGATGACTGCGATCAGATCATATCCGGAGACTGATACAGTCAAGTCCGGATGCTCAATCGGGCTAGTATAACACACCGAGAGGGGCTCAATCGGGCTAGTATAACACACCGAGAGGGGCTCAATCGGGCTAGTATAACACACCGAGAGGGCTCGGGCTAGTATAACACACCGAGAATCAGCCTTACGGGTATTTCGTACATGGATTCATTATAGTGCTTGGAGGTTCGTGTTACTCGTAAGAGTAACACTCGACCGTCATGCCACACCGATAATGGGTACAGGAAATACAAGGCTGATATGAAATTCACGAGGAAGGGATTGTTGCTTGCATGCTCCAACCGGAGAAATTTCATGTATTCACGAGAATGGGATTGTTGCTACATGCTCCATTCTTGGTGAATTAAGTGAGGAGTATCCGTCACTTATAAACGGCTTTATCTTTTACAAGATGTCAGCGCATGATTTTCTGGTTTTTTTTACAAATTTAACCTTAAACGAAAATCCACCATCAACAAGAGGGAAGAAAAAGCTAGGAGGGAAGCACAAGCCAAGATGAATGCTGACAAAAAGAGGGCTCGTAGTGGTCGTGGTGGTGATGGTAGTAGCGGTGGTGGTGTTCCTAAACGGAGTCGTGGTCGTGGACGTGGTCGTGAATGAATGCAGTCTGTAGTTTATTTCTCTAAGTTGTGTTGGACAAATGTTAAGGTTAACGGTTGGACAAATGTTTTTTTAAGGTTTATGGGACATGTTTCGTATTTTGGACAACAAGTGTTGGTTTCTAGTTGTTGAATGAATGGTTTGTTTAGCTATGTTTCAATACTTATGCCGGCATGCTTATTTTAGGTTACATTTCCGACCACACCAGGGCCGGCAGGGTTTTGAACTGTCAGATTGCCGGCCCTGACACCAGACATTATTTGCATACCAAGTTCGGCCGGGTAATCAAATCAAAACCTAGCCGGCTGTTAATAAGCCGGCAGGGTATTATATTATAGACCTTGACGGCTAAATGTTGCATCAAACACCTTCTGATGCCTAAAATCATCAAAGGTCGGCATGGTAACAAAATTCCCACCATGCCGTACAAATCAAAGCCGACATGGTAATGACCAATACATTCCCGGCGGATACACAGAAGAAAATGTTCTCCTGATGCCTAAAATCATATAAGCTCGGCATGGTAACAAAATTCCGACCACGCCGGCAAAATCATAGCCGGCATGGTAATGACCAATACATTCCCGGCGGATACACAGAAGAAAATGTTCTTCTGATGCCTAAAATCATATAAGGTCGACATGGTAACAAAATCACGATCATGCCGGCCGGACTTGTTCGGAATAGTTGACAAATAAAAACCTCGGCGGCAATTTTAAAATTCAAATTTTTTGCAAGTACAATTGCATTTATTGAGTTGTACTTATGCACTATAACGGCCAAATTTGGGCACCATCCTATAAATACACTACTTATATCCACAAAACAACACACAACTATTTGCATATACTCTCCAAAGCTCATATCATCATACACTCCATCTAACTCACCCAATAGCTCTTTACATATAACAATGGCTTCATTTGATTCTAATGAAGATTTGGCAATCACCAAAGCTTGGTATGCGGAAACTCGAGTTAGACGTCAATCCTCCGAAAGGGTGGATTCCACAACCTTTTGGGCTAGGGTACACAACAAATTTAGCCAAGAGTTTGGGAATCCTAATGCAAGAAGTGTTCAACAAGTACACGATAGGCACCTTGTCATCGAAAACGCGATACTTGCTTTTTAAGCTCTCCAACCTCGGATTTTTAACGCTCTCCACTTCACCTTATCCATTGCATAATTTGTAAGCAATTTTGTGGTTTTTTTTTTACGTAACCCATGTTGTTTTATCTTCCAATGAAACAACACTAACAAATGTAAGTTTGTTTTTGTGTTTTTGTAGCACGAAATCGTGAAAGCGCGCTACTTGGAGGAAAATGGGGAAGAATTCGCGTTCGATGCAAGCTATCACTTCTTGGGAGAAAGAATCCCGGAGGATAACCCGGATTACTTGGATGTTGTATCATCTTCGGATGAGGAAGATTAATGGATTTAGAAGTTTTTGTATAGGTTTTGTGGGTAGACCTCTATATAAACCCTCACGAGACTGCAACTCGCCCACTAGGGTCGTCTAGGGGTTCAAAGGCTTGATGCACATGCTAAGTGCATTCGTTTTTGCGTCGACAAGGAGTTAGGTTTTATGTTTCAATCAATGTAGTAACCAAAATTGCATGAATAAAGTGAATTACATCTTCCCATATTCTGTTTTCTGTTGGGTATAACTACAGGCCGGCAATGTTATAAATCATTAGCATGCCGACTATAGGTAAGCCGACAGTGTTTGTAATTATGTGCATGCCGACGACATTATAGCCGGCATGGTAGGAAATATTTACATGCCGACCGTTAGATTGCTGGCCCAAGATAGTCGACATATTATTCATTCAAAGACCCTTCCGGCTTGAAAATTGTCGGCGTGTTATTCATCCACGGACCATGCCGGCTATACTTTGTCGGCATCCTATTCAAACGCAGACCAAGCCGGCGGATCTTAGTCGGCACCTTATTCAAACCTGGACCCTGCCGACCTTTCATATTTTCAAAACTATTTTTTTTTGATCCAAATCGAACTCATAAGACAGATAAAAGGTTTAATCTCCATCAATTCATAATTTCAAAATTTTAATCTAAACTCAATTAATTAACCTAATCAGAATTTTTAGTGTTAATTAAACAAGGGCATATTAGCCATTTAGAAAATACAAGGTTAAGGGGTGGGTTGGTTTCACTTCATATTGACCAGATTTTGCCTTATTGGGTATATACCCCAATTAGTTTGGGTATACCCCAATCTCGCCAGGATATGAAATCCGACTAGTCACCCGCCAAAAATGTTTCCTAAAAGTTATCTGGCAAAATTACCCGCGCAAAAATAAAAAACCAATTGAATTTTTTAAATTTGGCGTTCTTCTCTCCCTCCATTAAATATTTTAGATCTGCTTCCAAATATCTACTCTAATATAATTGAAATCCAATCCGTATCAAATTTCAGTTCCCTCCCTAACAAAAACCATGAAACAAAATATTGAATCTTTCCCTCCAAATCTACATAGACCTAAGTCTTCAAATACCTCCTCTCGTCTTCACTCTCTCAACTCTCTCTCTTCGAAGCTCTCAATCTTACGGAAATGGAGTCCGACTCTCATAATGAACACATCAACAAAGAAAATCTCATCCCAGTCACATTTGTTTCTTCAAAGCAAACAAACCCAAGTACTAAAATCTCAAAATCTTCAATCCATATCAAAATGAGAAACAAAAAACCTCTTGAAGATATTACAAATCTCTTCCATCCATCAAATACTAAATCTGGTTATTTAATTTGCTCAACTAAAACCCCAAGTCTGAAGAAGAGATTAAGAGTTGTTATTGTAGGTGATTCAAATCAGAAAACTCGTTACAGATCCATGAGAAAGGATTTCAGATAATGGATGTTTCTCTTTATACAATACTTTGGCATCAATCATACAAATTGATGGAAGCCATTTACTGAATTGTAGAAGATAGGATTATTCTGATATGACCCAGATTGGGATTTTAAAGATTGATTTATGTTTTAAAATCAGTAGGTATGCAATTATATTACTTTTTTTTGAATTGATTACGTATACAATTGAAAAAATAAATGAAAATCAACAATTCATGTAGTTTTACGTGAGCTCCTGAAAGGGGAATTGTCTATTCTTGAATATCGCAATGGATTTATCAATGGTATTCCTGTGTGTTATCTTAGAGCTTCATAATTCAGTTCTTCTGATTTGTGGGACAAAATTTCAGTTTGCAAAATGTAATTTAGGATTTGCATTGATAGATAGGCTATGCAGTTTGACTGCGGAATTCCTTGTTTTGGTGTTTGTAAAGAGTGAATGTGTCACCAGTTACAACTGAACCTAATGATACATGCAGAAAATGAGTCTCTCATCTTGATAGAGATGGTTCTACCTCCGATTACCAATAACCAAAGCCTTTTGTCCTGGAACAAGTCCCGGGTAGGCTAGAGATTTTATCTCATAAAAGTGTGGAAAAGTTTTTATGCCGGCCTAGAGATGGTTCTACCTCTTCAGATAATTATTCTAATATCGGCAACAAGGAATGGATGGCATATATATTTAGAAATATGTTTGCTAGCTATCTCTTTATGTTCTCATTTATAATATGGTAATGGTAATAATCACAAAGATCTCATGATTCTGTATATATTTCTGAGATTCTTAAGATGAGGGTTCAACACAATTAGTAAAGCCTACACCCCAAAATGAAGATCTTGATGCAATTTCAAGTGGGTTGTGTAAAACTCCACAAGACGGTATAGAATCCATTTGCGAGGTTGGGAATGAGCCAAGAGCCTTGTGCTCATCTAGTTGTTAGACGAGTACCATCGTATTTTTATGACACATCCACAGCCAGTCAGCCAATATGCTCCTCTGAGAAATAAGCTTCGACGTTTAGATAAAAGGAAGGCTTCAAATTACAGATAAGCACCAGTAGAATGCATCAGAAAAAATTGTTGCCGAACTAGTCCCTGTAGTTAGGCTAATTAAGAGAAATGGTGCTACCACTCTAACCAAGAGTGACACATACTATAACACCTAAATCACATAATCTAGACTCAAGAGTCCAAATTCTTCTGTTCTCATTTAACTTGGAGTCTTGGATGATATTCACATCTGTCCATAAGTGGAGTGTAACAGAAGTGTAAGAAATTAAGAGTCGCCTCAGTTTTGGATAGACAGAGTTTATTCTGTCGCTGATATCCTGTGTGCCCTGTGGACTCCTCGAGCAACTATGAAACATGAAACATGAAACATGAAACATGAAACATGAAAAATGAGACTGGAGAGAAGGGAAGCAGACCACTAACCTGCAAACAACTCTCAAATGATCTCTCAATCGCTAATGCTTCATCCCTCCTTCCCTTACACTTCCCTTACACTTCTTTCCCGCTCAAATCCTCTCCCTTCTCTCATCCACTTCTCTTCTTCTTCTTCTTCTTCTTCTTCTTCTTCTTCTTCTTCTTCTTCTTCTTCTTCTTCTTCTTCTTCTTTTCCAAGAATTACTAAACAAAACCCTAGATTTCCAAAAACCTTTTCCCGTGCTTCTTTGAATTCTTCTACTTCGACTACTGAAAATGAATTTCACTTCGAACTTGAGCGTTTATTGGCGTTATTACCCGAGAAATTACAACAAATGGCAATTGAACATCCAGAATTGAACCAAATGATTGAAGTTGTGATGGATTTGGGTCGAAAACCTCTTGCTCGATTCCCTTCTGGTGATTTTATCTTATCTGATTATCCTATCACGTTTCAGGATCTCCAGGTTGCAATATCTCAGGTGAAACCCTAATTTACAGAATTACCATATTTTTATTTTTTAACGTTTTGGTTTGATTTATGAAAGTCGAAGCTAGCAAATCATTGAAATGCTTACCCTAGAATTGAATTCGATAATCAGAACAGTAAACACAAAACTGATGAAAAAGGAATAAATTAGGAAGTGATGTCATCGTCTTTAGCTTGATAAGTCAAGACATTACGTAAACCCTCATCAACTCGCACGAGCTGAGGTGGAGTCTAATTGATGATAAATTGTCTCTTTAAGTTATTACTTTAAAATCACTGAAACAGATGATAAGATTGACAATCAAACAAGGACTGATTTTTTTGTCTTCTAAATGAGCACACTGTTACTGAACTAAAAGCACATCTAATCATGGGCTTTACACCCTTAAGAATGAAGTTCCACATTATGGTCATCAATCCTCCATTTCCTGCATGGTAGATAGACAAACTGGAAATACTTATCTGGTGTAGGGTTTGGTTAACAGATCAATTAACTGCTACTTGTAGCATTTCTTTTGATTCCTCGCGATACCTTTTATCATATGTGACGTTTAGAAGACCATAGAAAGTTCGTTCACAAGAACCTACATTGCAGGTTGGCGATTTTGCTGTTGACAACCGTGCAGGCATCAGCAGAACCTTACATCGTATTAGTGCAATAAGAAACCGTAAGGGTGAGATTGTGGGTTTAACTTGTCGCGTTGGTCGGGCAATACCGGGAAGTGCTGATTTGTTGCGGGATTTGGTTAAGGATGAAGCTTCTATATTGCTCATTGGGCCTCCGGGAGTCGGAAAGACTACAATTATTAGGTCTGTCATTCACACTACTAGCAATGCAAACTCGTTCTCCATACCCATAATTAATTGATATATGTGTCTGCAAAATAAATCTATTCAGAAACATAATATTATCTACAAAAATGTAATTAGTTTCACATGTTGTAATTTGCAGCTGTGCTACTAGTGCATTTTAATCTTCTAAAAATGAAGTTAACCTATTGCCTCTTTCGTGCGTAAATCATTAAGATGTTTACTCTTGCAATTTCACCAATCGCTTCAGTTTTAGCCTGTTCTCCTATGTTACATCAGTCGGTGTGTTCTGAGGAGATCTTATGTTGGACTATATTTGATCTCGGCTTCAGCCAACCTTTTTCTCTTCTTTTAAATAATACAATATTTATACCTTGTCTGTGAAGATTTTCTAAGCTTGACCCACGCAGAAACTTTGAAATCTTGCCGTGATTAATTACTAACGTGTTTGAGTAGTTGTTGGGGGCAGTCAGAGGAAAACTTTGTTGAGTCACTATTCTCAACAATAATAACACTGATGTGGGATTTAAGATCTCACTATTAGCGTGTATCACTTTCCTGCTGAGATTATATTCTAAGTGTAGAAAATGAGAGGAGGCTTGAAACAGGCTGAATTAGCTACAATGATACCATGTATTACATCTTGTCAAGTGGTAGCTAACCAACACAATTTTTGTTGCAGAGAAGTAGCTCGGATGCTTGCAGATGACTGCAGCAAACGTGTGATGATTGTCGATACATCAAATGAGATAGGTGGCGATGGTGATATACCTCATGCTGGAATCGGCAAGGCACGAAGGATGCAAGTTCCACATACTGATATGCAACATAAGGTTTGTTTCTTAACCAGCTAATGTAGTGTGGTAGCCGCAGTACAACAAAATTAGTTCTCCTGCACATTTAGATCTCAGAGTACGTGACGCCCCCTCTTTCTCCAAACTTGATGTGTGCTTTGGAATAATTCTGCGACTAGCCGTAGGATTTAGTCCTAGTTGCTATATTTCTTCTACTTTTTTATTGAAGCAGATCCGCATTTTAAACCATATTAAATAACCTATGTCAGGGCTACCACCTGAGGGACTCTAAATTACGATATGGGATGGGCACGTATCGTGTCAAAATGTGGTTAGGGTATTATTGGTGGGTCTGTGCAGTGGTCTTCGCCTAATGTGCTTTGGCATTTTGTTTAAATTTGGTTGCTCTCTCGTGTCTGTTTCCAACCATATCCATCCCCGTTGTTGTATTGTTGGAAGGATAAGGATACAAATCAAGCGAATGCTAGAATTTTGCTTGTATGGTCTTGGTTCGGCTAAATTGTTGTAACTCTTTGCCTTTCAGGCTTTCTTATTAAAGCCATTCTCAATTATAAGAAAAATAACAATAATTTTTTTTTTTTGTTTGCTTTATAATTATTTTGCAGGTTCTGATCGAAGCTGTTGAGAACCATATGCCCCAAGTCATTGTAATTGATGAAATAGGTACTAAACTTGAAGCCATGGCTGCAAGCACCATTGCACAACGTGGAATTCAGCTAGTTGCAACTGCTCATGGAGTAACAATAGAAAATTTGATAATGAATCCTTCTTTGGAGATGCTTGTTGGAGGAATACAAGTAAGATAACTGTTCCTCTGAATCTCTGAAGCATTAATCATCTGCTTTTGAATTTTCTGTACCAAATGGAAAGTGTTTATTTCTCTGATGCCTCGCGTTATTTTTTTTTTGTTTTTTTCTTTTCTTTTCTTAAAAGTCTATTTTTGTAATTATTAGGCGAACCATCATTGTCAATAAGGGGTTTTAGTGCACATTAACGTGAAACGCTAATATATCCGTTTATGCAATCTTTGAACAATACTGGGACATATCAGTGTTTCAATGGTATGACATTCCAACTTGTAAGATTTCTTTGACATGGTTTGAAACGGCAAAGTCTTCGAAAATGTATAACAGAGTTCCCTTGGAATGTGGATTTCTGTAATATGTTTTGCTCGATGCATGTCGTTCTTCTATGAGCACTCATCAAAAGAATTCTCCCTTCGGTGCCTGCATGTTGCTTTCGACAAATTGTTTTTCACTTATTACAAAACCCCTAAATTACTCAGTACTCCCTTTCTTGCATTATACCGTGATATAAACTTTGGTACAATGCTTCTTTATTCCAGTCAATCAGTTATTTTGGTGTCTTTGTTAGGAAAGTAAACAGTTAATTATCAGCTCTATTTCAGAGTGTTACACTTGGGGATGAAGAGGCTAGTAGAAGGGGTGGTCAGAAAACTGTATTGGAGAGGAAAGGACCTTCAACTTTTACTTGTGCTGTGGAAATGATCTCCAAGGCTGAGTTACGAGTTCATCGTAGTTTAGAAGCAACAGTGGATGCCATTCTTTCAGGTACATAATTTTCTTTTTTTGTTTTTCTTCTTGTTGTGTCTGTTTATTGATATGTAATATCCCATGTATTTTGCACAGGTCGATCCCCAAAATATGATATACGCAAAATGAACAGTTGGCGAATGGGTGATGAGACACATACCTTGTTAACAGAACCTTCAATAGACATCTCCTTTCAGAAGCAAGATGAAGTCTCCGTTGAAGAGTTTCTGGATGTGGATGACCAAATAGTCATTGGAGGTGAGCTCCAATCAAAAGTTACTACAAAAACGCCAGTAAGCACTAGCAAAGATGAGGTCCCCGTTCATCTATTTGTTTATGGGGTAAGATATTTTAAGCTTCTGGTATTGCTATGTAGTTATTGCCATCATCTTTATCACACATTTTCTATATTAAGTTATTGGTTTGATATCTCTGGATATGCAGATGAAAGATAGTATGAGAGTAGATGTTCTCTTGTTTGCTTTTAATCTGCTTTCTTTGCAGTGAGTATCCACCTTCATACTCATAGTCGGAAGCGGCAATTTGATTTAGCCTCACCTTCACTGATCCAATATCAGTTAACACCTCATCCCTTCTTGGGTTGAATGTCCTATTTGTGGTATTCAACTTCAAACTGGAGATGTTAGAGCTACATTTTTGTGGATGCATCTCTTTTGGAATATCACTTACTGAATTGCTGTTTTCACTGGTCGTATTCTATATATTTATTCGTAGTGAGCGCCTGTGTGGAACTAATAGGTTAACAGTTATTTTAGATCCCTGAGACGAGCGTTATTCAAGGAGTTAAACAGCTGAAGGCAGATGATAGAGTTGAACTAACAGATAACATGAGTGAAGCAGATGCAGTGCTTGCTTTGCAGGCCAAGCTGAAGAAAAATCCACGTATTCAAGCTGTTGCTAAATCTCATAACAAGTACATTTATGTGACAAAGGTAATTGTGCGCATTTCAATATTTGTTTGGAGGTTTTAAATCTCAGTCATGGTCCTGTTAGATTCCACCAATCACATTATGGATATTTGTCCCCATGTCAAACAAACATGCGTTGACAAAATTGAAATCTAAATTCAAGATGAGTCTAATTCAATTGTTTGGGTTGGTTGTAGACGACCTCTTTGATGCAGATAATGAAAGCTGTCCGAGCATTATTGAATGAACACGATAGTGGGCCAAAGGATTTTGAAGCAGAAAAGGTGAATTCTTCGGAGAAGATGGATGCACTAGAGGTAATAATGAATAGGTGTTTATACAGCTCTATTAGGTCAGTATTTATTCTCAAATATCTAAGTGAGAAGGGAGTTCTTAGTCCACTCCTGATATGATTTCTATTGTACTTTGGATAAGTTTCTGGTTTGGTTTGCATAGCGTAGTGCATACATAGCTCATAAGAACCATGCATGTAATGTAAAAGTTTGTAACTAACCTCCATTAACTCCTTTGGTCATTAAAAATACAATGTTGCCACAAGATACTTAACGTAGTTCCTTCTGATTGCAGGAGGCACGACTGGCCATTGAACAAGTTGTAATCCCAAAAGGAGAACCTGTTGAGTTGCTCCCTAGGACTTTCCACATCATGTCTCTTCAGATGAACCTCGCTCTAGAGTATCAGCTACTATCAGAGAGAGTTGGTAAGGAACCTAATGCACATGTTCGTATCCTTCCACTTCAGAGTAACATAATGGATGAGGATGACAAAACAGATGAAATTTTAGATGACACTCATGATACTAAATTTGATGATAATGATATATTAGACAGCCACGTGAACAATGGTTCAGTCTACAGTGTGGACAAATTACCTTTTCTTCCTGACTAGCATGAAAAGTCTGATTGTATAGTCTACTTTACTATTGCCTGTACATTCTTGACATAACTGCTGAACCAAAAATGGGTAATGTGATATATATAGTAACATATAAACGCTACTTGGATTTTAGTTTAATTTTCTAGTTGTGAATTCCGACACGCAAAAATTGTTCATATTCAAGTGATGCTTCATGCTTGTTCTTCAGAGTCATGCAATCAATTGAGTTATGAGGTCAGATTTTTGGTAGTTGCAACTTGCATCTGTGAATTTTATAAAAATCACCTGGTAACTATGCATTTATTTCATGCATCATACTCCCAGTTAGTAATGTGTGCAAGCTGCGTCTAGTATTTTTGGTTATGAACAGTATATGCGTGGACTACATAATGCATTGACTACAATTTTTTTTTTTTTTTTGGGGTGGTGGTGGTGGGTTTGAAGATGTCTTAAAGCACTTGTTCTTATTTTTTTTCGGTCAAAGATGGTCCCAATTATGCAAAATTGCCTAGTCATTCTATGTTCCGTCTATTTGTGCAAAACCTGGAATCAATTAGAGGCTTTGCCTATGGACTATGGAGTCTACTTTTTCATCTTCAACGTAAAGAAAACGATATTAAGTTGGATAACTTTGGTGGGATGACACTGTGGTGCATTAACGGTGTCAATGCGATTCGGTAATTTGTTTGATTCTATAAAGCAGATTGGACAATTTGTTCGATTTATGTAACGCATGACTGTATGAAACTTGCTTTATGTTAGATTCCTTGAATTAATTACCGATCAATAAAGATAATTTGACCAAGCCAAGAGGGTGATTGGTGACTGCCATCGAAAAGTAATACTTGGAACACAAAATTGGTTAAAAAGACCAAAATCAAAATTTCCTGGGTGAAAAGGACAGTTAGATTTAAATATTTGTTTAAATGGACAAAAATTTAACAATGGCGGGGATGTAACCGGTTTCATCCTGTCCATTTTCAAATATTTTTTCTTATTTTTATTTTACGAGGATGCATCCAGTTTCATCCTTGCTATTTTTAAGTTTAAGCCAGGATGAATCCAGTTTCATCCTTGCTATTTTTTTTTTTGTCCATTTCACCCATAAAATTTTTTACTCGTCCATTTGAACCGTGTTTTAAATTTTTTTGGCCAAATGACCCATTTTCCGTACTTGGAATCAAATGTTGAAAATGTACTGGTAGTCTGGTACGAGGATTTAAGACTAATCTGGACTAAATCACCTTGGTAGCCATACGAGTTATATGTTAAAACCGATAAATATAAAAGTTAGAGAACAACCGCTGCACCCATTTTATGCAAACTCATCGGCAATCAATCATATTCTTCATTGCATAAATCAAAAATCAAGCAATCCTTGTCTGCTCATCCTATTTATTTACATTTGATTTTTTTTTTTTTTTTTTTTTTTTTTTTTTTTGTTTTGTTTTTGTTTTCACTTTTCATATGCCACTGAACTAAAAAAGAGCCTATACTTTTAATTTCTATGTAGCATTACCAACAGAGAAAAAAAAATCATCCGTCATTTGCTCCTTTTGAAGTCCAATGAAACGAATTTACACGTCGAACAACGTTGTCAATCCTAAACCTAGGAGCGACTTTATATGGTAACATGGCAATGGGTAGGGGTGTAAATTGGGCTGTGCCAGCACGAGCACAACCCATCCCAGCACACTAAAATTTTAGCACAGCCCAGCCCAGCACGTACGGCACATCACGTTAGTTAAATGGGACGTCTTTGGGTTTGACTAATTTACACGATAGCACGGACAAAGACGCTGGCGATAAGCACGTGGTCCCGCCCCAAAGATAACACGTTAAGAGAGCACGTCATAACATGTACAAATACACCATATAACAAGCCATAATACATCACATTTTTGTATATTTCACAAAAGAGTCACTATCCTAGCTAGTTTTTAACATTTTATGTTGGCTTATTTATAACAACACATATAATACCTTAATATTTGGAAAATATATTTCAATATCGTTGTTATAATGTCGTCACCTTAGTAAATCACCTATATTTAACTAGAACATTAATTTACATGACAATAATCCAATTTTATATTTGATGGGTTATTTCTTTTCTTGAATAAACTTGTTAATTTTACTTCAAGTAATTTCAAATGATATGTTTTCTAATTAAATTCTTGTGATAATGTCGACTTAATGTATACATTAAATGATTTCAAATTGTTTATAGCACGTGTGCCCGGACGGCACAAAGACGACACGTTTATTAGTGTCTTTGTGCCGTGGTATCTTTGTGCCTAGCTTTTGACTAGTAAAGCACAGCACGGCACAGCACGTTTAAATCGTTAGCACAGCACAACACGGCACATGGCACGTGAAGCACGCGACTTCGTGTGCCGGGCTGTGCCGGGCCGGCACGTTTTACACCTCTAGCAATGGGTGATATATTATATGATCTCCCCATTTGCTCTTTTTTGGTGCACAGACAAGACCTTTTTATCCCGCCACTTAGCTTTCGTTTCATTAGTTCCACTCCCCTGCAAAGCCTCAACCTCAGGAATGCACAAAAATAAAAATCTTCAGTTAAACTAAAAAAAATTCTAAAGATAAGGGTCAAATTCTTTATGCTTAGTATAGAAAAAAATTCCGATTATAGTTTTTGTTTGCCATGTTAAATGTACGGACTCACATTAATTTGGGATCTCAATGGATATTCATCACATTCCTATTCCTCTTTATACCTTAAAAAGGCTACTATCCTTTTCATCTTTACCAATTATAATGATAATGATAGGTTTGCTTTCTATGCTAAAGCAAAAAACTAACAAACTTTTTCTTTTCTTCTTCGTTTTAATTCATCTATGATTCTGGTTGTGTATTATGTCTTATTGTATTTGTGGGTTCATGGCCTTTCCCGTTAGCTAGTTTGCTTTTGACATCATATGCATAATAATGAATCTGTTGTAACCCTTCTCTAGGGCTGGCAACGGATAAATATCCGCCGGATATTGGCCATACCGATAAGGTTAATTAAGGTTAAGGTTAAGGGTTAGCGGATATTCGATATCCGATAACATCCGACGGAACCCAAAAATTCCAATCCGATAAGGTTAAGGTTAAGGTTAAGGTTAAGGTTAAGCTATCGAATATCGGATTTTTATCCGATAAAATCCGATATCAAGCAACAATACCCAACTCCGTATTCCGTCTGCCTAGGCACCACTTCCAAACTTCATCACCACTGGTTGCACAGACTCGATTCCCTGAACTTCTAACTGCAGCTATCTATGTCGCCATCATTAAACACTAGATGTAAATCTCAATCTGGGTAGACACCACCACTGCCCAAGTCACCATTCATGCCTAAATTCAATCACTACGAGCATCCAATCAATTCCAGCCATCACAGACGACCATTTCAACCACAACAAACCCTAGATAGATACCCATGAATCGACGACATCAATCACAGCAGTAAGACCTCTTCTATCAACAGATTTTACTCTCGAACAAACCCAATTTCTTTCCATAGCAAACCCCATTTTCATTTTATTTCAATTGAAGCTTGATTTCATCTAACTCCATTATTTCAACTAGTTCTCAATCCTTCCATAATCCACTATAGCCACCAATCGTTAGTAACCTTCACTATTCCTGTAACTAAGTTTCAGTCTTGAAACTTCACCTGTTTCTTCATGATTTCATCTTCATTTTACATCTCAGAACTACCCATACAACCATCATTCAATCAACACAAAAATTAGGTCAAAACCCATCTATTTTATTCTTCCGTTCCCTGATTTCTTGATGGAATTGAAGCCACAAATCAACCTAGATCATCACCAGCAAACCCAATTTCAGTTTACAACACCGTATTCTTCCATCGAACCACCACCACTGAAAATCCCAACACAAAACATATGAAACAAAAGTAAAGAAAAGAGGCAGTTGCTTGATTGAGAGATGAAATTTCTTTGTTTGGATTTAGACACAGCAATTGATGTTGTTTGGATGACCACAGACGAGATATTTCCTAGGGGTAGGAAATTACAAGTACACCCTTAGGCTATCGGATGTCGGATATTAATCTAACGGAAGCAGCCTATTCCGATTCCGATAGGGTTAAGAGGTAAAATCCGATAGAATATCCGATTCCGATATCCGATATGTCGGATTAAATCCTATAGGATGCCGGATTTTCGAAAATGGATATCGGACTTCGGTTATCCGTTGCCAGCCTACCCTTACGTATGGGTTACCCCTTTTAGCCCGCCAATAGCTCGGTAGGATGAGTGCCTCAGTAATTAGTTAGGCTGTTATTTAGATTGGTGTGTGACCATTAGATTGTCAACACGCGTCGGGTTTATTCATTTGTTTTAAATGTTGTAAGAGAGGTCTTCTTCTCTCTATCTGAAATTTATGAATATAAACCATATTTGGCTGCACTGTTTTAGCACAGATTTGGCTTTGAATCTCTTGATTTAGGAGGTGTTTAACACCAATTCTATCTATCTGAATGTCTGAACTATTATAGGGATACAACAATTGGCATTAGAGCCGTTCTATCCACCCAATTTTTTTCTTCTAATAACTATTAAAGAAGTAAATGATAAGGATGACGCTAATGCAGCAGCAATAACTCATCTCAGATCTGAACTCAAAACACTATCCACCGATATTACTAAGCAGATAGATTCAGTTAAAGCTGGTTTCACTGCTGCTCTACAGGAAAATAATCGAAATCTCATCAAATTATTCAAACAACCTAAGCATAGTCAACACCAAGATGCTAGTGGTTACCATACAATGGATGAAGGGGATGTTAGTTACATTCATCAATCTCAACCTCATTTTGCTCCTCACCATCAACGAATTCCAAAGTTTTTCCAAGATTTGATGGAGAAAATCCCAGAGGATGGATCCAGAAAAGTGAGAGATATTTTCAGTTAAACGACATTGAAGATCATAAGAAGGTAGATATTGCTGCAATCTACCTTGAGGGTAAGGCTGAAAAATGGTTTTAAATTTTCAAGTTAATAAGCAACACATTACTTGGCGTGATCTATCTAGACACTTATGTGCTAGATTTGAAAACCTTGTTGAAGAAAATTTTGTGGGTAGCTTCAATAAACTAGTACAGGTTTCCACAGTTGATGATTATTATGAGGATTTTGAATCTCTCAAAGCATTAATGCTTAACATGAACTCATCTCTCATTGAAGCATATTTTGTTATGAGCTTTCTTAGTGGCTTGAAGGATGAGATAGGAAAATTTGTTTCAATGTTTCATCCACAAACATTGGCAGATTCTTTTTCTTTGGCCAGATTACAAGAACAGAAAATCAATTTAGCTGCTGCAGCCACTAAACCTTTTCACAAACCTTTCACTACCAATAGACAAACCTCCAACTCCAGTAATCAAAATACTTTCCCAAGAATAAATGGACAAAAGAAGAGACATAGAATTTCACCCAAACCAATTCTTACTTCTCCTAAATCTACACCCACCACTCCAAGTCTTTTTTCACTCCTACACCAAAGTTCAACCCTCCAACTCCAGTAATCAAAATACTTTCCCAAGAAGAAATGGACAAAAGAAGAGCTCAAGGTTTATGTTAAAATTGTGATGTTGTATATAAGCCTGGTCACTTTTGCAAGGGTAAACAAAAACTTTTCATGCTCCAAATGGATCAGTCTGAGTCATAGGACACAGAAGAAGAAGAAAAAGAAATATTTGAGGAGGCTGTAGAATCACCAATACAATCTGATGTTGAGATTTCCTTACATGCTCTCACAAGCAGTGCAAATGGGGATACCATAAGAATCCCTATAGTCATTAACAAACAAAAAGTGTCCGTCCTT